>VYZX01028764.1:176979-272140 GCA_013401335.1 Brachypteracias leptosomus | reverse complement strand
AGGCTTTGGGACTGGGTGTCTTTGCTCTGCTCTTACAGCTTTCCAAATGAGGAGGGACTGCAGACTGGGGTGGCTCCAGGACTTCTAAGAACTGCACCTTAAATTCTCTGTGTGTTTATATCCTCCCCATAATTGCTCCCTCTCCCTAACCCATTTTTTTTTTCTTTAAAGGGACCTTTGGGATTATCAAAGCAAAACTGATGAGAAACAGCCCCCTCTGCTCCCTTTATCCCTCTTTCCTAGTGTACAATTTATCCAACCCTCCCCCCCCCTCCCCCCAATAGGACAGCTTAAAGTTCAATCTCGAAGGTCTTCTGTAAATCGCTTGAGAAGGGGTTGGTTGGAGAGGGGTTCGTGCGCTGCTTCGCCTTGCTCTCCAGGGCTGCCCACTGGGCTTCAAAGGGGTCTACCTGGGCTGTGGGGGCGGGGGGCTGGGAGTGCTTGTCCTCAGCAGCCCACTTGCCCCCCTCGAGACCGTTGAAGGCCGCGGAGCCGTTGTGCTGGGCGGGAGGGTTGAAGAAGGGGCTGGTGGTAGCGCTGGTGCTTTCGTACTGGGGGAACGTCTGCTGCTTGACCAGGCTGGGGGACTGGTGCGGGTGGGCCGCCGGGGGGTGGCTGGCGGTCCCGAAGACGTTGGCCACCATCTGGGAAGGTGTGATCCCCACCACGGGCACGCTCGGGGCCGCGTAGGTCATGCCGTTCGCCACGGCGTAGGGCTGAGCTGGGATGAAGGCTGGCTGCATGGGCGGTACCACGCCCACCGGCACGGGCTGGGCCGCGATGAAGGTGCTGACGGGGAAGGCTGGCGCTGACTGGGAGGTTGCTGGAGGAGGCTGGAGTAGTGGCTGTGGAGCTGGAGCTGGGGCCGGGGCTGGGGTTGGCTGCTGTTGGGCTCTGACAGTCTTTGAGACCTCTTCCAACCAGCGGTCTGCCTCCGAGGGGGTGCGTCGGTGGTTGCCTTGGAAGAGACTTGGTGAGGCCGCACCTGAGGAGGTGCTGCTCCATTCGGTGCCTGGGGAGGAAAGCATGGGCAGGTCACTAATGGTGCTGCTCCTCACCCTGTTAGCAGTTAGGCTGGAGGATGTACACGAGGACAGACAGGCCTCCTCCCTCCACTGCTACCACCACTGGAAGCATCTTTATGCATCCACTGCACTGTTCTGGTTTAGGAAGACATTGGTCAAGAAGGGGTAGGGGTGAGCCGCTTCACTACAAATCCAGATTTAATTGTCTGTCTTCTTATCTAATATCTGAGCTTCTGCCTCCACTCATAACTTAGTGGCAATGATCTAGTCCATAATCACTAACTCCTCAAACCAGGGAGGATCAGTTTCTGAATGTACAGCTCGGGACTAGACTGCCAGAAGACAAAGCTGTAAGAAAATGGTTTTAAAACTTGTTCACTCTGTTTCCTAGCTCTCTAAAGGTCAGTAATGTAATGGTACTGGGACTTTTTCTGTCCCTTACACATTGAAGTGAAGTGGGAGTATTCAGTACGCTATACATCAACATATAAGGCAATCTGTCAAATTACTATATGATCTGTAACCTGTACTTAACTATGACTCCTTTATATTCTTCCCCCATCTCCACTCACTCTTCCCTTACTCTTTTCATATATAACTCAGGCTGTCAGCCTCTCAAACTCCTTTTAAAATAGTCAAATCTAGCATTTTAGCTTCTCTTCTATAAAACCAGGGCCTCTCTTCTATGGGGACCTCCTCTTCCACTGGCAAAGCTTCCCTTTTTGAGTTGAGCTTATACCAGGAAATTATGCTGGTTTGATTGTGCCTTCTAGGACGTGCATCCATATGGGTGACAACCATCCAACATTCATCTTACACTGCACCTCACTACACACAAGGACTGAAGGGACAGACTAAACTAGAGACATGAACTTCTAACACCTTTAAGCAACCAACTTAACCTCTCCTTAGCAGAAAGAACGCACAAAAATGCCTTTGGGTACACAAAGATTCTCTCCCCTCCATCCCCAAGCACACACTATTTCATTACTTCCTTTCTAAGCACTGGGTTTTTCTAAAATGCTGCCAAAATAAGAATGAGTCCAGCTTATAGACCCAGACCCAGCGAGTTCATCGCTTCCCTCCATCCACTCGTGCAAAAGGCGACGACTTCCACCTTTTGTTCCTGTTCCTTCCACTTGCCATTAAGTGGCACTGACAAGAGTCTCGAGGGCTCAATTATGCTGTTGATCCAAGTTCTCATAGCAGTGCACGGGAGCTGCTCCCAGTCTTACCAGTGACCACGGCTGCAGCTCCAGTATTAGCAGCAGGAGCATGAGCCCAAGGATTGGTTTCACGAACGGGCATAGCTGTGGACACTACAGCAGCTTGGGATGGTTTAGCAGCAAGCACACAGAAGGCAGAGGCAGTGCCATTAACTAAAATGGGAGCAGACAACATCAGCACGATTAATTCATGCAGGGCATGCACGTGACTGGAATATTAGTGGGCATGTCACAGCTACCAACAGACAACCATTTGAGACACTTCCACATGACAGCAGTTTGTGTAAACGAGCCAAATTGGACTGACAGTTGATAAAGCTCATAAACTCCATTGCACCAAGCCAACACTTGTCAGCAGAATGGTGGGATGGGGGAATTTTAGGTATCTGCTGAGACCTGGAGTGCTGGTGACTGGCTTAAGTTAAATTTGTTTTCATAGGGAAGAGAGATGGCTCACCAGAAGTTACTGTGTGGTTAGTGGTAGGATGAGGGGTAACGGGTTCAAACTGGGAGAGGGGAGATTTAGATTGGAAATTAGAAGGAAATTCTTTACCCTGCGGGTGGTGAGACACTGGCACAGGTTGCCCAGGGAAGCTGTGGATGCTCCATCCCTGGAGGTGTTCAAGATGAGGCTGGATGGGGCTTTGAGCAACCTGGTCTAGTGGGAGGTGTCCCTGCCATGGCAGGGGGGTTGGAACTAGATCTTTGAGGCCCCAACCCAAACCATTCTATGATTCTCTGATTAATTTTAAAGTCAAAAGAATGACAAATTTTAGAGCAAAGTAATAACAACTACATTTAGCAAGGAGAGGCTCTTTTCCCTCACAACTTGTATAAAAACTCATCAGTGAAATGAAGATCAGAGCGAGTTCTATAGTTGGCATCTGTCCACAACTTATCTAAGAGTTTGTGTGAAAAACAGTAATCATGTGGTGGCACAAAAAAAATATCTCTTCCCTTGTGGGATTTGGTTCCCGTGACACACAGTTGGTAAAGTTTTGGCAGTTCAGGAGGCAAAAAATGTTAAAATAGCCATTCCCTCCAAGCCAGGCCCTTTTACAAGTAACTATCGTGTGGTAGGTGCATGAACACTTGGTTAAAAACAACAACACAGAGAAACTAAACAGACGTGATGACTAGAGGAGCATCCATCCCCCCAAAATACTGATAACAGGACTTGCACAAGACATTAAGACCATATGTTACCAAAAACCAACGTTCTGTGCATTCAAGCCTCATCATTGTGACCATGGCATGCAAAAAAAATCACAAACCTTGAAGGGCAGGAGACTGGGGTGCAACGACTGTCACTGGTTTGGTCATGGGGGCTGAAGAGAAGGGGTCTTCTGATGGTGCACTGAAAGCACTGGTGATCTGGGAGCACAGGGCACTGATGCTGTCCGTTTCCCCCTCCACCTCAGGGACTGAAATACAAACAAAACTCATTCAATTGGAAGGTTAAAGGATAAAGAAACAATTTACAAATATCAGTGTGAAATTATATTTCAATTTTTAATATATTTCAATTAGTTCCCTTATGTCCTAGATGTTCCTGCTACTGATTTGCATGACATATTTTTTTTTTTTTTATATTAGTGTTGGAAGACCTGACCTGAAATAAATCATCATATTAGTGTCTTTATGGCTAAGTCAACAGGGTAAATCTGGAACACTGATCTCCTTAAAGTCATTTATTGCTTTTTTCTCTGTGTTAATGCAAGAAGATGTTCATTTCAGAAAATAAAAGGGTTCTCTATAGCTTTAGTAGAGATCTAAATCTTTCAGTATTAAAGTGCTAAACATATTGAGGATTTGGCACTCTGCAAAATGAAAATACTTGTGATGGAGTTAAGTGTGCCAACAACATCCTTCCCCAGTAACTAGATGAGGTTTAAACGTGCTGACAGCAGCAAGTGAAGTCCAGCATTAGGCTGGTGCCTGCTCCAGTTCAGCAGGAGCTGGAATCCCTCGCTCCTCTGGTGGAATTATGGGGATGGTCAAATGAAATGGGCACTGGGTTTTAAACCAAGCATCAGCATAATGTGGATAAAGTAACATCTGGAGCAGACTTACCAGATGTTCTCATTAGTACTAATCGCACTGCTTTGCAAAAGTACTGATCACCAGTCCTTCCTTGCACAGAACTAACATCATTAAGCATAATAACAGGCATAATTAAGCACAAATAGCATAAAAAGCATAAGATGCCTGGACACCACATGCACCATAGCTGAAGTTCAGGGGGAGGCATGCCCAGAAAGGGGCTAGTCCAGTACAGCGCATGTGGTGTGACAGTCAAGCAGCACTGGCAGCAGCACACATGGGAACATGCATCAGAAAATGTTCTGAATCCCCCAAAACCTCAGATTTTGCTCAGGGAGTAGCACTAGTGAGCAGTGTACTGTTCCTGTAAACCTGATAAACTCAGTGCTGGTCTTCAGGCACAGGTCACCAAATAAAGATAAGTCACACTAGGGATTTCTGTAGTAATTATTTTTACTTTAAAGCTAAAACTAGCTCCGTTGCCAAGTGAGCACAGAGCTGGCCTGCAGGATAACCTGGCTAAGGGGATTCTAGGACATTACACAAGGTACTGAGCACCCCAGGTGTTGGTGTTGGGATGACTCCAGAAAACCCCACTGCCATCATGTGGAAACTGCACCCCCCGTTCCTGACACAGCAACTGTGCCACCTCAGCAGTAACATTTCTTTTAAGGCAAGGTGAAAAGTCATTTCATTGCTTTCAGAAAGAATTCAGACAGGCAGAAGGCCAGAAAAGCATCACATGATCCCATGACAAGTGGTTAAAGCCTTGAAGGGATTTGTCTCTCAAGATGCCCTGGCATTAACTGGAGGAACTGGTTCAGTGACTCAGAGGGAAGAGCCAGCATCTCCTAAGTCACCAACACCCATTCCTGGAGCAGTTCAAGCTGTACTCCAGCACTTCAGACACTGTTCAGAACTGTTTGTCTTCTGCACGTGAATGTCCTGTTTGAAATTCTTGCCTATTCCCAAAGCAGAGGTTTGTTTGCTCATGAGAAGTGAGCCACATGAGGCAGGAAGGATTTACTAGAACATAAGGAAGCCACAGAGAAGGAAAGGAGGAAGAGACAGTTTAAGGTAACGTTCCACTGGAACCATTTGGCTTTACCTGAGTTTTTCATGGGGAAATCGGTCTTCCTTTGCACTGTTGAAGGCAGCTCATTTATTCGCAAGGACAACTGGCGTTTAAAAGGAGACATCTTTTGGCTAAGGGCAGGGAAGCCCCTGAAAGACCCTTGCCTGGCAAGCTGCTCTATAGGGGCATGCCTCCGTGGGATAGCGTGGGGATTGCTCATTTCTTTATCCAGAGAGGCAGCGACTTCGGCAGTAGGAGAGGTCGGTGAGCCAGAAGAGGGGGCAGTATTGTTTGGTGCAGCACCTGGTGCTACTGTTTTCGCTTCAGTTTCAACTGCTGGAGGAAATAGGGTGAGGTTAGAAGAGTAAAGCAAAGTACGTGGTCAGCTGCCTGCCCCTACTCCCGTTTGTTTGGAGAAAAAAGAAATTGCAGGAATTTTGCATAACTAGAACTCTTTCGAACGCGTTTCAGATACCACAGCAGAAAAAAATCACTTCTGTACTTTAGAATCATGGAATGGGTTGGGTTGGAAGGCACCTCCAAAGGTCATCTAGTCCAACCCCCCTACAATAAGCATCTCTGCCTAGGTCAGGTTGCTCAGAGCCCCATCAAGCCTGACCTTGACTGAGTCCAAGGATGGGGCCTCCACCACCTCTCTGGGCAACCTGTTCCAGTGATCAACCACCCTCATATTAAAGAGCTTTTTCCTAACGTCCAACCTAAATCTACCCTTTTCTAGCTTAAAACCATCACCCCTCATCCTTTACTGTCTTCACCATGTCACTTTCCATACAGCCGCTCTCCAAGGCACAGCTTACTTCACAGAACCAATGGCCATACATGTGTATTCTTTCTACCTATTCCCGAGACATCAGCTCTAGAAATCCTTGCAATTCATTCACGATGGAGACTGAAAAGTGTGTTGCATGTTTGAGACCTTGACTTTGCCTCAGAACTATCACTACAAACTCTATTAAGCAACTTAGGGTGGCAATAGCTCAGCCACAGCAGGGACCAGAACCCAGCTCTAGGACCTTCTTTCCAAAGCCCTGCAGGATGAGCAGCAGTGGCCAAACACACTGCACAAGCTTCAGCAGGCCAAAGGCAGCAGCAGCAGCACTTGGCAGATCAGGCTGCAGCTCCCCAGCTCCTCCAGCAAATCCATTCTGGACTGCAAGGTGGATCCAGCCTCGGAGCTGGCAGCCCTGGCTGACACCAGGCACATCTACAAGGAGTTCCTGTGTCACCTCTTTAATGGGATTTAGCTGTAAAGTTACCACCCAATCACTAGTTAGGCATGCTGGAAGCTCCTCCCAACTTAATGTCAGCTGCACAACACTTCTGCCAACCAGGCCTAATGGTAGAAAGGTAGGATTAAGCCTAGTTTAAATCATGATACTTATGATTAGAATAGTGATGGGGATCTTTGCATCCCTAGGAAAACTCTCTCACTCATAAGTGAATTGGCTTTAGGGAAAATAAGCAGCTCATCAACACAGCAGGGGAAGGGGAAATCTCCCTGTCCTGGTGTGAACTCTTGTTTTACCTACATTGCTTTCCAAACGTTTTAGGAAAAACAATCTGACACATCAACAGAGTAAGTAGCAATCGGGTAAAGAGAGGAATCACACCAGAGATTTCTGAGGAGCTGGAATGGTAGGAGGAACTAATTATGTTGTCTTGCAAGCTTCAGTACCCATGAGTTGCAGCTGCTCGTTCAAGTGAAACTTTTCTAATCAGTCTTTCTTGGAAAGGATTTCACACACCTTCATTGAGTCAAGACTTTGACTCATGCCCTCAAGTAACAAAGGCCTTGTGTTTAAGCTTCATTTAGCACATTCTAAAACTAACGTATGGGAACAAGCAGATGGATGATGAAAACGAAGATTAAAGTTTTGCAATCCAGTGGCAGCATAAAACTTGCAGTTGAACCCTCTGAAACAAAAGTTCAGCTCCACTGTATGGAGGGCTATGAACAATATCTATAACGTGGGTTTTCTGTCAGCTGTAGAACTCCACTACTTGTAATAAAACTTGAGGAAGAAGTTCTACTTTCACTGGAATTTCAGAACATTTAAAATGGCCAAGTAGTGAAAAATAACTCCTCTCAAATCAGTTCCTAGTTTTAATGTAATTCACAGTGTGACAGTTACATGTTTTATGGGGAGGGGGGTGTTGGTTCTGGGTTTTTTTTTTAGAAAGCACACTGTGATTGATCTGCTCTTCCCTCACACAATGTAATTCTATACATACACTTTGTAACCTGCCTTAAAAATCAAAATATAAATATATTATTTTTTAAGAAAAATGCTTATTGGGTCTTGTTCATTTACTGTAAGCTTTAGACTACAAAAAGGATTACTTCATGTCTGCCAAACTCGATATATTTTTGCAACATTTTTCTCATCAGGCCTTTTCATATGGTACCAATGGTGATCTCTGCTCTAAAGCAGGCTGACAAAACAAAGCTGGAGCAGCTTTCACACAGGAAGCCACTTTTCTAGAGGAGATGTGGGAAAATGTGCTAGGAGTGAATCTGGGAGTGTTTTTCACTTTCTGAAGTGACAAGTGTCTGGGGATATGATCATACATAATGAGGTTCAGGAGAGGGAACGCTGCAGAGCCGTGAAGCCTCAATCCCTGCACAGCCTCCGGTTCACCTCAGCACTGCTTTTGCCATGGATGATTTAAGTTGCACCCCCATACCTTTAGCATCCGGGATCTGTCTCATAATCTCCTCTCTCTCTGCTTGTTCAGTAGCTGTAGTGACCCTGAATGACCCCTCTCTGGTGAAGGTGGTTCTGCTGGCATCAAAGGTGGCAGTCACTCCACACTCCTTCTCCCGCTTCTGCTTCCTCTCCAGGCAGGCTGCGAAGGCGCAGCCCACGGCGTGGCTCAACCTCTCCCCCTGCACAAGACACCATCAGTCACTGCCACAGGAACAGACCCTGCTCCCAGCACTGCCCAGGGGCAGCAATCTAATTAAGGCATTAAAGACAACAGCTGTAATTGGCCACCTTTTGTACGGCTCTAAAATTAAACCTGGTGTATAAAGACGAACGCACGAGAGGCCGGCCACCCAGAAATGAAAGAGATTGTGGGATAATTGGTTTAGTTCAACTGCTCCTAAGATGCTGGTGTGATAAGGTGATCCCTCACCTCTGTGCACAAAGAAGCTCTTGTGAAGCCACCTCAAGCAGGTCTAAGTCCCAAAGGACTGATAAGGGCTATCTTCAGATGGAGAAAGTTGACAGAAGGCTCAGGGAGACACAACCCTTGTGTGCAAGCATGAAAATTCAAAGTATAGTTGTGATTACTTACACCTCTTAGTGGCCCTGACCAAATGCACAAGTTAGTATTAAGAGTGCCTTCTGAAAAGCACTTCCATTTTTAACCAGTGAGGTCAAAAGGATCCACTGTCCAATAACTGCAAAAAGGAAAGGAAATCAAAGTCGGAGGAATTCTGGCTACAGGGGAGTCAGAGGCACTGCTACTGCTCAACCCATTATAACCAGTGAGTGAATTGACCTGTTATTCACAGGGGAAGAGAGAAATGCTCCAGTTCTAAGTTTAACTGGGAGTATCTAACTTCATTGTTTAAAGAAAAAAATGATAAGTTGTCAAATACAACCACTCAGAACATGCAGCTTGGTTGAGTTCATGCAGTGAACCTGCCTGAGGCTCCAAGTGCTCTGGACAATATAGGCAGGATGCAACAAAAAGCAGAAAGAGGAAAAGACCACCTCAGGCACTTAAATAACTTAAGTCTACACAGCAAGAGACCAGTTGAGGTACTTTACTTCCAGACTTTCAACTGGAAACATCTCTATGATGTGGAAGCAAACGGGATGCTAATTTAGTTCAGTTTTGCTCCATCCCTTCTCTTGAATGGAGAGTCATCTACACGTTAACAGTCGCACACGAGAGGCTGTGTTCATAGCCAGTCTGTATTTACTCACTACAGCTTTATCCTGGAAAAACTGTCATTGCTGTTTCAGTTTTTGGCTGTGTACATTTTCAGAGGAGACTATCTTCTGCCTATTTTTAGAAGAGCAGTTCCCTTCTGCTAGAGATATCTGAGGCTGACTGCATTCCTCTTATACACATGCTGGGCACCCTTTCTCTCCACAAGATGACACCACAGAAGGATAAGCAAATAATTCAGATACAAAGAATTAGAACTAAAATCCTTTTCAAGGACCTAAGCAGTATTTTAGCTGAAGCCAAAACATATTGCAGTTAATTTTTCTGAGCAGCACTTCCAGGTGGAAGCTGGAAGAGCTGGACACTCACCGTGTCCTTCACGGCCATGAAGCAGTGGCAGATCCAGCGCCTGGTGGTGCCATCGCGGCAGATGTAGGAGAACGCCCGGTCAAAGTTCCTGTCTGGCGCGCAGAAAGAAACCTTCTCTATTGTCTGATCAACTATAAGATCCTACAAGGGAAAAAAATCCACCCCCACCCAAGAGAAGAAATATGAGAAAATACAGAGAAACACTTGAACAAGTCATTTTCAGCATTAACTGCAGGGAGATGAGTTATACTACACAGAGGATAATCCGACGTGGCCATAATTATCTGGCAATGAATTCACCACTTGGAATCTACCCCCAGTATGAATCAAAAAGGACAGATGACATTTCCCACCCTTTGTAGAAGGCACCACTTAAGAATTAGGGACCAAACAATTTCTGAGATCTCTCCCTCTAGGCTGTGGAGCTCACATTTTTTGTTTTATTTTCTTTTTATAAGCAATCAAACAAAACCTTTACTGTGGTTCAAACATGATGCTGAAGCTTATGGGAGAGGTCTCCCAGTGTGCAGCAGCAAAAAGCAAAAGCTGATCTGCCAATTAGCTAAGCAGGGATGCAATGGAGAAGGGTGGTATCAAACACCCCTGGATTTGTGCCCATAGCTTGATGGGAGAAGTGTTTCAGAAAAGGAGATGGGATAATTTAAGAACATCTTCATTAAAAATTATTTTTTTAAAATATTGTTTCTTTAGGTTGGTGGTTAGTACTTGGCACCTGTGCTAATGTATTCAACCACCAGGAGGCAATGGTATATTCTCTTTTTAGGTCCTATCCTGTTAATTACCTCCAGGGTCTGCACAGCTTATTAAATTTTGCTTTAAAAGATGGGATATATGCAGGAACATGTCTAAAAATAACACATGTATTATTATTTTTAAAACGAGGCCACCGGTCGACTGAATTCACCTACATCAGGATGTTTGTATTAGAAACTGAATTCTTCAGAGGCAGTGACTTTAGTGCTGATGAACCAGAGCAGAAGAGCAGCCCTGGAGAAGTCCAGCCAGGGGCACCAGCAGAGGGGTGTGAATTAACTCCACCTCCTTGGGTGAGCAGAAATCATCTTTTAGGTTGACAAAGTAGGGGTTAAATGACATGGATATAAACCAAATTCATTTCAGACTCATGAGAGCAAAACTTGCTCTGATAGCCCTGCCATCTTTGGGATTACTAGCATGCTTGCAGGGGTGAGCCTGGAGCTCGTATCCCTAATTGCCTACAGCTAGATAAAACCCAGAGTTGGCTGCTGGTACTTGGTGGTACAGACTCTGCTACTTCACAATTAAATAACCCTGCTAAGCAACCTAGAGGATGCCACCAATATCTTAGTCTCCTCTCCCACTTAGACCAACAAATTAGATGTTAGAATTAGAAGTGATCAAATTTGAGATTCTGTTGTTGTTTAACTGGAGTCTGAAGGCACAACCCCCTTATTTCATTTACTCTCTTCCCTGCATTTTTTGTTCACTCAGACCCATTTAAGGATTTGGATGCACTGAAAATTATGCTGATTATCAGGAGCTTGCCCACGTCTCACTATTGCTGCCTTCTGCAGTGGTGCACAACAAAGTCAAGGGACTCTCCAAGTTCAACGTCAACAAAACTTATCAGGAAAAAAAAATGATTCTTCCGGAAAGTGCAACAAAAAAAAATATTCCAACTTGCCAAGACACATTTATGGAACGTGCCTTGAGAGCAGTTGTGGAATTAACTGGGGGAAGAAAAAAAAAATTAGTGAGTATACTTATGTTTACAAAGCAAGAAACTATTAAACTAATTATACACTTCAGTCTTCCTTTCAAAGACCAACATTTGCATTAACACAAAGACTGGTGTCCATTTAAAGTTCTAGCACATGCATTATTCTAGAGACATTTCAAAGTCTTGTGCAGGGAAATCTAACCTTTGTTTTTTCATCTACAACTCTGAGTCCATCCGCCGAAACCCACAGGACTGCTTTGACAGCTTTCTTCCCAGACTTTCAAAAAAAGGAGAAAAAAGAAAAAACAAACAGTTTTACACCAGCAGCACCAGACTGGCACCCGCTTCCCCTTCCAAGAACCAGAACAGTAAGTGTAGATGGAGTCCACGGTCAGTAGGGTGCCCAAAGCCAGATACTCAATCCAAGTTGCAAACCATTCAGAGAACCAAGCCAAAGCCAGGAGGTCAGGAGGAGCACGGCGTGGGGGTGGGGAGAGGGGCAGCACAGGTGGAGGCAAAAAAAGAAGGTGTACATCCAACTGAGAGGAAAGAATTCAAGGCTGACCAAGTGAAGTGGGTGAAGAATTCCACTAAAGAGTCAGAAGACACTAATTCATAAGGAGTTACACCACAGGTAGCTTCTTCAGCACAAGTTTAACCACAGGAAAATTCTTACCTGGTATTTCCACCAGCCCTACCCTCTGCCCCAACAGTCCCATGGCAGAATCATGGCATCACCTTACACCAGTGTCAAAAGCACCCAAACCCCATCAGTTCCTGTGCTGTGAGCTTAATGCTAAGATCAACCAAACACGTTTCACTAATTTATTAAGAGCTAAATATCACATCTTGGAAGAGGAGTGGAAAGAGATGATTTCTTAACCATTTGGTGTGTCTCTTGACAAAGCAGTGGTGTGAGGCAGGCTGAGGAGCCCTCTGGCTTCCCTCCAAGATCTGACTGTGGGAACTTTCAGCCGCCACAAGCTGAGGGTCAGTGAAAGTGGGAAACACAGGAAGGCTTCAGGAGCCATTTAAACTACAGAGTCTTCCTACACTGTTTACTTTTTAAGGGAAAGTTACAGAAAACAGTATAAACACTTGACACAATATTCTTCTGAAACTGGTTCACTGCACAGAAAACGGGTACAAGATGCCAACATAATTCTCCTGGTTATTACAGAGAACTACCACTAGAAAAAACATTTATTTAATGTGCTACTTTAATTCACAAGCCCCATACTTTAAGCCAGTTAATCAAATATTCTCCCCATCATGTTTGTTGAAGCACTGGGTTTACACAGGTTGTGGCTGCTGCTGACACCCACCACTGCAACAACAACAAGAGAAGATGAGGTGGTATCAGCTCATGCAACATTTGAATTATTATTTTCATTTCTTCTGACACAAGCTACCACGTGTTCCGAGTCTGCAGCACTGATTTTAACACCGTAAAGGATGAACTATCTTGGAGTGAGAAGTCTTCTGTTATATCACATGGGTTTCATTCTCAGGGAAAGCAGCAAGTGTGAAGGGGCCTGGCAAAACTTGTGTTTGTTTTTGGGGAGGAACTATCTGTCCCAATTTCAGAGGCAGCAATGACACCCCGAGCATGTCCAAAAAGCTCGGTGAGAACAGAGAACGGCACTGACTTGTACGGAAGAGTGATTAAAAGAGAAAAGAGAGAAAATAAGCACAGCATGAAAGCAAGCTGCAGGGAAGTGCTTGCAGAAGCAAGTTTCTAAATGTCCATCCAGCCTGCTCCAAAACCCCAGAGAAGGTTTAAAGTAAAACTGTCAGATCCGGGAATGCCTCATGGAGAAAGTACAATTCACAAAGGGAGATTTACTTAAATTCATCATCGTATGTGTGAAAAAAATACTGAAGGATTTAAAAGTCAGTTCTCATTTTTGGTCTTAAAAGGCAGTAAATATCAATACCCACAATATATAGTCTGCATTTTCAATGCTCAGCTCGCTGCCATAGCCTGAAATCCCCTATTAATCCCCCAAACAAATGGTTTGTAGAGGTCTGTCTCCTTGAAGGATTTTAAAAGGAGTACCAGTTTCTCCCAAGCTGTTAATAGTCTTAAAACCTTCATTTCAAGCAGACACAATCAATCAAGTGAAGACAATGCCTGCAGGTAACTTTGGTTTAGATTACCATCATTAGAAACAGAGATACATGTCTTTCCCCAGCAAACAATAAAAACCTTGTTCCTACAGAAATCATGAACAGTTCCTGAAGTTTGTCTTAAAGTCAAGTTTAACTGAGCTGGGTACTTCATAAAGGAGTCCTCATCTTCAGCAGAACAACTCCTCACCTCTGGAGTGAGCATTACAAGTAGCTCAGACATGGAACCTGGTGTTTCTCAGAATAAAATGAGAATCCTGAAGGGCCAAGTCCTCCTCTCCCCTCTGGAAACCTAAGGTTCCTCATGCAAGATAAACAAACACGGGTTTGCTATGCTAAGAGAAAAACAAACCACACTTATCTTCCAATTCCTTCTAGATTTATGGTGGGGACAGTGCTTAAAAGGGTTAAAAAGTCCTTACAGTCTATATCCCAAACCACAGCTGGGCACACGGATGATTCTCCCCATCTACTGAATCCTCAGCTTCTCTGTGCCTACAAGTGATGCATAAAGGAACACACATCTCCAGATCAGTTTATACTGGATGTGCAAATCAAAGAGCTGCTCCATTATGGGGGGGATGTTGCCAAGTATATTGTAATTACTAAGTAGATATGAGTATTTGCACTCCTGGCACAGACTGGGCAAAGATCAGAGCAGCTGCAGGATCCTGCGTGGGAAGTGGCCTCCGATGCGGGACCACAGCTTGGGCCATAAACCCCGAGAGGTGGAGGTGGCTCCAAAGAAGAGTATTTAAAGCAAATGGCCCATATCCACTGGAACAGTGTGGTCCAAACGTTGCTACCAAGGGACTTGTCTAGACATCCGTATCAGTAGCTTGTCTTCATAGTCAAGAGCTCTTGGATGACAGGACTGTTGGAGGAGAGCCACGTGTGGCACCAACTCCCAGGAGCCTGATGTGTCAGTGCTGAGTCAACCCTGATAGAAACCTCGCAGCTCAGCACTTCTCTGGAGGTCACTAACGTGCTCCAACACGAGCTGCATTATCTGCACTGATTCCAGAGTCCACAGAGGTCTCCAGGAGGGTGGGTGAGGCCCTGACCTAGCAGATGATAAAGCCCAAAGACACAGCAGGACCACTGCAGGTTGGGCATGAGGGGAACTGCTCTGACAAGCTGGCAATGTCCTAGAGATGGGCGGCCACCAGAAAAAATAAACCCCCAAAATGAAGTGGGCCAAGTACAAAAATGCACATTTCCTAATCACCAGTGCTGGTCATGACAGTTCAACTGTTAGAAGTGACAGGAACATGGAGGTAAGTAGCAGCTATATTGTAAGCTGGAAAACAAAGTTTTAAGTATGTCAGAGCAGAATTAAAGTTGCCCAATAATGCATTTTTTAATCCTAATTTGTTTCTAGTCTTTCTGCCTATTCTACTCTAAAACCAGCTGTGAGATGTATCTGGAGTCCGAGGTGTATATAAAAAAAAATTCTCATTTCAGACTCTGCATAAAACATTTCGTGATGGGAAATACACACACTCAGTGGAAGCAAAACATGAGAAAAGATCCCTGAATCTGTACTCCATTCATTCCAACAGAAACCCATTCATTACCACAAAAAAGTTTTCCTTTTACAGTATGAAGAGCTGCCTAAAAAGGCAGTTGATCTGGTTACGTTGCATATGCTACATAATAAAACTGCAGAAGCCTTTAAATACTAAATACTCGAATGTTTCCAGACACAAATCTGTCAGATTTACCTTTCCAGGGGGGGAAAATATGGACAGGGAAAGCAGCAAACCTGTCTAGGCTGACTTTTTGAGAGCTGCTGGTGTGTTTTAAGCAGCTCTGCACTTTGGAATATCATATTAATCCCAATACAAGGCATCCGCAGAGAAATTATAATGAGACAGCCAAAAAATACTAGAGTTATTAGTAGAAGTAGGTCTCTCTTTGGCAAAATATTATAATAAAAGACAAAGCACATATCTAAGGCTGTGGTAAAGTATCAGGCTTCATAAAAAAGCAACTAGGAAGTAATGAGGAAGCTGGCATATTTAATAGATAAAAATCTGTCTTTAATTAAAGAGCTATGCAAATATCCATCCTTTTACATCTTTGCTTTCTTATGTACCCCAACACAGGTTAACATGAACAAGCAGAAAGAAAACTAACATATCTGATCAGGCTGAGGTGAGGGTTTCTCTGTTTGCTTGTTTTAAACAAATTAATCTCAGTATTTAGCATTTTCAGTTGGAAAGCAAATAGCATGTTTTGACTCCAGTCTTTGTAAATTCCAGCTCTTCAATTTCATTTGTGCATAGGAGTGACTTGATTAACCTGACAGATCTTTCACCTAGGGCATTTTGGCCCTAAAAAAAAGAAAAAAAAAGAGTCTTCACCATCACTACACTATAGGTGTGTGCTTTCCCAGATCATAGGAAGAAACCTGAATTGGGGAAACAGCTGTCCCTGTGTGATATGCATCACTGCTGGAGTGAAGAAACCTTATTTATTCCCCAAGCAAAGCCAAAACCAAATTTGTGACCAAAGAATAATCTGCTCCAAAGGACTTTTGTACATAGAGTTGCTATAAACCTGTTATGCTTCTATTTAAGCCAAGATTCATTTGATAACGAGATACTTCAGAACCTGTATCTTAGATTAACTCCATATGAAAACCAAATTAAAATGTTTTACAGGAATTTTAAAGGCAGAGGTAGGGAACAGATGAGAGGTAAAAAAAGAGAGAGTTCTTTCAGAGGTCTCCAGGCACTGCCTGGTGGAGATGGAGACAACAGGAATAAAACCACCAACACTTGGGAGTCAATTCATGGTGCCAGGCAGCTGACCAGGAAGCACTTACAAGGCACAGACCCCAACTGCTCCATGGATATTTGCCCAGGTGATGTAGGCAACAAGTTTAAGGGCTGAAAAGGAAAATTCACGTATTTTTCAGGTAGACCAAATAACTTCAGAATACTGGATTTCCAATACAGTCCATGTGGATTTCTGTTGCTTTTTTTTAAAACCATATTCTTTGAGCAACATGTTTCCACATCTGTTTTAGAAACAAACATTCTGAAATGGATTGGGGGACTCTCAACACCCTGATTTTGTGGCAGTGCTATACCAGGGATGTAACTCCTTATAGTGCAAGCACAAACGAGGCATTAAACTTACTTTTCCAAAGAAGCCTTTGAAGAACTTCCTTTCCTGGAGGAACAGGGGGGACAAGTCGAGCGCTATTACTGTAGGTAGCTAAAATGTCCCAGGGTTTCAAACCAACAAGCACACACAAGAATAGGGTTTGGAGGGAAAGGAAGGGGGTTTAGAGTTATCCATGAGAAGGTGCGACAGGCAAATGTGAAAATAATCCCACGAAAATGCAGATCAAAGGGCACACACACAGTTCTAAGAAGCTACTGCCCTGAAATTGGTGGAAAGAAGAGAACCTCAGCCCCAATTTCATGCAAAGTGGTTACTTTATTTTCACTCTCCCTCGTTTAGTTCCTTTTAGTCAGGTTATAAACCAAACTTGGCAGCAGACATGGTGGTTAAACAATTAAAATACTGTAGGGGCTCTTGTGAAATGCAGAGTTCTAACTCCAGAACTACAGTCAAATTTGCTCTCTATTGATCACTCTTTCCCAAAGGAAATGCTTTGTAAGCTGGAGAAGTATGGCTGGTATAAAGCAGGGTTCAAAACTGCTTTATTTTAGTCTATTTGTTGCTTTGGTTTATGTGCTACTCAAACTTCACCTCTTATTCAGCCTCCTCTGAAGAGTGAGGAATTTCATCTTACCTTGTGGTACAACTAAACACAAATGAGACCCCTTCTAATGCCTTCCAAGGCTTTCTACAGTATTTATACAAATACAAGCTATTCCTTCTACAACTCTGAATTGATAGGCTGAACAAGACCCCTTTAAAGCCAGCTCAGGCAGGGACAGTCAGTCAGGCAAGTGCAAAGATACCAAGAGCTGAACCACAACTTCCTCCATTTCTTCAGCCTGGAAGCAATTAATGTTCATTGCCCAATTCACACGAAGAAAAAGGCAGCAGGGAATTTGAAGCATATTTGCATGCAGCTTAGTTTACTGGCCTTATTTTGTTACCAGGCTATGAAAAGCAAACTGCAAGATCTGAAGGGAGAGAAGGTTTGAGCAGGGTGGGTGCTCAGCAGGCACAGCCACACGCTGCCCCGTGGTCTCTCTCCCTGAGACCTCTCCCCATTTTTTTTGCTGGTGGGGAAGCTTTGGTGTAGCAGTGATGAGGAGAAGGAGGTGGAGAACTGCAGGTGAGGCAGGAGAGAGTCTTTGTGACACCCCCCAACCAGTTGACCCTGCAACTCCAACCTGCTGCTTGCCGATGGCACTGCGATATTAAAAATATTATTACTAATATCCCGAGGTGGTGCCTCAAGGATTGATTAAGAGGTTACATGTAAAACAAAAGCTGTGGTTGTGACGCAAGCCAACAAAAGCCAGGAAACACAAAGTTAAGGAGGGAGTGTCAACCTCAACTCTGCATTTCCTGGCTTCTGCTGCCCTGGCCCGACCTCCTTCCAGAGAGCTCTGTACCGAGGACCTGGAGCATATTTCTGCCAAGTCAGGCACTGGATAAAGACCCATCTCTAGGTCCAGTCAGCTGAAAAGCTTAATTTTTAGAGGCAGGAATGGTTCTGTGTTTGGAGAGGATATGCTGAACACTAGGAGGGGAACTAATGGATTAATCACAGCCTTGTGTACACAATGAGAAGGGGCTGGATGCCGCTGCCAAGTTGAGCAATGACTGTTGCATTACACTAAATAACAGTTTTTAAAGATAGCAAAAGCTAAAGAGAGTCACCAGAAGCTACCTCATTTTTAGGTGGGGGTTAATTCTGCTCTCAGCAAAACGCTTGTTAAACAAGATTATTATTTTTTTTAATAAACTAGCAAGGTTAATGGAAAAGGCATCATGCAAAATGGGTTTTAAACAACACTAAGTTAATGTAGTTTAGAGATAACTAATGCATGTTTTAAAATATTAAATTATGTCTCTTTACCTGCTAAAACAAGAACATATATTAAAACATCATTTAAAACAAAAAGTGGCAAGTTAGAAACCAATACTACAGGCTAAAGCTGATTTAAAATCAAAACATGACATGAGAGATTATACTTTTGTCATTACATCATGTTCCAGCACCTGAGTCACATTCACTTACAGGGCCCTTACCACGTTATTTTCCAGTTTGCACTAAATATTTTAAATTCCATGAAATGGTTCTGAAGAAACCATTTAGAGCTTAGTGTCCAAATACAAGGATCCTACCAGATATGAGATGTATACACAGGTAGATATATCCCTTCTAAGGGAAAAATGTGAGCTACATGGGTAATATCCTGCTCAGGGAAAAATGCAAGTTCTATGGGTAATATAAACCCATGTTAATAATAGACTGATGGCTGCACCCATGGGTTTCTGATCCATCAGTGAGATTGTGGTGCTATTTCATCAGACAGAAGATAGGAGCATAACTCAAGTTTGTCTTCATTCATTCTACACAATATTATAAGCTGAATGTTATAGAATTGTTGGTCTGCAATTTCAGAGCTATAAAACTTAACAGAACAGAGTATAGATGAGGGATTCTCCAGCTAAAAGTGGCTTCTTTTACTCAGCTGTCAATTAAACAGTGCCTAAATAAAATGTTCACCATCATCTGGTTTCAAAATCTGCAAAATGCAATGCTCAGAACCAATTATGCCACATGATATGAGCAGGTAATAAAAAACCCCCTGAATGGTTATTTCCCACTACAAAGAGACAGAAAGATTTGTTTGCATCTTTTCTTTCCAAAATCAAAGCAGAAATTAAGCTATTCTGAAAACCAAACCAAGATTAACACTGTTCTATATTCTTCTTGACAATTACCATAAAATGTTTCAAAATCCATTAGTCAACCCTAAAAAAGAACAGACTTCAGTTCCCCAAATGAATTGCTGACTGTTGGAGAACAAGAATTAATAGGGGAAAAAAAAGATCTATTTTAATAAGTAAAGACAGACAGAATTTAATTTTTAGAAGCTACAAGATACACTTATTTCAACAACTCTAATTTTTATTGACTGGATTTATAAAACCTACATGTTACCTGCAGAGAAAATAAAGATTAAAAGAGGCTACGTCCATTTCAAGGTAGTTTAACCATGGGAAAAGAGAAGCCCAATTTCCCTTCAGCTAGACTTTCAGTTTGAGGACTGCAGCTCAAACTTGTAATTCTTTTAAGACCAAAAGAAAGCCCGTCAAAATAACCAAGTATTGTGAAAGCAAGACTAGCAAGAGAACAAACTGTTTTCTTATCACATTCCTTGTGTGCTGAAACATCACCCAGTGGTTTGGCTTTTGCAAATTAAGAGAGCACCTTGTGCAGCAAAGAGTTCTCAGGAACAGCAGAGTCCTCAAGAAATGCTCCCAGCTTAAAACCTACATGCTGGGGGTGGAGTTGCAGTGAGCAGCTCCAGATGGACCTTGGGTCTGATGGAGTCCAGCAACTAAAGCACACAAAGTAGCTTCAGGAATAGGAATCTTCCTCTTGGGGCCCAGTGAGAATTTCACCTCTGCTGCTCAGCTTCCAACGCTGCCAAAGGAGACAATGCAAACAGCAAGTGCTAAGAGACCTGGGCTTGTGTCCCACTTTATATAGAGACATTCAAAACTTCAAACAGCAGAAGAAAACAAAATTATCTGAAGTAAAGCGTTGAATTCATGAGAACAGGTAAATTGATGCCATCATCATTTCAAATAATGACACAGAATAGGGAAATGAAATGATTGACTTCCAGAGAATGCCCTGTGAAAGTCAGACATCCAAGCCTGATACTTGAATCAATGATTCAGGTAATCAAGAATCACAAGCTTAGAGTTATCCAGATTCCAGAAGAAACTGGGTGCTGTGCTTTTGCTGTGTCTCCTTATTGATAAGCTTTGCTGCACTGATCTGGCTTGTGGACTTAAAAGTTTATTTAAAAAAAATAAATAAATAGAGAACACCTACTTCACAGCACAGCTCCCCAGGGAAGAGAATGAGAGAAGGGGCATAAAGTAGCTGCTGTGGTGTTATTTGGTGGGCTAATAAAAAGGATTCTGACAGACCAAAAACCAGAAGGGGACAAGAAGGGATGCAACTCATTAAGTGCTCAGAACTTGCACTCTTAGCTATATAAACTCAATCCACAGAATAAAGAAACTCATTTATATTTTGTGTGGCCCTTTTTAATAAAAATCAATCACCAATCACCGCTGGACTGAATGGGAACAGATGGGAAGCAGCTTTACCAGGTTGCTATACATTAGCTGAGAGAGAAAAGAATGAAAAGGCTTGATTTTAATCAGAGCATTAAACCAGTTCAGAAACTTTACAGCACAACAGAAGGCAGCAAAGATAACCTATAATCCTCTGTTTTGTGCTAGGAAGAAGGGAAAAAATGGGTTTAGATGGAAGTCATTTGAGCCCTCACATTTGGGGAGAAAAAAGCAATGTCCACTAGCAGGTATCTAAAGTTTGCAGAGGTGCAGGAGAATGTTAGATGAACTTTCAGTATTTTTGTTGAGCTGCAAGGATACAAGAATTTCTTCCATTAAAGGCATCCCTGAAGAATGTCTATAGCTAGGACATATAAGAGAAGTGATGAAAAGGATTGCAGCTCTCCATCTCCATTCAAACTTCACATTTTAATGTCCTTTCTCCTCCTGTTCTCTTCAAAGCTGTTCTAGCCTCAGCTCCTTGACAGCCTGATCACTGCCCCTCTGGAGTTTGCTATTTCCCCAGGATTCTGTGATATTCCTACTGTAAAAAAGAGATGATAAGACCTCTTCAAATGAGCCACAGAAATAGAAGGAGCTTTGAACGAGTGCCATTTACAGGAGCAAAGGCTCACAGAAGCCAAGCTCAGAGCAGCCCACTTCATGACACATCAGAATTAGGCAGCCTCCAGGCCACTTTGAGCAGATGCAAGCCAGATTATTTCATGCATGGCCACGATGTTGCAGTGCATTAGGAAAAGAAGCAGCCTAAATCAAGTAATATTTTGTATCATAATGGTGAATTAAGACACTATTAAAGTGGCAGGCAACAGGGGGGGAAGAGAGAGAGAGAGAGAGGAAGAGAGAGAGGGAGAAAGAACTGTTAAAAAACAATGGCTAAGTCCCATGTGGGCACCAACTTAGTCTGAAAGGTCACAGAGGATTTTTACACATTTGTTTTGCAAATACTTTCTGCAAGTAGAAAGAACAGTTGTAACTCTCTCCCTCTCATCATCAGATTAGCACGTCCCCTCTGGAACCAGCCAACTGTTCTCCTAACGTGGGTCAAAAGTTCAGTCCCACTGCTGCAGGAGGGACCTTTTCCAGTAGCTCTCCCAGCCCCAAAGACAACTTTGCCATGAAACAAATATACGTACAGATTTGAGTCTCTTCACAGCATCTTCACAGATATGCATTCCTCTGGACTCATCCACTTCCACATGTCCCAGGTACTGCAGGAAAAGAGAGCAGGGGGAGAAAGCCTTAATAGTAGCTCCTTAAAACTCATCCCATCTCTGAATTCATCTCGGTGCAGCTCAGATGACAAGACATTAACAGCATTTTGTCAGCCTTCCTTGGAGGTTTGACTTTGTATTTACAAGGGGCACTAGCATCAGTAACAAAGCATCTAGAAATTTTGAGGGAAAGATAGATCTTCCTTACTCAGGAGGAAAAAATTAAATTGAACTCTATTTTCCTGCCTGTTCAGCGTGAGCTTTAGTCACTTTTTTTTGCCAGCATAGCATGAAAACATTAAGTCAATATAGAGATGACTGTGAATAAATTATTTTTGAATAATGATACATATATTTAGTATAAAAACTGAATTATTCTACATGGTAAGATAATAAAATATATTTGAATGCCCATGTACAATGGGCATATACATGGACATCCTTGTACAATACAAGAAATGTCAATGCAAGCAGAAAACATCCTTCCTTTAGTCTTCTTTCCCCCACCTTTTTTTTTAAATTCTAAATCCAAATTGTTTATCTTCATTACACCACCAGGCTCATGTGGACACTGAAACATTCATCATTCTCACAAGGAATTTAAAAAAAACCCACCAGTTTTCTGTATATTCATCTTATCAAGTTCTACTTAAAAAACACCAGCAAAGAAATAGTGAATGGAAACGGCAAGTTTCAAAGATTTTAAATTAATAACCCAGAACAATATTAGTGTATTGAGAAAGCAATTTCAAGAAATATATTGGAAGGTAGGGCTCAGGGTACTGTGGATAGTTTGATTTTGCATTCTAGGGGGAAAAAAAAGCTGTCAGTTTTCCAATTTCTCCCTCCCTTTTCCAACTGCAGAAGGAAAATTCTCTCAGAAACACTCATACGCTTATGCAAAGTACTGAACTCTCCAAGAAAACCATAGAAACTAATAAATAAAAGCTCTCTGAAGTTTTATAATAAGAGGTATATGTCAAAGAAACTTATCCCAGTTGATGTGGCTTTGTGTGCAATTCAGCATTTCTATTCTGGACTGGCTGGAGAGTGAAGAAATGGTTTTAAAATATCAGAATCAATGCTTGTGTCACTTAATGCAGTGGTAAACTGAGGTTTAATAATCTATTGAGGAGTCCCACTCCATCACAGAATATTCTGTCACAAGTTACTGGTTTTGTTCCATCAATTAGAACACCACGGGCAAAAAAATCCTTCACTCTTTAGCATCACATTGAAGCACTTTATCACAGTGACATAGAGGCAACTAAATGGACCAACTCAGATTGTTTTCAAAATTTAGTAGAAATTTGAAAGCTGAGGATGCCCCAAAAAGAGGAGACTTTTCTCTACCTCCCTACACATCATTAAACTGCTGAAAGATTTTTCAAGGTTCTTAGTGACAAAGGGCTTTAACATTAAATCTCATTACGTGGCATTTTAAAAACAGAGTAAACCTGGATGGCACAATTCTGCAAGAGTTTCATGTAGACCGGACCTCGCAGCTGGAGAACAGCTTGAAAAATGGAATTGCATAGAAAGGAAAAGGTAAATTAAAGAGATGTGACACTTTAGAGCTTTTGCAAAATGAGCTCTGTGAGGCTGAGGCCTCATAATTGAACACTGGAGCTGCCAAAACAGCAACTGTGCTCCCTCAGCTGAGCTCACACAACACACACACAAGATCCTCACTTCTCCAGAACACACACAAACCAGGAAATTTTAGTCCTAAAAATACACAAAGAGTAACAACTGAAGATGCATTTGCTGTGTGCCTGCAAGGAGATATTTATATCACCAGTTATCAAAATGGATCTTCAGTTCTGCCATGATTCCTCTGGAAGCTCCACAGATGCAGAAATTCTGTGGGTTTGAGTATTTGTAATTTATGGGTTTAGTAACTTGAAGTTTGTCATCTTCTCTTTAAAAAGGGAGGGATGTAGAGAGGAGCAAGGCTGAGGTTTAGAGAGGACAGAAAGAAAGATATTTGAAGGGAACAGGCCACCTAGTCTGCATGGCCATTAAGTGAAGTATCATACAAATAGAGGACAACTTCTGGATTTTATCTGCACATCTCATCTACCCCAGTGCAGGCAAAATGTTTCCAAGGGAAGATCCAAACCATTCAGTCCCTGTACTTGGCAACCTTCCTTTTGCTTGGAAAAGGGAGAAACAGAGCAGGGTAAATATTGCCTCACATCACACTCCCCAACAGACAACCACTCTCCCCCGTGCTGCCAAACCACTATTCAAGCCCCATGCTCCAAACTGGAGCCATCAGTCAAGCCACTGCTGCTGGAGACAGCAAGTTTAGCTCCAGATTTCAATGCTGCTCCCACTCCACTGAATGGGGACATTATTGCACATATCAAGTGCATCTACCCACAGCAAAAGGCACAATCCGCAGAGCTCATTGAGCATCAATCAATTCTGAATTATAAAAGAAATTACACTGCCACACAATGCTTCTTTATGATAGAGAGCACAAAAGGTGCTTTGTTTGTGCTTACACTTCATGTCCTTCACCAAAAATAACTTCTTCCCATTGCACTGTTCTTGCAGCTCTTTGCTATCACTATCAGTGGCCCTGTACATTTTACAGGCAGCTTCAAAATTCTTGCAGGGTTTTTTTCTGAGGTGGAGCAGTGGTGTGTTAATTCCTTATAGATACTAATACATTTTCAAGTTTCTTTCTTGTAAAAATAATTTTCAAATGTATTAGAATGCTGTGGTCCTCTTCTTCTTCGAGCCAAGGCCCTTAAGCAGCAGGTCCCCTTCCAAGTTTTCAGGTTTATTTCTAAAGACTTTCCCCCCCTGACCAGACTGAGAATAGATATAGATATACACAGCTCCTGTATTTAACCAGTGCTACAACAGTTATCTGACTTTTAACGGGCAGCAATCAAAGGCATAAATATTTCTTCAAGAAACTTGGCAAACAACTCTGCTACAGACTCGAGACTTTTTCTAGTACCCTTACATTTTAATCAGAAGTGCCAAATTTCAATTATAAATTGTAATTATATCACTACCTAACCTTAAATTCGAAATATTAGCTCAACTTATTCATGCAACAGCATTTTATGAAGGGAATTTTAAAATTTTGATAGAGAAAGATAATACAGCTGCTAGTCAGGTGAAGACATGGTCTGAAATTGAAGCTAAACACCAGAATTCAGGAGTTAAAAATAAACCATCACTGTTGTCCTGCCACAGGAAAGGGATTGAATGGAAACCACTTTAAAAAGCAGATACACAAATCCCACACATACACAACCATTTAGGATGTCTGAAATGAATCTCCTCTTCAAAGTAGAGGAGAAGAAACACTGTGAAGTGCCTGGGCAGCCACTTGTTCCATATAAGTAAAATCTCATGCAAAGCCATCATGGCACATTACCACCAACACACCCAAGGCCTGGGTGTATAAAAATCGATGTGAAAAGCATCAGCCATATGGTGGCTGATGACTTTGCACAACATCAAGGAAAGGGGTCCCCCAGCTACATCTGCAAAGAGCACTCCTGGTCAGAAGGATGCCAGCAGCCAGCATTCCTGGAGAATCTGAGAGCTCCTCCATCATCAAAGTGCACGTAGTAGGAAGGCAGTATTAATATTGAATGCATCCCTACTTAACTTCCATAGCAACCACCAAATGATAGCCATGATAGCAGCAATTCTCAGCCACAAGATGTTCTGTAAGAGAGTCAATCATTATACCAGAAATTAACCACCAGTGCTTTTACAGAAAGCTAAAATCCTTGTGCAAAGTAACATCAAAGCTCTGATCCACATGAATACATTCAAGGGCTGCTGGAGAACCCCTTTACAAAAACATTTTAAAAATAAAAGTATTGCTTATATTAACATTTTGAGGGAAAAAAAAAAGATGAGATGGTGGTACAGTAAGTAATAATAATTTAAAAAACTTTCCACTTCAGCTTTAAGTTCTCTTTCACAGATGGTGGGGATTGGTATCAATCTCAAGGCATCTACATAGGAACAAGTTAAACTGGCACATAGCAAAATGCCCTTAGAACTTGAGAAGTGCTTGAGAAATCTTATTCTTTTCCAACATTTTAAACTTTTTTCAACTTCATCTAAAAATGAACAACTTAAGATACCATATCAAGTGTGTTGGGTGTCCTACTGCCTTCCTCTAAACCTATGCCACTGAAATTATTCCTACAAACATCAAGAGCTGATGTATCGGGTCAGAAACAAAACAGATCCACCATCCCTGTCCTAGTGCAAGAAATACTGCCCTGATCTTTCTCTGTTTTCATTTCTTTCACAAACACTTGGCTGACTTAAGTTTTCAAAATTTCAAAGCTCAACAATAACAGCTGGCAGAAAGAAAGATCCTTCATCAGAGCTCCTTTGACCTGGACAACTCACTTGAGACTGTCTTGTTTGTTCAGACCTGGCAATATGCTCCTGCAGTCCCTCTACCAAACAGATGCAGCTCCACAAATCATTGAAGTTCCCTCTGCATCAGCAGATCTTCACATGTGCTGCTTCATTTGCAACAACAGATTAGGTTCTTCAGATTACATTTGAAACTGGACAGATAGAATCATAGAATGGTTTGTTTGGGAGGGACCTCAAAGATCATCTAGTTCCAACCCACACGGGCAGGGACATCTCCCACTAGACCAGGTTGCTCAAAGCCCCATCCAGCCTGGCCTTGAACACCTTCTGAGATGGAGCATCTACAACCTCCCTGGGCAACCTGTGCCAGGGTCTCACCACCCTCAGGGTAAAGAATTTCCTTTTAATTTCCAATCTAAAGCTCCCCTCTTCCAGTTTAAAGATGCAGGAAATGAGTTTATTGTAAGACTTGGCCAAGGCGTCCCATGCTAGGAGAGAATCACACCATCATTTTCTCGGTATTTCTCCTAGAGGCAGAGGGATTCCTCTCTCTTCCCCTGTGTAAGTGCCATTCTCTCCACAACTGGGGTTTTATTTGTAGCAGTAAGACTGACTTCTTGGCATCTGCACGTGTAGATACAATTCTGGAATCGGTATCTCTCAAGAATTAAAGCCTGAGCTCCACAGTTTCACAGTGAAATGCTGTCTTGCAACCAGACATAAGCTTAAATCCAGAAAGCCTGGAAATGTCTTAAAGCTGAGCTCCTTTTCCACTGACTTCTGTGGGATTTACATTCCAATGCTCAATACTTTATTTCTCTCCTCTCGAAAACCCGTGCTCCTGCTTTTTTGATTTATCTGTTTGAAACAGATGTTTGCTGAGCCAGAGCTGCAGGAGCACAGGCAACACAAACTCCATGATTAAGCATTAACAAAGCAAGCTTCATTTTGCTTAGTCAAAGCTACAGGCTAGTTACCATGCTACACATGGCCTCAGGGTTCAAACTTCTTCCACTTCCCCAAGTCACCAGAAATGAAATTGCCTCAAGCTGTTAAACCCCCAAAAAACCAGGAGCTGTAACAGCCTGGGACTGCTGAAGGTCTCTCAATAGTCTGGGTCAAAAGAATCTGACTCTAAAAGCACTATGAGGGAATAAAGCATTTCCAGTTAGGACTATTGAAGATGAAGCAGCAAAGCTCAACATATGATACACAAATGCTATATTCTTTATATTCTCACAAACCCCCAAAAACAAGGCAGAGGAGGAACTCGGGAGGTTATGGAGGACAGCACTTGCCTCAAGGTGGGATCTACTTCCACATCTATGGCAGAGAAGTCACCCTTCAAATATCAGGACATTTCTAATTGAAGATCACTAGGGTAAAGCACCTACTCCATGCCTCACTGTTAGAAAGGGAGGTTGTTCTGCTGAGGAGTTGTTAATGCCCAGCCTAAATTTCCCCTGATGAGGCTTAAACCCACCATTTCTCCAAGCCCCTTCACAGCTTCCCATATGTCCTGTTAGACTCAGGGTTTCAACTCTTTGTTCCAATGTGCAATAATTCCTCCTTCCCCAGAAATTCAGCATTAGTAAAGAAATTTCAGATTGTCTTTGAAAAAAAAAATAAACCACGTGTGGATAGCACAAAGTTTTATAAACACATTGCACAGATGCACGTTGTAGCTTTTCTTCAAGTCCTGTACAAAATCAGCTTCCATTTCTGACACTGGAAATCCCCTAATTTAAAAAAACCCAAAAAACCCCAAACCAACAACGCACAAAACCCCCCAAAACCAAACACCCCAAATTTTCAAAGTATAACCCAATGAAAACTCTTTGCAACACCTAAATTGCATTGAAAAGAAATATTTCTGCAGGGACACCCAAACCATTTTTACAGCTCTAAACAATAACAGCCATATCTTGAAAACAATTTGAAGTTTACTAAACGATTTAAGAATTTGACCTTGGACAAAGACAAGAGGGGTTTAAAGCTGAGTGAGAAGCTCCATTTCCAACTTGGTGTTTGCAAGGTTATTCAAACACAACTAAAGGCTGGACACAAGTGTGAGAAGTTTAGAGGTTAGAAATTACATTACATTCTTTTTAATTAGGACAAAAATGCATAGGAATATATTGGAAGCAAGCTGCACATTTTCTGTTAAAATCACCATTTATAATTAGCTGTCTTCAAGCTTTTTCCCTGTGATTTTAAATGCTGCAGAGTTTTAAAAATGTACCTTTGCTTGCTGCTGGCTTAGCACTCAATAGGAATGGTTATTGTTTGTGGCTAACATCAGTCCATGCCTTAAGAGGTGGGGATTTGCAGTGTTTAATGTGTAAGGCTGTGCAACATTTCAGAAATCAGCAGATTTGTCACATTAACTTCTTAAAAATACTTAACATAGTTTCCAAAGACTATTCAAGCATCTCAAGCTTTCACAGTCAAAAATATCACATGCCCAACAAAGGCACTTCACCATCAACATGCTGGCAAGCTCTTTCCCAGCTAGTATTATTTTAAATTAAAGTGTATTTAAAGATAAAATAAAAGCCACAGTTATCTCTGCCAAGTATCAACCTTTCTGATCTGAAGGAACAGAATGGCATGCACGTTGTACTTACAAAATGATTAAAAATATCAAGTTATTTTCAATATGAGATTTATAAATTTGACATAGCTGGACAGTATTTACTCTGAAAAGTTAATTACAGAATCACAGCCTGGTAGGGGTTGGAAGGGACCTCTGGAGATCATCTAGTCCAGCCCCCCTGCCAGAGCAGGATCACCTAGAGCAGGTCACACAGGAATGTGTCCAGGTGGGTTTTGAAAGTCTCCAGAGAAGGAGACTCCACAACCTCCCTGGGCAGCCTGTTCCAGGGCTCTGTCACCAGAAAGAAGTTTCTCCTCATTCTTTTATGTGTGAATATACAATTGTATCCATACAATACACAACTCAAGACTCAGTGGAAATGCTACCTCACGTGATACCAGGCACTCAGCACCAAAGCCTGGGCTGCAAATTCAAAAATACAAATGTGGTTTGTCATTCTTCCATGGGGATTATTTTCATTGATATCTTTAGTCTTCAAGTTGGAATAAATGGAATAAAAAATGCAAGTAAACTCGCAGGCTCCAGGCAACAGTAGCCCTAGATGTATTAAGGTCAAAAGAGACTGGCCAATAAAACCCATAAAAGTAACAACAGTAAAAATAATTAATTTATTCCAGTGTATATTGTGACTTCTAGAACCAGGGGTAGGAATCAGTTGTTAATATTCTGTTTATAACACATCCAGTTGATTAGAACCACCAAGAACTTGCAAATGTTTGATTTGTTTAGTTCTGCTAAGTAGAGGGAAATGACCTAATTTTTCTGATATAAATTTCACAGGCCACTTACTCTAAAGTGCATTTGTATGAATAAAAACTACTTACCCAGAGGGACATTGGAAAAGGCATTTCAGACAAAAGAAGCCCTAGTGTCAAATATTTTAGTCATTAAAACATAGAGCAGCTGCATGTTCTCAGTGAAGTAGTGTCTGGAGCAAGAAAGCAAGTTTGAAAATTCCTGTGTCAATGAACTCCATTTTTTTGCAGTTATGATGCATCAAGATTGCGTAAAAATAAAATTACAGCACTGATAAATGTGGCTGTAATGTCTGCTAGAATTATCTGCTGCTAAACAGTCTCAAATACAATGTCTCCATCTAAGTCTCTTCTCCATTACATACATCTGGCAGAGCTTCTCAGAGGGAAGATTTGCTACTGAAACTCAGCAGTTACTTCTTAGTTTGTTAGGAGAGTGGAAGAGAATTTGCCCCTGAAAATAGACTCCTGCCCAGATTTTCCAGCAGCTGTGCAGTGCCACATCTAATAACAGGGCAACATCTATAAAAGCTGCAACATGTCATGTCTCCACACCACAAAAGTCAGGAGAGCAAAACCATTACGTTCCCAAAAGAAAAACCATTGTTCCCCAAAGAAAAACCATTATGTTCCCAAAGGGAGAGCAAAACCCTGCAAGTCACACGTGTCTCAACAAGTTTAGCATCCCTTTCATACCTTTGCTGACAGGGAGACCTGTCTCTCTGCTGGTGCAGTGCAGCTCAAAAAAACCCCATTCAGTTGTATTCTTCAGCATCCTGACTCTTCTTTCAAGGCAACTTTAGCAGGTTCAAAGCAGTTTATACAGAAGAGCACTGCAGGAAAGTCAGTAACTGCTCCAATGTGCCAGATTGTCACCTCAAGTGGGGCTAGACTTCCAGCACAGTGAAGAGCTATCTGTAAATACATCCTACACTCACTAGGGTGACTGAGAAAATACCCTCAGTAGCTGGTTCCATCCAACACAGCCACTCCAACTAGTGGAAAAACACAGGCTGTTAAACAAACAAACAAAAATGTGTTATTGCCTAAAAGTAACAGGACGTGCCCAGGATTATCACCACCTCCAAATTTATGAGCACAGCACTGGAGAGAACCAACTGTGCACCAAATCCACTTCCCTACATTTTAAAGTAACAATGTCATGGGAATTTTGCCAATGCTTTCCACACAGCATCTTCTCTACAGCAATGAAGATGATCCATAGATGCATCGGGTTTGCTCTAAATCCAGCAGCACAATTATGGACTTTAAGAGCAAGGATCAGCTGTGGATGTAGCACAGGAATTGCTTCAAGAACTGTGCCAACAGAGAAAAGTTTCAGTAACATTAAATCTGTTTGCAGTACAGCATCCTCAATGCACAATGAATGAACAGCTACTGGAGTCCCTGATGAAATCACTTTTGAAGTGGTTCCACATGTTCTCTATTATCTATAAAAGGATGACTAGCATCCTACAAACACCCCAACTCTGAGCAAAATATAAATGCCCAAAGGCAAAAAGTTAATAATCAAACATACTTAGCACTACTTTAAAAGCAGTGATATCTTTTACCCATCAAACTTTAATAACCTTTCCCTTTTACAAGACAAACTAAGAGCAAATGTTCCCTACTCTACATTTGCAGTAGTCTCCTCTCTCCAAAATAAAGAATATTAGAGTCTTACCTAAGTAAATAGCAAGCATCAGAAGAAAAAGTCCTCAATGTGGCTGCTACTACATTAGTTTCATGTATTTTACTTTCATACAAAAACCATTAAAGACAGCTGTAAAGACTTTTGTCAACAATTTTCAGGTCTTCACCAGCTATACAAGTAAAATCTTTGTCATTCCTGCAAAATCCAGACTCTGGTCTTGCCACTCCAAAGAACTCCTGCTGCTTTGAGCTCCAAAGAGCTATGGCTGATGATTTGTAGAGGGTGGGCAAAGCAGAGCATAAAGAATAAGGACTAATGTCTTCCCACCCTTAGAATCATAGAATTGTCAGGGTTGGAAGGGACCTCAAAGATCATCTAGTTTCAACCCCCCTGCCACATGCAGGGACAAATATATGGAATATATTAAACTGTGGTTCAACAGCCATACTACAGACAACACACCACTCTGGAATTCCCATTTCAGAAAGTTTTAAGAAGATATTTTCACCATGTTTCAGGTTCAAGGGCACTCCTATTCACTAACGATTTTTCCCAAAATATCTCAGTTTATTCTGTTCCATTGAGGAGCCATCAGGAAGAAAAGTCACCCCATCAGATATTGAAGGGCATACTTCTCCTTGAATTTCCAAATAAAACCCATGAGAAGCACGACAGGATACTCTCCTTCAATAGCACAAAGTTCTATTCTTTTTCTGAGCAAAATATAGTCCCACCCACTGAACTGATGACTCTACATCTGGTTTATCTTGTTCACTCATAATGCCTTACTTCCTCCCTGTATCTATTAAACACCAGCTAACACCCACTTTGCATCCCAAGCCTAGCAAAAAATTTCCACTACTGCCCATCTCAAGGCATGGCATTTTGGAAGAGAAATTCTAAGTTAATAAGCTAAAGTGCTTCTTAATGTCAAATTGTTCCAATTTTAAGTTTTCTTCTCAAAGCAAATTCTCTAAATATTAATAATCTACCATTCTGACCAAATCAAGACACGTATGTAAAGGATGTGTTGACTTCAGAGTATTTTTTCCAAAAACACCCAGAATTACTTCAGTGAATTCCAATTTAAAGTGGGCAAATAAGGGTAAATAAGCCCCATTATGATGGCAGGATGCAAAGGCTCATCCATTTCTATGCCTCTTCAGCACAGAATAGCCCAAAACCTTCCCTGACTTTGGGCACATGTGCCCAGAATAGATGAATGCTTCATTTAAATACAGGAAACATTTGTCATTATAAGTGCAAGTCCTGACTGAGAGTTAAAAAAAGGTCAGTCTTTAAACAGCAAGAAGTGGTTCACACCCTTTGTGCTCAGTAAACACAAAGTCTGAGTAAAACTAAATGTGTAGAAATTGAGCATTTTGCTTTTTGACATGTGTAATGGGTTAAGTTATTAAAAAATAACGATCCTCAAGCTACCAGCTCTGCTCTCTCCTAGGCATGGTAAACCTTAATCTAAGTCTCAGCTTCCACTGAGCACTTACTCACTTTTCAAAGCTCTGGCAAAGCACCATCACTGTTTAGTACTGGATTACAGTTCCTTCCTCTAGCAGAAAGCTGGCACAAGACAAAGACAAATAACCAGGCAACCATAACAAACTAGAATCCTTACAGACACTTGGGTACATGTAAAAGCACATATAGTAAAAGCAGCACATGGACCTAGTGTGAAAGTTCTCTCTGATTTATTCTATAGCTGCATATACCCACAGATTACAGAAATATGGAGCAGCCAGTTTCAAGAGTTCCAACTAAAAAGATCACCTGTTTAACTATCAGACAATCACTTTAACAGAGTTAAAAACTAATAAAAGGTCTTTAGGTGTCAGAACCATAGACTATTTTCCTTCAACATAGATATATATATCCATTAGCTTTCCAGAAGTGTCATCTGCTTATAATCTATTGCAGAGCCAATATTAGTGTGCCTTGAGGAAAAAAGCCTTTGATTGCAAGAGGAACATATGCAACAAGACACCTTAAATTTCATATTTATTTTCATTATTGTATTCATATGAAACATTATTCTAAAATATTAAAATAGTAGTGTTTCTTAAATAGAGGGGAAGGAGAAATGGGGACACAAAAGAAAATGCCTATTTCTATTGCTCTGATAACCTGGAATGAGTCCTCAGAACTCAAAAAGGTGATTCCAGTTTCACATGCATTAATGTACACACACAAAACACTCAGAAATTAGCAAGTGCTTCTAACCTCAAGCACTGGAAGGACACTCAGGTGTTACTTGGCCACGTTTTCAGTTATCAAAAGGGAGGAAGGATTCCTTTCCAAGCACAACCCACCACTTACCTTACCAAACTGGAACCAGACCTCCACTTTTAACAGAGAGCATCCAGTGCCTCTCCATGCAATCCAAGAGGTCTATCATTTCTGCTCAGCCAGAAAAATGCAAGACAAATATTTCATTACTCCCCTGCCTAGCTACATGATTTATTTCAACTAGATAATAATGTAGAATATCTCAGACAGTGATTTTTCCAAGGCATTTGTTACATGAGTCATCTGGCTTAAAAAAAAAAAAGCCACATCCTTTGCAATGAGAGCTGACTGGAAAATAGGTCAGTGTGTAATGAAGCATGCCCCTGGCTTCTGTTTGCCAAAAACACCCCAAATAATAATTCATGGCACCTCATGGGTGTCCAAAAGAAAGGCAGAAGCTCTTACCTTAACAGGGAAGCTACACTTGCCAGTACGAACACCTTCTTCATCAGTCTGCCACTGATGGGGCCTGCTGGCCTCTGGGACATACACATCTTTCTTTCTCCTAAAGCTTTGCCGTAATTTGTTCATCTCTCAGATTTTCACGTCCTAGAAGAAAGAAAAAAAAAAGGATATTGTCAATAGGCACCAAAATGCATGTTTAGCCACTATCATGACAAATGTCCCTGTGAAAAATCAGCTTCTGCAACTATGAACGGAGGTACCTGTGAAAGGAAAATGGTTTAGGTGCTGATTCGGAGCAAGATGGATGTTCACTTCCAAGTGGAGAACACAAATCCACTTGACTTCATATTTTTCCACAGCAACTGAAGCATTAGACCCAGGAATAACTGCTACTCTGAGCATAAGGTCACCTAAAAGAGCTGCCAGAGAAGCTCTGAAGAACGATGCAGATGAAATCCTGCATCCCTGAATTCCAACACCTGCCTAGAGCAACCAAGCAGGACCCCAGGAGCACAGCCCCCCAAGGCACCCGTGCAAGGCAAGGATTCAAAGCATTAAGACTGCTCCTAAACTAGGTGCTTGTGCTGTTCTTGAAGTATGAGTTGATAGGTTCATGCACATCCAGCCCTTGCTTAGTCTACTGGTAGAAGTTCTTATGTTTAAATGAAAAATGCACTGAATGGACTTCCATGTCCTGGGTAAATCTCTGAACAATTACACAGTCTTCCCTCTTCAAAGGAGGAAGACAGTTCCATAATTACACTTCCAAACCTAGAATTAGATGCTTTTTATATGCTATTCTCTTATGTATCAGTTTCTACATACTAAGCCAATCTATACTTTAGACATGCTCACCTTTACCAGGTTCAAATTATGATTAGCCAAGAAACTATCAGAGAAAGTACTACTAATAAAAAGACTAAATATTCAGCTACAGAAGTAAAATCATACAGATACAATATGGGAAACATGCTAGAAGGCTTCTTGAGATATTGCTCTTCTTTCCTGACAAAGAAGCCTTCTTACAACTATGATGTCTCATTTTGATAGAAAAATGCTGCAGAAAAAGCAAGGCAGCAAAATCTAACTGGGTTATATAAGTTTATTTCCCATTAGATTAACTAAGACACAGAATATAGATGTTTATGGGTGTCAACAGGCAGCCTTTGAATGAAAGCAGCTTTAAAAGTAGTTTGAACACTATTTTAAACCCTGAAAAGAACTAGTGTCTTCCAGTTAAAACTATTTGACATAGGTGAGAAAAATCAACATGTTCCTGTTTGTGGCACCTGACATTCAAGAAGCTTAAGTTCAAAATGCAACAATTTCAAAGCTGAATGTAAATCTGAAATTCAAAGCATTACAGAAAAACACTGCTCACTGCTACTAACTCTGATCAGCCAAATTAAAAATACTAAATTATTTTATATCTCAGGGTGCACTTTAGCCACTCCAATTAGCAATAATCAAGCTGTAAGTCATTAGGCAAGGCAGTTCTCACAGGCATGACTGGCTCATTGCTCTAGAATCTTCCATCTTTCCATCCTCTCTTAAAAGCAATATTGCCAAATAAGGAATAATTTCAAGATATACCACTAAAGAAAACACCACTATATCACTGGAACTAGGAAATTTAAATGTGGTGACATTAATACTTGCAACCCAAATTTCCCTTGCAAATTAATGTAAGGTTCCTGGCAAAGGCTGGAGACTGTCCCTGGGAGGGAGCAAGTACCTAGAACAGCTCAAACCAAAGGGGTAAGAGTGGGGATAGGAAGCTCCTCGGGGATTCTCAGTCACAATTATCTAGTTATAAAGCAGTGGTAGCTTGGTTCCTTCACAGCTGTAAACTGCCTGACATAACTAGTAACGTCAAATAGCTTCTTGAATTTATTTGGCAGTGTTTAGAGATTAGAACACGTGTGCAAAATAAAAAACATGCACATTTCTTACCACCAAAGCTGAAGCACCTCCTCTACAAACACAGCTCCTTTATTTTACAAGGTAAAAGCCATTTAAAAATTGCTGAATGTGCAAAGGCAATTCTGGAAGCCTTAAGAGGAGGTGCAAGGTTTCTATTCTCCAGGAAGGTTTAGAGAGGCACTAGGGCAGTATTAGATGACACCCATCTACAAGAAGGGCTAAAAGGAGGACCTGGGGAACTACAGACCTGTCAATCTGACCTCGGTGCCAGGGAATGTTTTGGAGCAGATCATCTTGAGTGTCATCATGCACCAAATACAGGACAACCAGATGATCAGGCCCAGACAGCATGGGGCCTCAAGCTGCCCACACTGAACCCACGGCCTCGAGTTGTGCCAGGGGAGGTTTAGGTTGGACATGAAGGAACACTTTTTCACTGAAAGGGTTGTCAAGCCCTGGAACAGGCTGCCCAGGGCAGTGGTTGAATCACCATCCCTGGATGTGTTTAAAAGCTGTGTAGATATAGTGCTGAGGGACATGGTTTAGTAGCAGACTTGGTAGAGTAGGGTTATGGTTGGACTTGGTCTTACAGATCTTTTTGAACCTATGTTTCTATGATTCTAGTTATGTATTTTGCTTTACAAACTGCAGACAGAGGAGTCAATGGATTGCTCAATCTACAGGAACCAGAATTTCAAGGGGGGGTCATTCAATCACCTCAGGCAGGTGACAGCAAATCTTGAGGTGGCACCTCAGCTCAGAGGATGGACACCCACTCTTGGCCCTCCTGAAGACCTCTGCTCTGCCAAGAAGGGCAGCAGACTCTTCAAACAGACACAGTAAAGCTCCTCTGCTGGTATTCTGACTGATTCAAAAAGGCTTTGTCAAAATCTGAAACCTACAACCACGTAGAAACAACCTATGGGAAAGTTTTCAAGGTAACTCTGAATCTCAAAAGCTTCAGTAAGGAGCAAAACAAGAACTGAGAGCAGCAGCACCCACCAAACCACTTGCTTATGTGACACTTCCTTGGGTTTCTCCCAGGAAGCATTGCTTTTGTCCACGAGACTGGTACTTTATCAGGGATTTATTCTGACCAGGAATCCCAGCACACAGGGGAGGATGTGAATAAGAGTTCCTCAACTACACTTCCTATGAGAAGCTAAAGTGGCATTTTGCCCAAAAGTATTTCCTTTGCACTGAAAACCAAACCCATTCTCCTACATGTTCTAATTTTGAGGTCATGTTGGCAACAAGCAGTTTAAAAATAGCTTGTTCTGTTTAATAGGAGTGCTTACAAATAGCAGAGTGAATTTCTGGTCAGGTAACCTGTGAGCTTTCCCCAGCTGCCACTCTCAGATTTTCTCAGACTGCTTCCAGTAAATTTCTACTCATTTTGTCTGGGGCTCAAAATCCCTGTGCAGGAGCTGGAGTGAGAAATGAGTGAGCATTTTCTGCTTGAATTCTTTGCAGTGCACATTTCCATACAAGCAGAACATGCCTGCTGGCACAACCAGACACCCCAACCTGGGCTGCAACAAGCTGGCAGGGTATTTTCTACTCAACTGGTGGCATCACTGATACTGTAAAAAGTTTTATACTCCACCTTGGGATTACGTAGGCTGAAAGTTATCTGCCCCTGATTTTTCTATATTTAGCAACTGATTTTTTGGGGCCTGTTTGTTAAATGTATTTTAAACCCCCCCAGGAAGAAACAAACCAAAACACCGAATACACTCTTCCAACTTTTATAACCCCAAATCCAGCCCAGGCACAGAGAGAGGACAACATAGGAACAGCATCTGAAGATAAACCTGGTGAAAAGCCAAGGTGGGAAACTCAAAATCTAATTATATCACCAAATGCAGCATTATATCAGAGACAAACTGACACAACAAAGGCTGAAAGCATTGAGATGTTATGGAGAAAAGAGGAGACAGAGCCACTCTGGGCTCTGTTACATGTCAAGGTTATCTCTAGCAGACAGCTCAACATTTGACTGGTCATGCCCCTTGGGAAAGAACAAAAAAATCCCCCCAAAACAACCAAGTAAGAAAACCTCGGCCACTTCTGCAATCCAAGAGATTACAACATTAGCCTAGACATGAGGCCAGTTCCCACAGCACCACACAAGCATCTGCAAAAGGCAAAAATCATTCATGTAGTGAATATACATTTATTTTTATGCAAATTGGTATATTTTTGGGTATGTCAAAACCAGCTCCAAAGCCAACTGAAGGGGAGCTTTGACACCATTATTCTCCTGAGCACCTGAAAAGGTATCATTTTAAGCCATATCTGTTCTCTAACAACTCAGGGGCAGCACAGAGACAGGAACCATGTTGTCAGAGATAAAAGCACATGTTGACACACTCATGGCTTCACTGCCTCGTGCATCATCAGGTTATGGCTGCAGAACAAATTAGTGCAGATAAATGAGCATGTTAATTCATGTCTTGTTAGCTGCTGTGCTGCACCAATACCTTCACTTTTACCCTTGGGTGAGCACAAAAACCAATTCACCCTCCAGTGAGAGGTGGGTGAGCTTCCAACTGAAGTTAGACCAGGTGGGGGCTGCTGATGGTGTAAATGTGGAGCTTAGCTTGGCTTGCAGGAGTTTACAGTGTGCCCATACCTTCAGATAAAGAGTTCATTTACATTTTGCATCAGTGTCCCAGTTGCCACCACGAGGTGATCCAATCTGCAGTATGGGTGCCTGAATTGCATCACAAATATAAGTGGTTAGATTTTAGGCTGGGGCTACTACAAAATCTCACAGTAAACAATCAGTTTCAACACTGAGAACAAAAAACAACACAAACCCATTTTTATCTTTCTTCTGAACTCCAACCTTCACAAAGGTTATTTAATCTGCATTCAAATACGTTGGATCTTTTTTGTTTGCAATGGAAAAGGATGAAAACTAATTTGAAGCCTTCAATTCAGCCAGTTTTACAGAACCACCCGGAGGGGTTTGGGATTACTTTCTGTTTTCCCTCAGAATTGAATACTGTTTCCTATTTACCAATTTAGAAAAAAGAAAACCATGGGTCAAATAAGGGCAAAGCACTCTCTGAAGCCTGTGAGAATACAGAGTAGCCGTGGCAAGGGAGGGTTCACATATACACACACACATTTATACACCCCGGTGTCATCCTCCAGCTTTACAGTCCAAGTCCTGCAAGCCTGAACCATCAGGACCAGACCAAATGGACACATCAATAAAATCCCTAGAAGAATGCATTTCAAACAGCAGGGAAGTCTAGGTTTAAAACCAATGAATTATAGGGCCATTCTAAAATTTACAAGCCATCACATAAAATTCAATTAACATGTTACAATCAAAGTAATTAAAAGAAAAAAAAGTCTCATTCATACTTCTGTTGCCTGCTGGCCAAACATGGGTGAAGTCTGAGCAGCTTCCAGCCCCTTCATGCTCTTTCCCAGTGAAATGCACTGAATATTGCTAATAAAAAAGGACCGTGTCAAACAGATCCCATAACTCAGAGCAACAACTTCACCCATCTCCAATATGTTTCTTGCCTAAGAGATACTGGGTGTTTCTTGCCATCTAAGCTTTCTGAATAAGGATGTGTTTTTCCTGCTGAAGTTACCTGATACTTCAGACCTAAGAGGACATGTAAATTTTCTTAATCACCTCGAAAAAAAGTGTTTGCCTAACCTACTTACTAGGAAAACACTCCAGAAACATTCCTCAGCAGGGCTGTGAAGATCTGTATCCTCAGAAAACTCAAAGCTGTGTGACCTCAGAGAACTCCGTGGCTTTGAGTTCTGGGTGCAAGTACAACCTGGTCACACCTGTCCAAAGGCTTGTGGTCTAACATCCATCTTTTTAACATTATCAAAACTTGAATTTATTATGAAATCCACACGGGTCCCCCCATGAGGAAACAAGAACTGCCCCTCACTTTCATATTGAGAAGAGTTGATTTTTCCTATAAAACTCAGTTCACTGCTGATACTTTAATGTCGTTGGCAATCTCAGCTATAACCAGGACACTGGGATATCAGTGAGGAAATATGCTTGTTTCAACCCATTTTCTTGGGACAAGATCTGGCTTTGGCAAGGCTTGCCTGCAGTATAAGCACAAATATCAAGAGCTTCCAAACATCTCCATCTATTTTGCTTTCTAATGCACAGTTTGAATCTCTAAATTTGAGACAGTAAGGTGAGAAGGTTTTATTTGTAAGAAAGAGGCAGGCTAGGAAAGCAAGCTGGTGGCTGCCAAGGTAAATAGTCTGTCCCTGCCTATTATGAAGCTGCCAGAACGGAGTTTTACTTCTCTGAAAAAATCCTTATTAAGCATTGCTGCTAAACAAACGGTCTCCCCTCCCCTCCCACTTGCACAGGACAAAACCATGTCATGCCCTATCTCTCCAAGCCTACTGTAAAGGTTAGCCAAAACTTGCTGCAAGTGCCCTGCAACAGCTTCTCTGCAATTATTCACCAGCACGAGAACACAGAGTACCCTTATCTTCTAAGGAAGAAAAGGTCACCCCATGTGTCAGATTTTCAATGCAGAACTTTGAGCCTTTTTTGTAAGTTTAGACCCCATAAAATCTAATTAAATCCAGCACTGTCACACTGGAGGGAAGGCAGGCATGGGACCCTAGGAGCATGCTCAATAAAATGTTACCAGCCCCGTTATGCAATAGGGGATGACTAACCACATTATTCACCACATGGCTTTCCAACCCATTTACCCTTTCATTACCCAATTAAGACCTAATAATGCAATACTACAAGTAGGCATTCTAAGATATCAAAATACACGGGAAGATGAAGCACGAGTTCATTTGCTGAGCCAGTGAATATATTTTGTTGCTGTTATTATTACTTAGAGCTCCAAATAAGGGGATTTTCCTTGTTGCAGAAAAATAAAGTGTTGGATATGTAATAAAAAGACTATCAAAAAACCCACATCATCTGTAGAAAGCACTTTTCAGCAGTGAAACTACTATTTAGATCATACTTTGGAAATACAGCAGAAAAAGCAACCTTAAACTCTTTGTTAGAGTTGTAATGATAACAAATTTCTCTGACAATCTTTAGAAAATATGATGCACTGTGAGGTACCAGCCACCCCCCCAAACCCACCAGATTTTTTGCTACCTCATACCTGAGCTAAGGTACCACATGAGCACTCCACAGCTCCTCCCAGAGCACTTGGAATTCTGTTTGCACCACAGATAAGGGTGGAAGAAGGGGGAATAAAAAGCTGAGAACAACATCTTAGTGGCAAAACTCAGAGTTAAACAAAAATTGCAGACAGCTTATGAAATACCAGGAGGTGAAATCATGAGCTGTACTCCAATACATGGCTCAAACATTCAGCCACCAAAAGCCCTGTCCTAAAGCTCAGAATTCTGTAAAACACGCCAGACTTCAAACAAATATCCCCAGACAGCAGCAATTAAATACAGTGTTCACTACCCCACAGGAGTGTGTAACAGAAGTACCAGCACAGCAACCACACTAAGACTCTCAAACTGTCAGAAAAATCCAAGTTTGATGCTGGCAAGGCAGAAGTTATTCCTAAAGATATGCAATGCTCTTTCTAGCAGCCCTAAGAGAACTCGCTCACCTCTCCCAGACCTGTGAAGTTCAGTAAATAAAAGAAAGAAAGTCTCATTTTCTCCACCAATAACTGTTCTAAAGTAAATGTCCCAGTTCATCAGACTCCACAGCGACTGCAAACTGACTAAAGTCCTTTACAATATGTTAAAATATTTAAGTGCAGAGGTAATCTCCTTGTTTTATAGGCTCACTGTACGTATACCCTGCAATGACTGTCAGTCACTAGTGAAAAGCAGGACTTCTGGACACTTTATGGGATACAAAGCAATTAGAATTAGACTGCTTATAATAACTGAAAATAAGTCCAAGTTTTCAAAAGCAACACTAGCAGTGCCTTGTGGAAAGCAGTTTGAGCAATCCTGCTCTGCAGCTCATCCGCACGCATGTGAAGAATTTTAACTAACCAAGTCACCATTTCCAAGTGAATCATTTACATTTAGGGCAGCTAAATCTTGGGCAACTCAATAGTTTTCAAACATGAACATCTCAGGTTTAAAAGGCATCCGTACAAACACATGTTGAATTTAGAAAAGTAAGATATTAAAGAAAGCACAAAAAGGGCTGAAATAGTGGGAAAATATTTCCCAACTCAGGAACCAAAGCTTGAAGTTAAGTGTGTTAAGTCTCACAAAAGTAAATGCATTTTCAAAACTAAAAGAAAATACCTTTTACAAGTAAAACGAGCATATTTCATTGGTAAATGAGTCACAAACCTAACATTTTTACACTGGAACTACTCCAGTAGGACCTGAGTGTCTTATAAGCAAATAATCAGTGTTTGATCAGACAAGGAATTGTATCCAGTACAGCAAACATCTGCTGCTTAGTAGAAAGGCTAGATAAAGGCTACATATAAATCAATCAATCAGATCCTTGTGTTACTGACCTGATCATTACCTACTCACTGTGAGTTCAGAAACACATGAGCTCACACTGTGGTTTTGATTCTAAATCTTCAGTGAGAGCAGAAACAGCAGACAAACAAGCTGCAGATCCAGAGTGTGCCTTTCAGGAGACAACTTGCACTCTACAACAGATCCAATTTAAGAATGTGGAAAAAAAGTATTCCTATGGAAGCTTTACACAGTGTTTTATATATGATGGTCATGCTCAACACAAAAGTGAAAGCCACAGCATCTCCAGCAACACTGGCACACAGCAGCTTTAAAAGTCCCGTCCACGTGGCTCGTGTCCGGAAGCATTTGGGACAACAAACTATAAATTTTTATTGAATTTATGAGAAGTCTTCCATGGGAAGGGATAGTAGAGCTGCCAAGTGTGTCAGTAAGTAGGACTGAGGAACAGAGAAACTAGGTAAAACCACAAGAATCACAGCATCCTCAGGTGCAGAATGGGGAGCTACACAGGGGTCTCTGCTGGAAATGGGGATTTATATTTTATTCATATATGCTCTCAAAAGCAAAGAGCTAAATCATGGTTTACAGCTAATGTAACATGTTCCAGAATAGATTAAACTGAACTGATTCTGGAGAAACATGAGGATCTCACAGGAAGAAATCATTCTGTAATAAAAACAGCAGAGAAAAGCACATGGAAGAAGAATAAAAGAACGACCCTAACTATAAATAATGCAGAATATGAATTCAGCTATTACCATTGTCTAGGAAAAATCATAAATCACATTTAGTCCTCTACAGATGCCACTGACAAATAAGCAAACAGCAATACAAAGTATGAAAGCAGCAGTGCAAAACCAGTGAGATGCTGCAGCAGGAGACCAGACTCTGCTCAGCTTCAACCCCACGTAGTTCTTGTAGTTCACAGACCCTTTCTGAAATGAAAAGAAAAGGTGCAGGAAGGTAACAAGGATAATTAGGACTACATCAACAGCCTCTGTTCAAGGATAGATTAGATACATCAAAGGTGTTCACCTCAGAAAAGCAATTTGCTGGCGGAGAGAGCTACAAAAATGATAGTATCACAAGTGTTAGAAAATGAACAGGGAACGATGATTTTTCCAGTTGCTATGTGGTAGAAATTGCAGAGAAACGATGGAATTCTCCAGCAGTCCAGGTTTGAAAATAAAGGAGTATTTCTCTCATGATACAGAATTAACTTGTACAATTTCCTGCCCTGGGATGTTGTAGAAACTAAAGAGAGAAAAGGGTCAAAAGAAAACAAAAACCAAACAGTTTCAATATTTGATCAAAACTTCCAAAGGCTGCTAGAAACTCCAGTGGAGGAAATCACCCAGACCAAGCTGAGCAGCTTTCCATAGCTCAAGACATCTAAATGACAACCAGCACGTGAATTTGGATATTCCAGAGAGCCTACAGAGTTGTAATTACTGTGGCAACAAGCCATGCGTGCACTAGTTGATCTCAATTAGAAAATGGAAGTTGGCTTAGACTGCCCTGAAGTATTTGTGAGGAAAAATGAGCTCATACATTCAGAGGGTGACAGATACCTCCTTGTCACACCCCTGCTGCAGCAGGACCAAGCACTTCACCCAGTCACTGCCTGGCAGCTGTTACGTGGCAGTTCAAGACATTCTACTCACCCCCATCCTCCAACAGTTAAATAAATATAATTAAGGTCCTTTTATCTGTGCATTTTCTTCAGCTTGTTCACGCCCAGTCAGCCAAACTTTTGACTGCAGGCAATGCAGATGGGGGGGTGGGGGAGAGTGTCACAAAAGGCATCTTTAATATTAATTATTAAATTTATTTATTTACTTATTTTTGTGAAAATGGCAGGTTTTGACAATAAAAATGAGCCTACAGAAAAGATACAGTAACTTTTTCTGGCTGTTAGAATAAGCCTCAATAAGCCTGGCAACACTTTCACATACAAAATCTTCTTTCACATACAGAATCTTCTTGGAGATCTTGCTCTGGTGTCCAGTATAGCAACTGCGGTTGACTTGTAAGAAGAATTTTGTTTTCAGAAATATTCTTATTTATTTTATTAGGAATTAATGCTAGTATTTGTACACCTGTCCAGTGCAAGTTTTCAGTCATTTCATAACTCTTTCCTGGTAATAACTCTTTGCAAAACATTACCGGGAACTAACAGGATTATTGCCCAGATCTGCTTGCTTTACACAAATGTAATCAAATCAGAAGCTAGCTTAACAAAGTCAGATACAAGCTAGAAATTCTTTCAAGCACATAGGATGCATTGTTTTCTGGATTTCCCCACCAGTTAAATACCTTTAAAAATATTCTGCATCCTCTCCAGAGTCTAATACCAGCCACATGTTTCATCACCCGCAGAGGAATTCCCAAGACATTTCAGGAATCCATCACCACAGTCCCTACAAGAGGTGTCTAAACAGAGCTCCAGCTTTCTGCTACAGTTTTGTATATACACAACTGGTATTCCTTAAGATTACACAACACATAAAACCTCATTTCATGCTTCACATTTTCCAGGTCTGCTTGCTGCAAAGCCTTAAGGAGATCCAAGCACGACCTCAGCAGCACACTTACTCAGCCATTTTTTAAATTATATATAGCAACATAACTGAAGAGATACATTTTTCAAGTATTTAAACATCATACAATCCTGACCTGTGTAATTTGTGGCAAAAAATTCCCCAGTCCCAAGAGTCATAGAATCAGTTACCAGAACATGGTCTAGTGGTCAGGGAGATGTTGGGGTGGAGGTTGCACTTGATGATCCTAGAGGTCCTTTCCAATCTCAATGATTCTATGATTCTATAATGTTCATATGACACTAGCAAGAATCCATTGACTTGGTGACTGACTTTTTTCACTCAGGTTCTGAAAAAGCACTTTTCTTAAAAATCCCTCTCTCTTGAAGCTGTAAACTTGACTTCATGGATATAAAAAAAAAAAAAAAAAGAATATATGACTGAAGAAAACCCCAGAGAGACGATAAAGCCAATTCCAATATGGGCAAAAGGTTTCATCTGTGAACTTAACATCCTTTCCTCCACGTACCTCAAAAGCAAATGGATTTTTACATTCTTTCAAGTGCTGCTTTTATAGAATAACCCCATAAACTGAAATTGTAACACCATTCTACCAACGTGCCACGACTCCAGCCAAGGCTGGATTTTCCTTTGTTCATGGCAACAGACCTGAAGCTTCTCAGACTGAGATCAAGACTTTTTATCTTACCAATTTCCATGTTTGGATATTATCAATTGGGAGTAACTGGGAGGGAATCTCAATGGAATTGGGAAGAATTTGGGGTGGGGAATTTCGGTTAAAAAAAGGGATTAAAAAAACCCCCAAATCAATCAGACTGCATTTAAGATTTGGGGGTTTTTTGGAAGAACTCCAAGCCAAGTTTTTCAGATAAACAGATGCATTCTTCCCTCCCCTCTGTCTCTTCCTATCACTTGGCATTTAAAGCCTTTTGCTTACAAGGACAAATGTTTGTCTTTCTGGAGGCAGTAGATAGGAATTTAACTGCTACCCCTACGAAATCTCACAGGCACTACTTTTTGAAATACTGATAGTAATCTCTCAGATATTTCCTTCCAGAAACCTACCAGATTTCATTATGATCACTAAAATTAGTAACACATTATTGCTGATCAGCAATAACACGTTATGAATCAACAATTAAGTGCTCAGTGAGTATCATCACACACAGCTCCAAATGTCTGTAAATCCAGGAGTCCACACCCAAACTGGTTGTTTGTATTCGTGTCAGACTCCGTGAAGAGGAAAAAACAGTTCAATTATACAAACCTCCTTTAAATACATCTAACAATGAAAACACAATTCTCTAAATAAATAACTCTGTAGACCTCCAAACAGTTTCCACCCTTTTTTACCTAATGTCAATTTAATAATTACAAAATTCCTCCATGATAAGATTCTTTAAAGAAAAACTTAATCAATAAATGGAAGCAACATGTTCAATTCTCTAACAGTCCAGTCAAAATACTTGGGTTTTTTTAACTTAATTCTTAATTCCAGCCCGTAGTGAACATTTAAAGTCTGATATAACATCCTCGAGTACACAGGGGAAAAAACAAAATAAACCCCAAGCAAACTAACAAACAAACCTCATTTCATTACCTGATACAGGCTGTTTTGAACAAGTAAAACAGCTTTACCTACTAACTGCACTGCAAGCACTCACTTCAGCATTTCAGCTCCTAGTCAAAAATAATTCTATGGTAATTTAGCACACAAGTCAAGTCTTTGGCTTAGAATATCATGGATTCAGCCTTGTTGTGCCACCTCACTGGTCATGAAATATTGAGATCTTAACTCAACTTTTTTCTGTTAGCTTTCTCTTCCCCATATTAATTCCATTTGCTAGCATACAGGTTTTATTATCTCCTTCAAGATCTGCATGGACTTTCTGCTACAACACAGACAAGTACTACAAACAAACATGCATTAAAAGCCAGAACAAGCCTTTGCACGTATGTTTTCCTTGCACGTTGTACTCTCACATCTCAAAATGTTTTTTAAGAAAAGGCCACAATGTACATCCTAAAACCAACAATACCTTCAGGTAATAATAAACAACCTCCACTGAAATGGTCTGTAGAATTTAGGAATTAAGATCAAAAGTGTTCCCATACATTTGGTGCAGCAAGACACCAAACACTTATTAGTGAGATGAAGTTTTGAACAGCTGATCAATCATACCTTCAAATGACAAAGTTAAGATAAACATTTGAAAATGGTAGTGCTGCTTTTTAGGGCCCTAGTTTATCTATACAAGGATCTAAGAGTATCACCTATTCCACAAATACCAAAAATCCCATTAACAGTCACAACACCCGTTTCACCATTACTCATGAACAGTTTTTCCACCTAAGAGATGCTGAACTACTGTGTTGATTTTAGCCCCCACCTACAAATAAATAGTCCATTTAAGAAAAAACAGCACAGGAGCATGAAAAAGTGCCTTTTATTCTAGCAAAAAACTTCACATGAAAGGATAATTACAAGCAATATCTACTGAATTAAGTCAGAAATATCTCAAGTCATCAGTAAAGCTGGTTTTGTGGGCCAGGTGAGAGCTGCAGAAGTATTGCACATCATACTGCAATTGAGTGCCTATTAAATGAGCTGCCAGCTGGGACATGCACAAAAAGACAAAGATGTTCAATATTTGAACAAGTTGAGCTCTTGGCTTTCTTGTCAGTGTTGTTCAAATCCAGGAAGAAAGTCCAATATTAACATTACACTGGACTAGAGATCCCTAAAGTTGTCCTCACATTAGTTATGTTACTGGTGTAGAAATTACCTCCCTCGCTCCTTCCATGGTCTTAAGCAAAACAGGATCCCATTTATCATACACAGGATCAGGCTTCCATCCCTTTCAGATGGTTAAATGTCCCTTATGGCCACAGAGCAGGTCATGTCCTCCCATGGGGAGCTCAGGCTGCCCATGAGTCAGGACCAGGGCACAGGCAGGGCTGCCAAGAACAGTGGCAATTCAGCAGCTCCACTGATGCCAACAGCCCTCATGAGCTCACCACTGCCTGAATGACCTCGGCCAGGCTGGAACTGTGAAACCCACAGAGGTCTCTTGCCTTTCTAAATCTGTTGTTGTTCACTACAGCAAAGCAGCTACAATGATCTGCTCCAGCACACAGGGTCTGGTGGCAGCGAGTGCCAAGAAGTGCATTGCCCAGAAGTAACACATGCTGGAAAACCACGTGGCTGCAGCAGCCACTTGAGTCATACCCGAGCTGTCATCTTCCCAACTTTAAACTGCTTGGCCAAGGAATGAGAGAAGTCAAACAGGAAACAACCAGGGAAATTATCTTCATTCCCACTGGGCCTCACGTTCATCAGAGCAACCAATGAAACTTCAAGTGTAGCACAGACAGAAGTATCACCCAACAACCCTGAAATCCTGCACCCATCGACAGCCATTCCATGTCTGCAGCACAGTGCTCTGCTACCAGCCACTCCTCAAAACCAGGGACAGCATGGAGCAAGTGGCAGGTAGAAGTAACCAGGTCATCACCCTCTGGAGATTCCTCTGAATAACACATTGAGATTCCACCATTGCCTTATTGTGCCTTCCCTGTCGATGGGTGACAGCAGTGGCAAGCAATAAACATCACTCTTGGTATGGATGAGTTTGATGTAGAAGAACTGTCAGCTCTAAAGACTTGGCAAGTAGGAAACAGTGCTGCTGCTGCCCAGGCTGGTAGATGATGTGCCTCGTGTTGGCATCTTGGTATGAAGAACATCACAACTACCTGAAAGGAGGTTGTAGCGAGGCAGGGGTTGGTCTGTTCTCCCTAGTGACATGATAGAACAAGAGGAAACGGCCTCAAGGTGCACCAGGGGAGGTTCAGGCTGGATATTAGGAAGAATTTCTTTACTGAAAGGGTTGCCAGGCACTGGAACAGGCTGCCCAGGGAGGGGGTGGAGTCACCATCCCTGGAAGTGTTTAAGAGATGGGTAGATGTTGCACTTAAGGACATGGTTTCATGGTGTTGATAAGGTTGGACTCAATGATCTTGAAGGTCTCTTCCAGCCGAAACTATCCTATGATTCTGTGAAATCTCACTTCCACAAAGGACAGCTGCTCCCTGGGGTGGCAGCTGAGCTTGGGAGCAAAGACAGGATGAAGAGGAAAGCAGGCTGAAAATGCCTGCAATGTAAGAGCTGGCACCCAGGAGCAGGGCAGGCATGACAGGGACTTGGGGTAAAGGACACAGGATATTGTGCTGCCAGATTCACACAGCCATAAAAGTCACAACAGTGTTATCTTCACCAGTGATTAGTCAGAGAGTCCACTGATTCCAGCAGGACCTTGAATAAACTCAATTATCCTGGCAGGTGACTGCAGCATAACTACTCCAGTCACAGATCATCATCCACAGACCTCCACTCTTAACAGTGCCCTCTCCTTTCCCTAAGAAACCACTGACAGAAAACAGCCTATTCCTTCCAGAGTGTGCAGTTGTCTCTTCTAAAACAGGCAGTATATATGACACTGATAATATGGATACCATTTAGAGTGTCATTAAAATTATGTGGGTGACAACATCACCTTCCTTCACAGGGAATCAGTGACAAATTCCTCCATTATCCTCAATTCCTCTATGTACATTAAACTTCATCTCATTTACTATATTCACAGGAATGGAATTTATGAGCAGGAGATGCAAACAGTGAATTGGTGACACGGGTACTGAATTGAGACAGAAAGCCAGTTTATCCCAGTCTAGGAAAATCAGACCTCCTAAGAAGCTGGCATTATCCCTTCTTGCTGGCAAGTTCCACAAGAATGGGTCTTGACCACAACCCCTGGGGGACCAAGCACCATCTTATGTCCCTTTGAGATTACCAAAGCCCCGCATTTCACCTGGTCAGAAAACATGAAATCCCTGAAAATATTTATATAAAGCCTTCCCTTCTAAATACAAGCATTTTATCACACAGTTTTCCCAGCATTGAGACTTGAGAAGTTGGATCCATACCCAGAAAGTGCAGCATCACAGAACTTGTGTAAATTAAGAGGAGAAAAAGCCAAATACCTTCTATTTCTCTGGCCAATTTAGCCTCGTGACAGTAAAATTATGCAAGTGTCTACAGGCATTTCAATAATATGCCTCAAAAAGTACCATAGAAAGCCACAAACCACCTTTCCTCAAATTTCACAACAAGCATATTTAAGAGTTATGCCAAACTGATTTTTTCCAGTGGTTGGGCAAAGTGATAAACTCATGAATATTACCCCAAAAGATGAATCATCCACACATAACATGTTCTGCAGTTATTTACACTCAATTGTTTATATATATAAGGCTTCTTCAATGAACTTTATCAAGCTGCAAAATTAGTACCAGAAGAATTTGCAAGGGCAGCCTGGTTTAGTCACTCCATCTTTCCTGTTAAGGAGAGCTCAAGTGCTTGAACAAGTTCAGAGTTCTTAATGAGATTTATGTTCTTAATGTTTCCTCACTGTCTATGAGAAAATACTCTATAAAGTATGCACAAATCAGGTTGTCCATTTCCATCTCTCCGTTGTGAAATAGGCCACTGGAAAGTGACCTCCAGCACTGTTTATACAGGGATTACATAGGAACATTTCTATTAAGTACACAGTGTCTGACTATACAAACCAACAGAATTTTCTTTGCCTTTCCAAGTCTTGAGTTTGAGTGATGCCAACACTATTAAGTGACAAGAGCTTCCAGTACACCCATGTTCATGCTGCCTGTTGGGAGTTCTTTGTCACAAGCAGGGGTTGCAGTCCATGCATCATGTCTGACAGCCACTGTGGGTTTTCTTTTTCCATGCTCAGTCCTCATTTTCTTTCCCATGCTTAGTCCTTCTGTGTTCAGCCTCAACTCACAGCTGAGTCCTGCCTTGGCCAGTCAACTTCTCAAGATTAACTATTCCAGTCATACTGGCTGAAGGAGATTTATGAAAGATGAAACCTTAACCCTGAATCCATAGCAGAAAGAATAGGAGGAAATTCAGTGTACCCCAGATTCTAAACCCCAAAGCAGAAAAGGAACCACATGTACAGAAATTTTTATTCCTATGAATAAGGAGTAGATGCGGCGCTTCAGGACGTGGTCTAGGGGGCAGGGAGATGTTGGGATGAAGGTTGGACTTGATGATCCTAGAGGTCTTTTCCAACCTAAATGATTCTATTCTATGACTCACAATATTTCTAAAATGTGTTGAGTTTGTGACCTACACCAGGCCTTCCTCATTACTCAGGTAACTTCTCTCTCCCTCAAGCCTTACAAAAAAAGAATTAAAGACGAAGGTGACAAAATAACTTCAGAGTCTGGAATTAAATGCTTTTCATAGCCTCTAACATGAACCTGAACTGCCACAGGCTGCTACAACAAAGCCAAGATAACCCAGGCTATCTTGGATTGTCCTACAACCACACCCAGGAATTCAACACATGCCAAAACTCAACAGTTGGTCACTGATGCAGGCACAGGAGGAATCACAAATCTGCACTGAATCAGCTTCTCACCACAGGAATAATAAAATTTAGGCAGGTTTGCTATAAATACCTAGTTCTGCAGGTATAGGAGGAGGTTGGAGCCATATGCAGGAGACCCAAATACTAATTACACACTGAGTAATATAAAATTAGTAAGAAGAGGAGGCTCTGGAAGTGGCCTCCTTTAAGGCACAGGGCCTGCACAATCTGAACTCTCATGAAAACAGAGGAACTGAGAGATAAGGCTGTGGAAGACACCAGGGATTTGGGCTAAGGATAAATTCCCGTGTATATTATAGGGATTTCCAGAATAATTAAGATAAATCTTTAAAAGTTTTGGCATTTCAAACAGCACGAGTTAAAACTTAGACATCAGTGCTGAGCAGATAAGCCAATTCCATCCCTCCTTATCAGCCAATAAGATCCAAAAAGATTTGAATGAGCAGGTAAATTAACTTCATTGAACCTACCTAAAATCTGCCCATGCTTAAGATCATATTGATAGATGAATATACATACTATCTGCTCCACTGTTTGCAGTTTAATTTCTTTTTATTTAATTTAATTGTTATGGGAGGGAGGTGTTCTACTAAGAATATCTTTACTTTTCAAAATATTCTTTGTAGTTAAGTGACTTTTCTACTAAGAGGGATTTTTGTAAATGTTGTTCCTGTTAAGGCCTTCTTCTGAAAGCCACTCTGGACTTATGAAACAAAATCTGAATAGATTAATAAATAATCTTGCATTTCACAAGAGGCAGGACACCTAAGGCAAGCTTGTAAAATTTCTTCCTAAAGGGAGGTGATGGGTGGAGATTGTGCAGGACAAGGATATTTGACATACCAATTTCCCTGATGCTGGGAAGAAGGTTAGAAAGCATTCCTAAAATACTGGATAGTCTTGAGCTTCACAGTAGGAGGCTACAGTTCCTGATGGATAATAATATTGCATCACACAAAAATGGTTCTGTTGGTAAAATTGAAATAGCAACATGTGAAGCTCTGAGCAGATCTCCACTTGTCTCTGAAGGGAGACTCTGGAAGGGACCAAAGGAATTGCAGTTCACCAGCAAGAGAGATGACTGGAAACATCTGTAAAACCCAAGCATCCCAGGCTGATGCACAGTATGTAAAGTTAATCCATGCTCTGGAGTCCTCTGGCTCTAATTCTCCTTCATACCATTATTTTTGGAATGGGAAAGAAAAGAAACACTGTGCTTTTGAAGGTATAGTTACCCACAGCTGGTGGAGCAGGCAATGTGTGTCAGTATTACTGACTATGCATCATGTCCTAGCTCTGAGGAGGAAAAAAAAAATTAAGGAAATAAAGCCTAAAACACGAGTAAAAAGAGATTAATTCATCATCAGTTATGTGGCACCTTATCTAGCTCTTAAGGTGGCTAATAATTGATAGGCATCAAAGAAGAAATAGATTTTGAGCAGAAATCTGAATATTAATGGCATTATGGATCAACTTATTGAGTATGATGTTTAAAAGCGAATCCAAGCAAGGCTCAAGTCTTCAAGCTAGAGAAACATTCAAATTTATCTACTAAATACAATGTAAAAACCCCCAGTGTTTATTTAATACATTTCAAAGGTTCAAACTATTTCAACACATCACTAACTAGTAACTCATTTTCTGAATCTATTCTAAGTGGCTAAAGATTCCCACTATGACTACAATCATAAATATTATTTAAATACCTCACTAAATGTAAAGGTTTTGGTAGAGATGAAATCAGAGAACTTGAAAAGCTCTTCAATACAATGTTCTCAGCCTCATTAGGATGTACATTTAAAAAAAAGGAATAAACTTTCTGAGGATGCCTTCCAATTCATTTACCATCTTTCATAGAATCTCTTGAATTTTAAAACTCACTAAATCTTAAGGTAAAAAGACAGGGTATTCAGCTTTTAGGAAATGGAGGAGTTCACAAGGGAATATATACGTAACTCAACTGACCAAGAGTTCATTGTCACACCCAATTCAATCAGAAGCACTAAGAAATATCTCCTTCAATAATTTGAATCCAGTGCACCCAGGATTTGAAAAGAAAAGCCTCCTACAAAAAACCACTTTTACCTATAGAGTGAAGTTGTTGGTTTCCATAGTACTTAACTTACCATTTGAAAACAAAAATTGTCTGTTGTTTTAAGAAGTCCACTGACTACCCACACAGACTGGGCCAGTTGCACTGCACACAGATCCAGGTGATATAATTCTCAAAAACTGAGAGCATGAAGAGGTAAATCTCTGCAGGAGTGCAGGGGAAGAAAGCAGCTGGGACGCTGGCTTTGTTGGACAGGCTGCCCAGAGACACTCCCTGCAAATTCTCTCCACCGCCCACATCCCCTCGCGGCAGGTACAGAGATGTGACACACACCAGGAAGGGGCTGGACACCCTTCCTTCTGGGTCAGGTACACTGGAACTCTTCTGGGAAACCTCAACAAGCTGGATGTGGCCTTGGGTCAAGATCAAGGCTATGCCTGAGGGACCTAACTCGGGTCTGTAAGAGGCTGAGTTGCCCACAAACCAAAGTCATCTTCAGCTGTCTGATTTTGCACAGGTTTTGGTAGCACCTGCATCAGTTCTAAGACACCTGACTCCCAAGAAAATGTTCTGTAAGAGACTCCTACAATCATAACACGTTAGGACATCTCTATCAGAAGCTGCAGAAACCAGTGCAGCTCACTGTGACTGCCATTTATTACATTCCACCAGAAGCAGCACTACCACTGTCTACAGAAAATTAAAAATAGCATCTACTGAACCCTTTTTTTTCCTGTTCTGCAGTTAATGTGCTCATAAACTCCATCCTTCCATGACAGAGAATATAAAGTGGTGCTTTTTAGCAGGCAATAATAATCATCTTCTTGGGTAGAACTTAACAACTCCTTCAGTGACACCATGCCTTTTCTGCAAAGCCTGAGCAACTCCATGAGTGGGACAGGCCACCACAGGTTCCCTGCTCTCTGCAGGAGATGTCTCATCACCCTCAGCATCTCCAAGGTATGTGCAAGGCTTAGCCAGCCCCAGCTCTGCTCACTGTAACCTAAGAAAACTTGCAAAAACCACAGGCAAGGAGCAGGGTCATGTCCAGAATGAAACTTTTTGGATCAACTCTTGTGTATTTAAAGTGTAGTATGTTTAGCTCCATACATTGAATTGAGATTCATGAATCCTGCTTTGACTTATGGTGTCCAAGCTTGTTGTGTGACTGATAGAGCTACTTTATCCTTCAGCACACACCTATAAAAATAACTGTGCAGAAGAAAGGATCTCTAGGTGTCCTAAAGAGACAGTTACAAGCCTAGGCAGAAGGAAGCTTCACCCTATTCCAAAGGAGCACAATACTTAATGGAAGCATACAGGCCTACAATTAAGTCCCAATATAATTTTTTATAACATTACAGCTGAAAAAAATTCACCTGTCCCAAGAAGGAAAGAAGCCAAAAGACAGAAGAGAGATTGAGAGAGTTGGGAAGACACTCCCAGAATTTCTCACTTTAGCTTTGAATTGGAGAAGTCACTGGTGGTTTTTATTCATGCCTCAACTCTCCATAAATAGTCAACATGGTTTGCCTCAACAGTAAAGACTGGAGCAAATATCTGGACTAAGTATCTCTGGAAAAGGGGTCTGCACATCCTTATTAGTTTGCTGGTTTTTTTTTTTAATGTCAGAAAACCAAGCTCAATATTTAATAACTACCAGGATTAGCAATATATAAAATTACTGGCATACACCAGCATCTGCATTTTTGACCAGTTTTCTTAAATAAACTTACTCATTCTATCATACCAAGTACAAGCTAACGCTCATACACTGGATTAAAAGCACAGCAGCAGAACCCTGTATGGCTGTAAGAACCCTGTACGAGCTCTTACTGGGTTTAGAGAGATCAAGTAGTAAGATTCACATGTCCTAGAAGAGCAGGGACTAATTATTCACCTGAAAATTAGAGAGCATCCAGCTGCACAGAGTCTGCTCCACCAAAGAGAGCAGGAGAGCCAGGATTCCCAGAAAGCAGGAAGGAACATGCTGCTGCCAGCCCCGAATATGAATCACCCTAAACATGCTGTTGCATGACAAAAAAGTTCACCATAACACACGTACCTCTTTTGCTAGATATATTCTGTAAAATATCCCATCCCTTTTCAATTGCACCTGCAATTATTTGATAAGAGCACTTCTCTGAATGACTTCTTCTCATATGAAGGTGTGGAGCAGCCCCAGATCAGCAGGACAGTAGAGCTAGAGCTGGAGGAGTGATTTTGTCTTTTAACTGTACCAAATCTAATCTTTTGCAAGAAGCTTTAAATTTAATACTTCAATCTTAAGATGAAGATTCAGAGTCCATTCTTAACATTGAACAATGAATTAATTTTTGCCAATGTATGGGTTTTCTTTTTTAACTAGGAAAAGGATTTTACAGCTTCCAAATTCTGACTACCTAACCACAGAAGAGTAACATCATCATGAATTTATATGAACACATTAAAAAAAAATGGGGAAGAGCTTTCAAATTGCATTGCATGAGGTGATAAATTGCATCTGGAATTTCAGGCCCTTGAGAGAGTTCTCAACAGTGAAAAACCAGCACAGAAAAAATGCACAAGCTATCCTGTAACAAGATATACTTATTATGGAGTTCATCAGCAATTCAGGGGTTGTTTTGCTTTGTTTTCACATGATCAAGGCTATTAAGATCATTATGCACCATCTACTGTACAGTCCACATCTAGTTTATAGTTTACTGTCTGGTACAAAAGGCTTTAGCACATCTGCAGCCTTTCCTGCAAGAAGGAGGCACATCTTATCTAAACTGAGCCCAGCAGGATAAATGGGATTAAAAAAGAAACATTACTCAGCTTGACTGGTATTTTATCTCTCAGGATTTCTTAAATGGTGATCTAAAGTTCATCACGGCATCTGCTGAACCCTATCAAAAGGCTGGTAATTCACCTTGGAAAAAAAAGTCTGATGAGCTTCTCTGAAAATCCAACTCAAGTCTAAAATGCTTTTTTCTATGGTAGGAAAGAGTATAAGCAGTGAAACAAGCCCTTCCTTCAGTCTATATCACAGTTGTGAAGAGAATAAACCATCCCCTTTCTCAATATCAGTGCTTTAACTTTCTGTCAGTGACATGGAAAAAGTACAAACGTGAAACAAGTCAACGTGTAACTGAAGAACAGAGGTTGATGTAAACATCATTGGGGAAATAAAGCAATTTGTAAGACTCTTGAAGGAAAAAATGCTTCCTGAGGATTCACAAAATCAACTCTAACATTCAGAAAGTAAAAAGGAACCTGACAAGCCAGAAAAGATGCAGTTTTCACCCCAAACTGAAGTAAGCTGTACAATTTACATGGACAGCAATTGTGGTTGCCAAGGGGTGAAGTGAAAGAAATAGCATGTGTTCTATAAATTGAGATTCCAAAAGCAATTATCAGAGTTACAGAATTTAAGTTGAGTTTTAGGCAACACTCAGACCACTTCCCAAAACCTGGGGCAGCAGAGGCCGTGACTCCCAGGCAACATATTTATAGCACCCAGAACCCACATACCACTACTTATGCTATAATTAAACACCAAAACAAGGTGCCATTATGAACACAATGTCTCTGACAACGTACTACATTCACATGGACACCAAAATATATTATAGATAACTGAACTAGATCTAATCTGCAGTTGGTATTTCCTGGCCAATGATGACTAACTCTGCTAAACCATCATTAAGCATCAGGAAATACCCACCCCCAACATCAATTACTATTTAAACAGATACCAAGTGTTCTCTTTTGAACACATTCACTCATAACAAAATATCCCATAGGCAAACATGCGGAAAAAACAACTTTCCACCAGACTTTAGGTAACTTCTTCCAAGGAGACCTCACTGTGGCCTTTCAGTACTTAAATAGGGCCTGTAGGAAAGATGGGGATGGTCCTTTTAGCAAGCCCGGCTGCAACAGGACAAGGGGTGATGGTTTTAAACTAAGAAAGAGTAGATTCAGACTGGTTACAAGGAAGACATTTTTTACCCTGAGGGTGGTGAAACACTGGCACAGATTTCCCAGATAGGTGGTAGATGCCCTGGGAACATTCAAGGCCAGGTTGGAAGGGGCTCTGAGGAACCTGATCTAGTTGATGTCCCTGCTCACTGCAGAGAGGTTGGAACGAGATGATCCTTTAGGTCCCTTCCAATCCAAACAATTCTATGATTGTAACCAAAGTACAAAATCAAGTCCTCACATCAATAACAAAACATGTTAGGGCCAGACTTCCAGCTTGCTTAACTTGAGAAGTTTCACTGCAGAATAACACTGGTCTCTCCCACTGTCTTATCTCACTCCCTTCATCCACATACAAAAATGCTTCCTGAATTAAATCGATCCAAATCACTGCAATGCTGGGATTATGGGTGAAAGAAGAGCTTGGGCTAGTACTGTATTTACTTTGTACAGAGAGCACAAAGGTCTCCAGAGAGCCCAGCGTGGCTCTGCCCTTCCATCCCAGGTGGATTGCCTTGCTGCCCCAACCCACTCCAACCCTCAGCAGCCCACACCAGGAAGAGAGACAGACCAAAGTGCCTCTCTGCAGACTCCAGCCTCGAGGAGCATTCATCTTTTTCATCTCCATTTTCTGTTCCATTAAAAACAGCAGAGAAAAGAAAGCACTTCTCAGCTAACAAATTAAAAAACCCCAACAAAAACCCACACAAGCCACGGTATCAATCCAGCAAGTGAAAGGCAACATCACATTTAAATTCAGGCTGGCTTGGCAGTGGACAATTGTCCTCTTCATTTCTGTAGGAACTAAAATTAAAGACTCTCAGTAGGAAAGTCACAGCTATAATCCCTCTTCCCCATCTCCCTGAAGGTACTAATAGAAAGTTTTCATCATAGTAGTCAACACACCACGATGTTGTGAATATTAAATCTAACCCAAAGTGCCTGCCCACCCTGCCTCCCATGATTTCTTCTCCTATTCTTTTCCCATCTTTCCCCCCCACCTTTAAAGGGAAAAGGTTTGCTTTGCACCAAAATTATGTCTCCTTTACTAAGAATTACAAAATACTGATAATCCCTGGTGGAATCACTAGGTGCTATTAATTACTGCATCATTTTTCTATTAGAATTCTACATCTTTAGTTTAAGTTGGCATGCAGGTTTCTGCAAGTCAGCCACTTCTTAATTAAATCCTAAACTCCTAGCAAATACCAGTACTTAAAACTTCTACCTTGAAGCAAGTCTATAGCTTTGTATCAACAATGAATGTGATTCAGAGGACAGCCTGGTCAGGAGAGTCTGCTGCCTAAAGAGAGCAGCTTTTTTTTTTTTTTTTTTTTTTTAAAAACATGAAAAATCAAACCTCTTATGAAAATTGATATTCGTTCCCAACCATTCTCCCCAAAGAGCTATCCACTTATCAAACCACTGCATTAGATCTTTTGGCAGCTCTTTCAGCTGTAACTGGAGATGAGATTTACATTTAGACCAGAGTAAGGCTGATGAAAGCAGGGAGATGCATCCAGGAAGGAAATGAGGCTTATGGGTGGGGAAGGCTGCTCCTGGGAGAGGGGGGTAGAGCACAAAGCTCCCAAGCTATCTCCTTAATGCTGTCCAGATCTTAGATCCTCTTGGCTAGCAAGAACTGACATTGGGGGTTCCCGGGAAGTCCCCCACACCAGTATGGTGACTAGTGGTTTGTTGGATCCTGCTGGCAGAAGGACCCCATAGGATAACTTGCTGACAAATCCTGGGCATGGAGCATCTTGCTAGGGAAGTTCATAACGTTACCCTCCAGTACATCCACAGGACTGGAGCCAAATGCCAGGGCAAGAACCATCCCATGTGCTGCTCCCTTCAACCTGGGGAGGATGCGTTCATGTGTGCTGGGCCCCCAGGGCCAACCTGGTCAGTGTCTGTGGATCAAACCCTGTGTGGTCCTCCAGCCAGGGGGAGATGGTGGAGTCCCCACCCCTGGAGGGATTTAAGAGAGGTGTAGATGTGGTCCTGAGGGACATAGTTGAGTGATGACATGATAGCGCTGGGTTAATAATTGGACTTGATGATCTTAAAGGTCTCTTCCAATCAGAATGATTCTATGATCTCAGGGGAGAACAACACCACACACACCCCTTCATAATTCCATTTTAATTTACAAAGCTGAAAGCATGTTGTATGTCATTGATAAAATGGGATTCAGCTTTTCGGGAGAACAAATTCAGGGCAGATTTCCCCATAGCTGAGTGCTACACCTGGGAAAACACATTAAACTGCTGGTTCAGAATTTAGTGTGCAGGCCAGTGAGCAAACAAACCCAGTCTTCATCAGCTGGTGTGATACCTCCCATATTCCTTGGGTCATGCAGTTCTTGAAACATTACATCCATGCTGTTGAAATTAAACTAGGGACAAGCCTTCAAATTGGGAAACCTACGTAATGATCAGCAGTAATCCAAGTAGGGCTCACCTAACACCAACTCACAGGACTGAAGGGAGTTGCTCCACAGAAAGTTCACAAGGAGACTTCCAGCAGAAAACAGCTTTAAAACCAAACCAAAACAATCTCCACCAACCCAGCTGTCTAATTGTGCTATCAAGTTGTTTATTAGTCAGTCCATATAGATGTGAAGGATGTAAATGAAGAGTCTTAATCTAGGGATGTAAATTAAGATTCTTAATCTGGGGAAGGTGGGGAGTGGGGAGAACAGAAAAGGGTAAAAAAAAGGTAAAAATTAACAAAAAATGGCAAAAAAAAAAATCCCCTTCAACATTTACCTTGCTGTGCTTCAAACAGCTGTGTCACATGAAGTAAAACAACCTGCTGAACTATCTACAAAGCAAGGGTAGAGTTTTAAACTGATCAGGGCAAAGGTCTTCAAGAAACTGAGCTTCCATAAATCACAGCTTTGCAGAGACTCCAGTTTATAACGTGGACTTTGTCAAGACTGGAGACTTGTGCAGTGACGTGTTTCTGAGCACACAACAATATGAGGAAGTGTTGTAGCTGATCCCCCTCTTCTCTGCAGACAATCACATACCAAAGGTGCATCATTGTTTAAAATGGCTCCAGTTGTTAAGGATGAAGATGTATTCCCTGTCCTGTCTTGACCTCAAGGGAGGGACAGACTGTCCTCCAAAACATCCTGTCAGGAAAGCAGCAACAAGTGTGCGAATTTGGAGATTAGGATAAGAAATAGTTTTGTTAGTTACTTATTTTGGCTTCCAAAAACAAGGTTGCTTAAGAACATTGAGGCTTTTCTAATCAAGTCTTGTCTGCTTCAGGAATCCTGGTGAACATGTCCACTCCTGCAGCTGTGGGGAACTAGGAACACTCTATTTGTTGAGCTTTCTATGTGGTGGTCTTGTGTGAAAGCTTTCATTTGTTACACCCATTCTCTTTTGAAGTTACATGTTTCCTGAAGCTGGTTTATCAGAACAAAATATTTATTTACTATGTCTTCCAACATAGAAACTTGGAATTTATCAGAATATAGCCCAGGTCTGTTCAACTAAAGGAAACTATTCATCTCTTTAGGAAAGATGGGATTGTTTACTGCTTTTGTGGCTTTTTCCTGCATCTCCTTTTTTAGGATTACTCCCCCCTAAATCTGTGAAGAGATGCCCATGATATAAAGGGAAAAGATCAACACATTTTGATCAGGCTCATTTTCCCTGTTTCTCAATACTGGCACCACATCCTTATAGAACAAACTCTTTAGAGGTCAATAATAAACCGCAGGGCTCCTAAATGAACTGGTAATATTTTACCCATTTCCCTCTTAAGTAAAATTTCTGCTTTATTGGTCAAAAAAATCTTATCTTCTCAAGCACACAATTAACAAAAAGATTGGCCCAGACTACTTGCATGTGTTTATTATTATACCTTTATATCTAGTTACCATTTCTCCCCAAGATGGAGCACAGATCTGTGCTTTTTTTTCCTCAAAGCTTATGCAAATAGACAACATTATTTCAATCTTTTTTTAGTAAAATGTCTACTGGCAACTACATAAAAGCTTCATTCAGTGAGATTTGGTTTAGTGCTAGAAACCCTTAAAAATGTTTACTGGAGACAGTTGGACGAGCTTGCTCTCATATGTAGTTTAGTTATCAAGTATCATCAATCAGTCTGCATTTGAAAATGAGATGGGGAAGACAAATAGCTGGCAGATGAGATCTCAAACAGTTAATATTTTTTTCCAGTTCAAGCTCTCAATACATTGGAACACATCACCTTCATTTTGAACACGAGATTAAAATAACAGCTAAGAATTTCTGAGGTACAGAATGTCATTTTATCAAACAGCAAAGAGAATCATGCAGGCAACACAAAGCAAAACCAAGTCAGAGAGTCAAATTTGAGCTTGCTTATATTAAATCCTAACTCAAACAGTGAAGCACACTTACATACTGTGCTTTTTACTCAATGACAAAGCAAATCAAATAATTCAGACCGAATAAACCAGAGGTCAAGACTTACAGATTCCAGTTCCATTCTTTATGATGTATACACACCCTTTCCTATAAAGCAAAGCAAGATTGAGATCTCTATTTTTCAGGAACTCAAAGTATTTGAAGTCACCAATGCTATTTTAAATAGTGATACAATAAGTAGATGGAAAAGATTTATAAGCCCCAATTTTTAGAAAGCACAGCTACATTATGAGCTGCTACTTGTGCTTTGTACAAACTTGCACCAAAAAAGAAATTCACTTCTCCAAAGACTCGTTACAAAACTGTTTTGCTTTCACTGTATTTTTAGGGTTCAGTTTAAGTTGCACTGAGCAAGATCTAAGCACATAAGTTACCTCTTGAGGTCCAATTTCAGATGCAGTAAAAGTTTATCAAAACATTTTGGCTGAATTTTTATAGCCTCCCAGACTGCTTACCTGCTTGTAAAGCTACAGTTACACCGTGCTAGAATTACCCCGATTTTAAATGAGAAACCACCTCTGTTAAAACACTTCTCAACTGCATTGCCACTTCAGAACCTTCAGCAAACTACACATGTACAGAGCTGACTGACTGCCATCCCTTTAAAAAGAAAAATCAACCTCCTTTAATTTCTGCTTGGATCTAGACATCTGGAATCAAGTATATACATGAGGAAGAACCACACAGCTGCAACAGTATAAATATTTTTCTTATCAATTCCCTGCCAAGAGCATCTCAAAATTCTAAGATCAATTTCATAGACAAGAATTAAAACTAAGGTCACACAGGCAGACAGGCTTCTAGAATTTGGGTAGCAACATTTGGGATAAGTGAGAGGTATTCCAGGGCCAATATACAGTCTTGGATCAAATTTTCCAGATATTTTTTTTCCCCTATGAACTTCTGGGGTGGAGCTGGTGTCTCCTTAAATTGCCATAATGATTATCACTGATTTTATCATAAGAATTTCTGGCATGCACTCCAAATAACAACCCAGTAGACATCACACATTCCAGCTTGCATTATTAGGATTAAAAGAGGAACCTCTTTCCATTGACATGTTCCTTCCAACGAGGATTATCTAAGCAATTGCTGAGCTGATTGCAGCTGATTGCAGTGGGATGATGCACTGGCACTTAGGTGTCCTCGTCAACACAAAATGCTGCAGCAAATTCAAGTCTTCAGAAGTTTGATTTATAAATAAGCCTGAGAATGTCCCTTTAAAAGCAGTTATAAACCAGTACCTTGGAATCCACAGAGCGTGTTTAAAAGCCACGTAGATATGGGACATGGTTTAGCAGTGAACTTTGTAGAGCAGGGTTATGGTTGGACTAGATGATCTTTCCCAACCTAAATGATTCTATGATATGGAACAACACTTCTAGATTCAGCACACTAGGAGAGATTTCTTTCTGTTGTTAAACCTCCAGCCAACCAGCCTGCCTTCTGCCTTCTTATACAAACTCCTGATACATGTGCAACTTCATTTCTAAATGAATATGTGTGGACACCTATGGGCTACTAAAATCCACTCTCAGCTGTGCCAAATCTGCCAGGCCAACATAAGTAAAAATATAACCACAGCAGCCCATGAATATAGGTATAGGTATAGGTGGACATCTGTGTCAAGTGTTAGTGGCACTGAGATGAAATTTTTCTTTGCATAATCACATTAATCAAGCTATATTTTTTTATTTTATTTTAGCTTAACAGTGTTAATGAGCATCTCCATTCTGGAGACCACCTATAATTCAGAAGCTTGCAATGGCTTTTTCTGTCACACATCACCATTCATGAAAGAGCCAAGCCATGGAAGGATGTCACACACTCACACCATGATAAAGATGTGCTGCAATACACCAGCATAAAAGCCTAAATAACACAAATTGATACATTGGGCTTTTCAGCAGAAAAAAAAAAAGCATCATTTGTAGCATATAGCTACTTCAAGGTTTTTTCCTGCTTCTAAGAGCAGGTGCAGCACCAATGCTATAAAATTACTGCTTTTTGCTCCTTCAAGCAAGTGTAACTACATTAGAATTTTGCTTTCCTATTTTTTATATGAAAAAGCCTTTCCATATTTATTAAAGCCTTCCAGAGTTCACACAACCCCTCGTTACTGTGCAAGTTTGAGGGTGACAATCAATCCAGGTCATCATCTTCAAGTCCTTCTTCTGGATTCCAATTTCTTGTATCAAATGCTTTATATGGTTACATACAAGATGCTTAACATAGACACCAACAGTTCTACTAAAGCTATTTTGGTTACCCATGAACACAGACAACTTGAGGAGTCTGTTCCTGGCCCTCCTCTTAGCCTTCATGCTCAAAGGCTTTGTCTCCTCACAATCCACTTTTTGTGCAACCATTAACTCCAGCTAAAACATTCCTAAAGATGAGGACTGCAAACCAAGACCACAGCAGCATCTGAGATCTTGAAGAAGATGTGCTTAAGCAAACAACAGCATCAAGAGGCAACGTTAGTTCTGAAGACTTAAGAGACAGCAGAACAAGATGTTGCATTTTTCATGAAGAAATAGCTTACAAACCACATGCAACTTGTGGCACCAGGGCTGATTGTACCAAGAAAAACAGGCCATGGATTCAGCAACACAGGGATAGACAGCAGCCACCCTCCAAGTTCTCAAGGGACAAATCATTCCATAAGCTGTGATTAAAGCCACCTTCACATTCCTTGAGGGAAGGAATGTCACTGAACTCTGACATCAAGGAACATTTCAATAATGGTCCAGAGCTGTGAAAAATCACCTCCTCAACGCTTCAAGTGCCCTTAAAACAAATGTTTTAGCTTTGTTATCACGTTCCTCTCTAGGACTTTGACAGCTCTCTCCAAGCAGTTTTGCACATTTTTAGTCTAATCACCACGTTTAAAAGGCAGGATGCTGCCCAAGCCAGAGCAGGAGCTGTCTGCCAGCAGCTGGCAATGGTACCAGCAGTGAAGGATGGGGATGATGGTGCTGGAATGCAGACACACTTCCAGCAGATTTGCTTGTTGAACCTTTTGGAAGATGAGATTCTTGTCAGCCCATTTCTTCAACCTGTCAAGGTCCCTTTGAACAGCAGCACAACTGGCTGTTGAGCCATCCACTCCTCCCAGTTCTGTATCACCTGCAGCTTGCTGAGGGTACACTCTGTCCCATCAGGTCATTAAAGATGATGTTAGACAGCCCAGGCCCTACTATCAACACCACTAGTAACTGGCCTCCAGCTGGACTTTGTGCCACAGCTCACAGCCCTCTGAGGTCACCATTTCAGCCACTTTGCAATCAACTTTGCTGTCTACTTATTTAGCCTTGAACGACATCAGCTAGATTGTCAGTGAGGGTGTTAAGGGAGAAAATGTCAAATGCAGTGTTAAAAGTCATCCACCCAACCCAGTCACTTCATCACAGGCTTGCAGGTTGGTCAAGCATGATTTCTCCTTCATTAAATCCATGATGACTATTGCTAATCACTTTGTCCTTTGTACATTTGGAAATGGCTTCACAGGAGAATTTGCTCCATCATCTTCCCAGGCATTGAGGTGGGCCTGATCAGTATGTAAATATCCAGACTCTCTTGCTTTTCTTGGAGGCCAGAATAATATTTGCTTTCTTCCAGTCCTCAGGAATCATCTTCTATTGTCACAGTCTTTCAAAAATAATTGAGAGTGGCTTTGTTACAACATCAGCTCCCTCAACACTCACAGGTGCATTCTGTCAGGTCTCATGGACTTCCTTACAGCAAATTTGTTTAAATATTTCCTTACTTGGTCCTTCTCTACCAAGGCTAAGTCTTCAGTGCTTCAGACTTCCCCACCAGTCTCCAAGGCCTGGGACTCCGAAAGGCAAATCTTACCAATAAAGACCAAGGCAAAAAAAAGGCATCAAGTACCTCAGCTTCTTCAGACTTGCAGAAGCCCTGAACACTCACCTGAAACGAGGTCCAAAGCCACTCCCAGTCATATCTTTTCTGCATTCCATTACTGCCATTCCTCACACACACAAGCAGGAGGTGCAGTTAAGTTCAGATTCAAAGAAGTAGAAAACAAGGGAAAAGGCCCTTCTTGAAAAACTTATTGGGTGCATTCTAACTTAACCATTTTCATACAACACAATCAAATCAAGGAAACCTTAGCCAGCCAGTTAGAATTAGCTCCGAATTGCTTCTCTACCCTGCTTAACCTTACAAGTATCATGCTAATGATGGCTGAGTTTGCTCCTGCAGTCAAAAATAAGAGAACCTGGTTGACAGATGGTGACGTGCACTGGAATGAACATGATCAGACAACAAGACATCCATCTCCCCCAAGAGCAGCACACCTTCCCTGTTTACAGCCGTGGTGAAAATGAACTGTTACTCTCAGGAAGCTGCAGTGATGCATCCCCATGGTTATGTCTCCTGGAGCTTTAGAAAGGGCAGCTCCTTCATCTTGTGCATCAACCCAGACCCTACAGCCTGCCCTGGGTTTCTAGGGCACGGCACTGTCACACATGTGTCAAGAGGTGAAGTGTTAGAACAAATAATTCAAACAAGTCCCCAGGTCTGGATGGCGTGCATTAAAGAGCTCTGGCTGCACGCAGCAAGTGACTGAGCTGCTAATACTCACATACTGAAACCAGCTTTTATGCCACAGGATAATAAACATTGCACTCATTTCAAGGGTGCTGCTAGGAGCAGTTCTGAGAATTAGTTATGAACTGTGCTTCAGGGCAATAAGCTGGTCCCAAACAAACAGCAGCAGTGAAAGCTCCAGAGAAGCTTAGAATAGCTGATCTTAACAGCTTGACATCTGTCAAGACAGATGAAAATGAGATCATCTTTACACTCACAAAACCCAATGTATTCCACAAAGTTTAGCCTGTCGCAAAATAATAAAATTATTTCAAGCCTCCTAAGTGGGACAAACAAAACCCAATTTTGGAGAAATCCAGATATATTTGAGCTGTCCATCAGAATTCTTGCCAACTACATTTAGCTGAGTCGTTTAAAGATGAAAAATGTATTTGACTTGTCTGACAGAGGCTGATAAGAAGCATCGTGCATCAGAAACCAGTTCTCAGGGTAACAAAGAGTGGCTCTAGGACACCAGCATCTCCCCTCCCTGAAGCCATCAGCACACACACAAGTGTAGGCAGCTTTCACTAATCAATACAACTTGAATGTTCCTCTTCCTTCTATATGTAGGTATACATTGAGCCACACTGCTGCTGTTCCCTCAGAAAACCCTCTCCAGCTGGAGACATCCCAGCCACTCTGTGACACAAGGAGGCTGAACAACTGTATAAACACCATCACCAAAAAAAAAAAAGAGATAAAAACAACAGTGCATCCTCAACCAGTTCTCTAAAAAACCAGGGGCTCCCAAACTGATTTAACAGGTTTACTAAAAAAGCCTTTGAACAGAACTTTAATTAAGTCTATTCCAAAGCAAGAGCTCATTTTGGCTCAGTGCTCTAGGTAAAACTCCAGTGCATTTACAAGTATAATCAGTTCAGTGCAGTCCTCCCTCTTTCCAACATAAGTACTGCTATTTTTGTTTGACCCTAAACCACACGAAAACCGTAGCAGCCAGTGTGCAGCTGTTTCATCTACTTGTACTGATTTCCACAACCAGATCAACACAAGTAGGATGGCAGATGAAGAAATGCTGGAACTGGTACCTTTAGGAACAAGTCAATGAGGTTTTCTCAGCTCTTTTTAAGTGTAGTAGAGAATACAAAGATCTGTCTGAGCAAGTAATGCATCATATCTCTACAAATCTTTTTTTTTTAACCTGTCAGATTCAAAACTCCATGGAATAGATACCAACAAAAATGAGCGAAGCAAAAAAAAGGTTCTACAAAAATTAGTATTGTATATTTAAATTGCATTCATTAGCTTTCATGCATTCAAAAAGCAAAACTGCATTACTTCTCAATATAAAAGGTGAAAAATTCAGGTATTAACATGAGACCTGTGACATCTCAAGTCTCCCTAAAGGCCAGCACACCCAAAGCTGTGCCCATGTCAACACAATTCTGACCAAGTATTTGTAAGGCTGTTTGAAACACCACCATGGGTCACACCACTCAGCACTTCTTATGCCTTAAGTGGCACCTGAGCACGGAGAGCAGAGCCTGCTTTGTGCCTTTACAAGTTCTTTCTCCAGACAACCAAGTAATAATTGTGACCGACTGACAAGAAGTATCTTTATTAAAAGATTAAAATAACTATTTTTGTCCAGAAACTTGTAGCATTCAGTAATTAGCAGATAGGCAGCTCTAGTAGAGTCGCTGTATTTAGTTTCTTAGCAAAAGATGCATCCAGAAAAAGGTTCAGCACAGCAAAGCAGAAAGTTCTGACTGGGGTCAGACAAGACTCATCAGACAACCCCACCTGTTCCTCTACTACTTTGACTTCTAAAGAAATGGAATTTAGTTTACAAAACTAAGAAACTTAAATTAACCAGTATAAACAATCATTTCCGTGCTGTGGACCATTTCACAGTATTACTTCTCTTTCCCAAAGAAAATTCCTGTTGTTGTTACCAGATCTCACCCTGTTTAATGGCCACTGCTAACAATCATCAACTAAAACAAAATCTGTTGTAGAATATATTTACACTATGTGATTCTGGAAGAAAATTAAAAAAAAAACCCACTAAGAAAAAAAATACCTAAATACCTTTAGTATGGGGAATAGTTTTCCTGCTATTTGTTTTCAATTCCAGTATGCCCAAAACTCAAAACTGAACTCAACAGCTGAAGGACCTAGCAGTAGTTTCTTATCCTATTTTATGGATTTCACCACATAGGAGAGGAAACAGATCATAGAATCATAAAATTGTTTTGGTGGAAAGAGACCTTTAAGATCATTGAGTCCAACTGTTAACCCAGCACTGACAGGTCCACCACTAAACCATGTCCTTAAGCAGCACATCTACCTATCTTTTAAATACCTCCAGGGACCGTGACTCCACCACTGCCCTGGGCAGACTCTTCCAGTGCTTGACAACCCCATCAAGGAAGAAATTTTTCCCAATATCCAACCTAAATCTCCCCTGGTGCAAACCTGAGGCTGTTTTCTCTTGTCCTATCACTTGTTCCTCGGGAGAAGAGACTGAGCCCCAGCTCACTGCAACCTACAGAAGGTCTCCCCTGAGCCTCCTTTTCTCCAGGCTAAAGGTCCCTCAGCTGCTCCTCGCAAGACTTGTTCTCTAGACCCTTCACCAGCTTCTCTGCCCTTCTTTGGACACACTCCAGCACCTCGATGTCCTCCTTGTGGTGAGAGGCCCAAAAGCAAACACAGTATCTGAGGTGCTGCCTCACCAGTGGCAAGGGACAAAGTTATCTTTAATAATGAGTTTCTCCCCAAGGCTAGAAACATCCTGGGTCAGTCTTCAGTATGAGTGGCAGCAAGAAGTTCATCACAGCCTTCCTGAGCACTAACAGTGAGTTCTCCTAGGCAAATTTCTCAAAGGACTTGCTTAAGGACATTCTGTTCTCAGAAATATTGATATGACCAGTACAATTCTACTAAATATTACAATTTAAGTCCCCATCATGTCACCTGTCTGCATTAAATAGCACATAAATATACCATGACCTTCTGTGCACAACTGATAAAACGACCAGCAGCAGACATTCATAAAGACAAAAAAACAAAATAAAAGGTCTTCAGATGCTGAATAATGGAATTTTCTGCTGGCTTTCCCAAAGCATATTGCTGCTTTCATTAGTTTTGCACTTCGAAATATCAAGATCAATATAAGCAGCACAGGCAAGCCTAAAACAATCCCCCCCAAACACTAGATTACAAATGAAACAAAAAAGAAACCACAACCCAAATACACATATTTTCTACTACGCTGGTTACCACTGAACGAGAAAAACTGGTTTGCCCACATGGACAAAAGCAAAGCATGACTCGACCAACCAATGTTTCCCTAACTCAACTTCACTAAAACGAGCATGCCACTTAGTCTGTTCTTGAGGAAAACCTGGTGACTGTATGGATTAAAAGTATTTCATGTGGTCCTCAGCTTCCCTTTCTGAATATGTGACAGGCAGAAAACAGCAAGTGGTCAGCCAGCCAACACCAAGACAACAGACAGAAAACCCATGATGCCATCACATCACTAAGGATCTGAACTCAACACAGCTGAAAGGTTCATGTGATGGTTGAATATTTAAAAATCTTTGATGTCACCAACAGTTTTGGGAATAACAAGAGTAGTCAAGATGCAACACTTCAACCATAAAGCTGCACCCACCTTCTTAGGCATCTCTGAACTTTAATGACAAGCTCCTAGAGAATGATATTTAGATACTCCACCCTCCTCATCTTTTTTTTTCCCCCTACATATCTGCCATCACATGTAAAGCTTTCTCTGGAAGTAGCCAGATGTCTTCTATTATCAAATTATTAGCTATTCTGCTTTTTCAGAAATTCTGAAACTCAAGATAATAGTTACAACTGTAAAGACATTACAGATGAGAATTTCCAATGACTAAGAGCACAGTGACTGCCAGAAACCTTGCCCCAAGGAGACGTATACAATCTATGGGGTTTTAATAGATCTTTTTTAAAAATTAAGCACTCTGTTTGAAATAGTTTACAAGATCCAGCACTACTGTGTACACAGACCCATGACCTGCAGGGTTCTGCAGCAGAACATTTCTCTACCCTCCTTTAAGACCACCTTGAGAAACTGCAACACTCAGAAGAAAACCCCTCTTCACGTTTAACACAGAACACTTTGTTCTCTCCTAACAAGGATTAGCCCTACTTTCTGTTGTTAGCATTACATAAAATTTGAAGAGGACATAAAAGGGAAAATTAGTATTACTCTTTATGCCTCATTTTTAGATATCTTAGGCTATGAAAACTCAGGCTCCCCTCGCCTCCATTTCTCTCTTCTAAGGGACATAATTCTTCAGCCTTATATGTAAAACATCATAGGGAAATATCTTTGAAGTAAAATATTTCTACTTTACAGAAAAAACACTTGCTTGCTCAAATATTAGTCCTACTTTAACACTGTGCTGCTCTTCCTCTCCAATTTCACTGGCCAGCACCAAACTCAGTAACATCCCCTCACAAACAGCACATCCCTCTGCTTGAATCCTCCACATCTCTGCAGCAGTGTAGCAGCAACCACCACAAGAGCCACCAGCCCCAGTAGGAAGCTCCTCACCAACTGATCAGCTCCTGGTTGATGTAGTCCTGGCCTGGCTCATCACCTCAACCACAACCACCTGGGGCCTCACACAGGTGGGCCAGGTCCTGCCTCTGGGGAACAAAACACTCTGCTGGGTTGGGACTCACCCACAGGTCAACTCCAACTCGGGGGCCACAACCCAGGCCCCAAAACTTCACTCAGTCTCCTGACCTGTGGATGACTCACAACCTCCCTAACTCATCACTGTCCCCAACTCCTTTGTCACAGCCTTAACAATCCTCTTTTACACAAGCACTTCACATTAACTCCTTTGTAGTTCCATTGCCACAATCTTCTTCACACAAGTGCTCTCCATACATCACCAATTGCCCTACCATCAGCCAGACCCACAATCTGGAGAACTACCATCAGCCAGACCCAGGATCCAGTGATTATTTTTTTTCCAGGCAATTCCCCACATGAGCACTTTTATCATAGCATTTTCCTAACAGCCTTGAACAATCCTCAATAATCTTTACATGAGCACTTCACATTCTGTTTTCACAATCTTGGCAGCAATGGACCTCCTTGAGGAGATTCCCAATCCGGTTTCCTACCTTAATCCTGCTGACTACACCAATTTTATGCTGCTCTTCCTCTCCAATTTTGCTGGCCAACACCAAACTCACCAACATCCCCTCAGAAGTAGCACATCCCTTTGCTTTTCTCTCTCGAATCCTCCATGTTTCCACAGGGAACCACTGTAGCAGCAGCCACCACAAGAACCACCAGTCCCAACAAAAAGCTCCTCACAAACTGAGGAGCCCCTGGTTGATTTAGTCCTGGCCTTGCTCATCACCCCAACCACAACCACCTGGGGGCAGGTGGGGCCACACACAGGTGGGGCAGGTTCTGTCTCTGGGGCCTGGTGCTAATCAGGGAACAAAATAAGGCTGAGTTGTGACTCTCAACCCACAGCCCAGGTCCCAGCACTTCAAATACCCATGTAAAGGGGAACTTTACTTTTTACAGACTTCTTTTCTTTTAATAAATTAAATAAATAAAAGCAGCCTGAAGATGATTCAAGCTTTTTTAATTCTTCTCTGTCTATATATAAACAGAGGGAGCAGGGAAAAGTTACTACCTGTTTGTTTTAGAAACAACCACACACGTAACATTCCAAGGCTGTTCATAAAAGATCTTCTGTGCATGCAGCACACGAAGCCAACTTTGAACCTTGCTAACTGGGCTTTGTCTTCCAAAGTGTCAACTCATGGCATCTAGCTAGTCCCAGCTACATTACATGGGGCATCCAATAGGTTTGAGAATGAAAATTTAAATTCTTACCATACTAGCAAACAAACTGCAGGTTCTGCTGTTCTTCTACCCAAACTCATCCAATAGATACTACAATTTGTGAATAAACCCACAGACCAAGTTAATACTTGTTAAAAGTAAGAGCACGATGGCAGTTTGCATCATCCTATCGTACCCTTCTTGTGCTGATATGACAAGTGCTGGATTTTTTCTTATATTTAACCCACAGTCATCTTTCATAATAGCCTTCTCAATGGAGAAAAGATGATGCACAAACACACATGGATCAGACACAACTGACTTCCACAGTAGATGTTCCTCAGCTCTGCCAAGCATTAGTTACAAAAGTCTGGGCAGTTAATTTCCTACTGCTCAATTCTCCAGTCTAACTATATTTGGTATTCTTTAAGTAAGAAAATAGAGCTTTTTAATTTTGCATATTTCTGTAGCCTGAATTTATGGTAACAATTGAGCTTTACGTCAAACCCAAACTCAAGTTGGAGTTTGGGAGGTCTCTATGCACACCGCATTTCTCTCTTCAAAAAGCAGATGGAGAAAGACAAAAGCTCTTGAGTGGGAGGAAGCAACAGAGAAAGGGAGGAATGTACCAGCTTGCCAAAAATGTGCCACAGCCTCTACAATACAATGTTAATAATTCTGCCTAATGCAAATGCAATAAAGGTCAGCATTTTATATCCAGAGTCAATCCCTTTTCCTATTACTGGACAAAAAAAAAAAAAAAAAAAACACTACAGACTTTTTTTATAGAATGACTCATTTTACTATTCCTTTAAATTGAAGGGTGCCATCAGATTTCTAGCAGCATTTTTCACAGACTGCTTTCAGATGTATGGAACGAAATATTATTTTAAAGACTCTGGTTTGCTGTTTCTGGCTTTATTTCCTAAACTTTGGACAGCATTTTGAACTTAAGAAAAATAATTTAAAAAAAAAAAAGGCAAAGTACAAGGATTTTCAACTTCTTTGGAAAAATGAGTTTAACACAAGACTAATCTCTATCTTCCTGAGAGATGCTTTAAGAGAAGTTCATCCAACCAACATAAAACAGACTAATTTGAAGCATGCCCTATGCTCTATTTGGAGGGTATATAGAGAGGAGAGGACAGGTTTTGACTTGCACAACTCAGCCATAACCACATTGTAGAAATACTTGATTTTACAGCCTGCTTTTCCTACTCTAAGTCCTATGATGTTCAGAAAATAAAATACTTGTAGAAGGAACAATCCACAGATTCTAATGCTTGCTTCACATTTTGGGAGCTCTTGCAACAGCCACAGCAGCTACTCAGCAAATAAAAGAAGTGCTTCTAAGTCCATGGTTTCTTACATGAATAACTTGAGAATTAATCAGATCATACAGTAATACAGTAACAAAATATTTCTTTTCTCCCTACTCAGAAGTCTCCAGACCTCTATAATACAAATATTCAACAAATAAGGAAGTGCAATGTCACTGTTTCTCTCATAAGAATCACTATTATCACAAACTAACCTCTACTATCATAATTTCACAGAGTTAAAGGCATATAAACCACATCAAATTTAGCTGCATGATCTGAAATTCAAGTGGGTTAAATGTTTACCTTTACAATCAACTAATTGGGTTATCATGTAAATAGGTACCCACTAGGGAAAGGAAAAGAAGGTGCTTCTATTTGTGTCCAGCAGAAATTAGCATTAATTAGGCTTAATACTGCTTGTATTGCACTTATGCCTAGGAAGAAGAATATTAAACAGTAAAATCTGCCAATATCAGAAAGTGACAAATTCAGAAGTCATAATGAAGGGCTGGTTATGGTGACAGATTCCTTCCCACAGTGAATTTATTTCAATTCAGATTACAGTAAGTCAAACAAAATCAGGTATATGAAAAAAGGGATGTAGCCTAAATTTCCATTATAGGGACTATCTTGGATTCTAGTTATGCCAGTAGGAAAATGAAGGGCAGGTGAATACTTGATGCTGCAAGAGACAGAAGAAATGACCTCAGAACATGCAGGCAGGGGAAGCATCATCAGCAGTCCACTCACCACATCTCCTCCACATTATCAACCTACAGTTGGGGTGCCCACATTTTAAGAGAAGCTTTGTAATATCAGATCCTCATCCCACCCCACACATACAGGAAAACTTGAGTTCTTATACTGTGCTCAATTGACTTCTTAAATATATAGCAGAAAATTAAGCAATGACTAGATCATCATCTAAATGACAAAGACTTCAAACTTCTTTTCATCTTTTGCTTTTTTCCTGCTAGATCATTTGATACTAGACTAATATTCATGGCTTACTTTAAGCCACTGGAATAACTTGACAAGGCATATGAGGAGAATCCAGCATTTGAAGTTAAAAAGAAAATATTCAAACAAAACATGGCTTTGCTGCTTTAGATCTACTTTGTGTAAGCTTTTACCAATAGACAGTCACACAAAGAAACTGTATTGCACCTGATTTCTAACTATAAAATAGCCTGACCTACTAATTTTGCAATTAGACTACACCGGTTTAGTTCAAAATGGTGCCCCTAGGAAAGAAAGAAAAAAAAGAAAACAGACTCAACATAAGCCTCATCTAAACAGCCAAGAACAAATGTGGATGTCTACGTGCCAGAGATGAGATTGGCTGCATTTTAAAGCTGTCACCTTTATCCCTTAAAAAACCCACAAACAAACAAGAGCTGCTGAGGTGTCATGAGCAAGGAGGGACCCAGGCTGAGATACCAGCTGCCCAGGCCCCAATACCTCCAGGCTGCCCATTTCAGTGGTAGGGCTTTATGGGAGCTAACACACATGGACCAATTCTTTTCTTTAAGCACTTAAGAAGTGTTAAGACAAAAAATTTTGGTGCTGCTCCTGCCCAAGTTCATTAATGACACTTGCCCAAACATGCTTGTGGCCTCTTAGATAAGCCCACCTTCTCAAAGGGGTATCCTCAGGGAAAGGGGGAACTCTGGACCTTATTATCTTGAGAGGGAATTTCATGAAGGCCAACACTTGGGATGTACCCAGCACAGGCAAAGGGCAGATGTGCAGCTAGCCCAGTACCTGTACCCCAACCTGAATCACAAACTATAAGGGAAGGGGTCAGTTAAAAAATTTTGACAGAATACTACCCCAGATCCCACAAAGATTTCATTTAAACAGGACTTTATCTGTGACTCAAACCCTGGACTAAGACACTTCACTAGAAGTCTAAGCATTTGTCTTTGCTGTTGGTTTGGGGATGGGGGTGGAGGAAGGAGATAGGAGGTGTTGTTGGGTTTGTTGTTTTGTTCTTAGAGTTTTAATTACTCAGAGTATACAAGGAACAGGCCAATTTTATTGGATATATGCTAAAATACATATTCCACATCACTGAGCTTTATAGAGCTATGGGAATGAACGCTGTGCTCTGCTGCTAAAGAAACATCACTCCTTTAACTCTCTATCAGGATGAAGAGGAGATACCACAAGGCAAAGTTGGGGCTTTTTCTGTTTTCTCCAGAGAGAGGGGGGGAAAAAAAGTTACAGCAGCTGCATTATCTAAGAGTGGACAACTCTAAACTTGTGACTCACTTTTGCAGAATGAATCAACAGAGACAGACTCAATATCCAGGATAAAGGGAGGCTGAGCTACAGCCTACCTATTGTCCCCTGCAACAAAGCCTGGGACCCAACCAAGTGCAGGCAGCCCAAATCCACCTCTCAAAGCCAAGGAGCTACCTCACAACCTCCACCTTTCCAGGGGAGCCAGCCTGGGTGCAGCACCAGCCCTATGCTGACCCCAGTCCCTGGAAGCACCACCCAACAGACCTCACAGGTTCCAAGTTGACTTTGTATCTCTGCATCTGTTACTCAGCAATCCACATAAAATTCCCCAAGCCAAACCAAGTGTTGACTATACTTTGACATTGCAAAGGGTCAGAAACAACATGAAAAATTCTGGTTTAAAGGCTGGATTTGGACCCTAAGCTACCAACAGGCCATCTCTGATAGAACCAGCAGGCTTCAAAGTCTGGTAGCCACTCATAGGTCAACAATAGTTCATGAGGAGTGAGCTAACAGCAACCTATAGCTGATCTTCTCAGAAGATTCTGAAAATCTGGTTTTCAGAATAAAAAGGATAACCTATGACCTGCAAGTTCAGGCTTTCACTCCATCTGCACCAACAACATTCCTGGGAATGTTTTTAAATTTTTATAAAAATAAAAAAAAATCTGAGTTTTTGCAATTTTTCAGTGCTGACAAAATCTGTTCCACTTGGAACTTCATAGTTAACTGTAATTAAGGCACCGTAACACCAAGTGTTGAGAAGAGGTAAATGCTAGGAATGGTTTCAGCAGACCTATATAAACTATTGGGAGTCAAATGGTAAATGCTAAATTAAACCTGTCTTCACTTGTCTAGTTTGTGAGCACACTAACACCAACAGTTTTTCTACCAGGCAGACTTCACAGGCTAAATTTAAAAACACATTACACCAATTATTATAAACTTCATTTCACAATTTCTTTTGGACTTTGGCAACATTCTCCCCTGGTTATTAGAGTAAACCTTTGAAAGAATTGAATCATTATACAGAGAGTTTCAAAGTAGCTGATGTCTGCCTTCATTAAGACAATTAAGAAAGAAAAGTAGAAAAGATTGCTTTAATGTATATTTAAGTGAACACTTGTATGTAACTGGAACTTGGTACTTTATTGTTATATTAACAATTACTAAACAATTACCTTATATTAGTCCTGCTTCATTTGAATACACATTTTCAAGAATGCTCGGCTTAAAGTGAAGGAAGCCTGTCAGAAATTCAGCCTTTTCTGTCCTTGACACCTCAATTGCCCTCAAGGTTAAGAGCACAATGGAAGAGATAATAAGTAAGTACAACCAGTTTCACCCCTTACTGGTGCAGTGTCCCAGCTACCTCTACACATTGTGTTTCTGTGAAAGACAACCTGCCTTCACAAGGAGTTACTCTAAAAGCAGGAGATCCTCCACTGCAAGTCTGCATGTTTCACACTCAAATTCTACTCCTAAATTTACCTTTTGCAGAAGTTCTTTTGCCAACAGTGCTACATGTAAGGACAGCAAATACCAAACTGCTGCTGTATCAGCACACTACCTTGCAGACACATCTTCTTTTCAATATTGCTATTATTTTAAGTTCTACTTTGTAACTGAAAGCTGTACTAAGAATAGTACAGAAGATTAATACAAAGCTTATCTAGAGATGGAGACTTCATGTTCGTTTGGTAGCAGCATTAAGACAAATAATGAACTCTAAAATCCTCTTACTCACCCAAAAAGCAAGCCCTTTTCATAGCAGTTGTTATCACTTGTTAATAGACTGACTCTTACTCAGTGCTGCTAATTGTCATTTGGGGGAATATCAGCTTGCATTCAGCCTCCTACAGTCAGAATTAGAAAAACTACTGTGTGGCACTTGTGGTTAACACTGCCACAGTCCCAGTAGGGCTGAGGCTCAGCACTGAAACTGGAAATGACTATTTTTCCATCTCTACCTCTACCAACTAACCCAAGATTCTCTTAGCAACCAGGTTGAAATTGCCTTTAGAGGAAAGAAAGTATGAACCCTTGTCTGTACAAATAAGTTCTTTTTGTTGAAAAATATCACCCATTTTCAGTCACTGTTATTTTTCAGCTTACCCAGCATTTGAGAATTATGTTGTCTTTTCCAGTAGATGTATCTTCACCCTCAGCAACACCAGTCACAGAGGATTTCTGGGTGTTTAAGCCTATGTATTTTAACACAAATTCTAACTGTTAGATTAATCATGAACACTACTAAATTTATGAGCCTGAAAAGCTCTGGTTGGCATGACTGAACTAACTGGAAAATGAAATTAAAGACTTGTGACTTATCTTAACTGTGAGATCCTTCCCTCACTTCTGTATCCAGAATTGATTTTAAAAGAATCACGGCAGACCTTGTGGCTCCAGCATCCATAAAGGGGAAAAAAACCCCCCAACAATCCACACACAAGCTTTGCAAGTCACCTCTATTTAAATAGACAGTCCTCACTGTGTACTTACAACCTTTAATTACTTCATTTCTTGTTTGGTTTTTTTTTTTTGCTCCTTGAAGTGTCTTTTGAACACACTCTTTTGTCTTCAGGAATGAATGTAATTTTTAACTCTTGAAAATGAAAGGGAAAAAAACAAAATCAAACTTAAAATAAGACCATGGGAGGAAGAAAAAGTTTCCACCTGCCTCCTCCAGGATCATCATCACTCCTGTGAACCTGGAGTGGACTGGGGAGCCACGAGGCAGAACATACCTGGAATAGCAGGAGTTTTGAAGCAACACATTCCTCAGCTCATGTTGCTGGCACTTCTTTGCTGCAGCCACTATTATCTCTGTGCTAATAAAACAAACCACCTCACTGGAAAACAACCGTGCACCGCGTCCTCCAGTACTTTTGTAGGAATATCTTCACTTGCACAACTCAGCCAGAGGCCAGACCCTACAGCAACCCCTCTGAAACCAGCACCTGATCTTTGACCTACAGCAGAGGAAGGCAGCAAGTCCTCCTGAGAACACTTGTGGGACTGAGAAGGTGCTGAGGTAAAGGGATGAGAGCTGGAAACCATCTCCAGGTAAAAGCTTCCTCTGAAGCTTTGCCTGTGCTGAGCAAGCATGTCTTGCTAAGAGGGAAGCAGGAAATGTTGTTTCATCTACTCAGTATGAAAATGTGCCTTTCCAGGATAAGATCTGCCCTTTCAAGTTTTCTCAAAGTTGTAAGCTTTTAATCTTTCCCACTTGAAGAATAATAGGAAGCTGAGTTTGACAAGAAGAAAATTAATTTTATCCATGATCAAGTTTTATGAAACGAGCTGAAGAGGAAAAAAAAGCCCAAACAACTTTCAATATCAACTTTCAAAAGGTGGAATTCATCCAGGCTATTTCAGAACCAAACAAAAACCACTCTCCAAAAGCCTCACACAATGTTTCCACTAATGTGCAGTCTCACTTGGAAGACTCAGACTTTTTCCTAGTTCAATTTCTGTTGAAGTCTTCACTTGGAAACAAATCTGTTCACATTCAAAGCGAAGAGCTCGTTCTGAGAGAAGTCACATCAGAACATCAGTTGCAAAGTCAGAATCTGACTAGCTATCAGAATTAAGCTGTATAAACCTAGCTGGACTGAAGGCAACCCACCAAAGGCAATTAATGCTCACTATAATTTAAGAAAATTAAATCAGTTGCATAAGTAATCATTTCAGGAGGGAGGATGTCAGCAAATAACTTGGATTATCAATCGCTTTCATTACCCTAACACCTCCTTTGTATTAAAAACAGTGCTCAAAGGCATCCATTATTTACAGTCTACCTCAGGCAGACTTCTCTGCTGCTATCTTCTTAAAGTCTATCTGTGGGATTATCTCCATGCCTAAGCACAAGGCTCACACTTCACTTTCAGGCAGCCCACTCTGACACCTATTAGCAGAACCCCTGGGCCAGGTATAAGCTATTTCACAAAGATGGAGGTGGCAAGAAATTTAAAAAAAAAAAAAAACCACAACAAAAATCAGTTTCACAAATTAATGCAAGAGTTGTCTGTCAAATCCAGGGAGAATTCTGATCTTAGTCTCCAGCAAAACAGGGATGAGAGACCTGATTCTGCTTTGCTTGGAATAGATAAAGCCTCTGACTTTAAAAGCCTGAAAATGTCTGTCTCTACACAGACAAACTAGGACAAGTGGTAGAGCTTTCCTAGAAACACCAGAACGTCCATTTTTGAAGACACCATCATACAAATAACACCTCATTACTCTAGGTATATAAATAATATTTATCCAATGCACATACACAGCTTATTGGATCACCTTTACAACCTTAATACCCAGGAGACCTGACAACTCCATCCAGCAAAAAGAGCCAAATCACAGCTTTTTGCCACTGCAAATAATCTGTGTGTTTGGTGTCACAGCCCAGAATGAAGGGGGTAGGGAGAAAAGTACACACTCATTGCTCAAAATTGACTATTCCTACTGCAACTCGAGCCCAAATAATGTCCTGTTGGTGAATTATCAATACTAACAAATTGAAAGCAAGGAGTAGGAATAGATTATAGTGTTTAAACAGCAAAAACACCTGGGTTTGTAATGGCACACACAGTTCTTCATCTGCAATAAAACTGAATCTACAACAGATATGTTGGGAAGTTTGGGGCAAAACCAGACTCCTTTTAACAAAATCAAAGCATACATAATCCCAGTAAGACTTTTCTAGATCAGCTTTTCCCAGCACAGAACTAAACAAATTGGGAAACCACATGTTTCAAACTCTGCTGTTTACTGCTTATTGAAAGCCAGACTTGGACCCAGCAACGTTCCATCACTGCTCTTCAAAGAAAAAGAGACTGCAAACTAACAGTCAGAAAATTCCCTAGAAATGGGAAGGATAAAGCACTAAGGTAGAGCTGAATAAACACAGCAGGCATCTTTACCAGGAAAGCAGATCAAAGTGTACTTAATACTCAGTTTCTTCTCCTAAGTTACGTGTAACATGCAAGTTTACTTCAAAATAACTTCTAAAAACAGTGATTACTTAGCATTTAGCATCACAGAAAAGTTGGCTGGAGCAGACTGAAATTAAACACTTCCTTCTGCCCAAATAAATCTGAGTCTATAATCATAGAGCATTTCTTTCATGGCTAAAATTCTTTAGCTCTTCCATAAATACAAGGTGTTTACCTCACTAATAACTGGTCCATGGGATGAATTTTCAAACTTGATTGAGCTCAGCTTCAGGTTTCCTTGCACAGGCTGTTTAAAGTTAACAATTGTTTTGGTTTTTTCCAGAAATTCTATACAGTTGGCAGACTTTGTCTAGGGAATAACAGCCTGATAATCAGCTCCAACGTTATCCAGGTGTGGGTACCTGGTACTGCTACACCTTTTTGCTAGAAAGGTAAGTGGTAGTTAATGTTAAAGGTACCAACCTGATGCTTTGGTAACACAGACCACAGTTAGAGTGATCACAAGTGACCATGTCACAGGTAAGAGGTTAGAGACAGTGAACCAACTGTTCCCCATCACTAACATGTGAAATACTGACTTTTACAGACTGTCCTGAGCAGTCAGGGTGAGAGGCTGCCCCTGCACTCCTGCTGCTTCAGGGTTTCAAGCACAGAAATACAAATTCTGCTGTTTGATGTTTCTGAAAGCAAGAACTGATTAAATGAAGATGTTTCAGAAGCTAACATATAAATGCTTATTTCCATCAGAGTATCTGTCTCAAAAAAATCAATGCTCAGAGCTCTCTATTGTAAGAGGTGGCTCCTGAAAGAAAACAGGTTTCCTAGGCAGATGTTGCAGGGAAGATGTTCCTCTTCCTTCCCGAGAGGCAGGAAGAGCAGCAGTCAGCCATGGGATGAGATGAAACCAGACCCACAAGCAATAACCTCCTTCCTCTCCCAGCCTCAAGTTTGTCATTGCTCAAGCTTTTGCGTAACTGAAGTTCTCCAACGTACCTGTTCTCATGCAAGCCCAGCACTTGTTCCCTCTAGCCATGGCTACACAGCTTGCAACCAACACATCTCCTCAAAGCTGGTACTTCCCCACCGTTACCCACCCAACACCCACCTACCCACACATTTCACCAAGCAGCCCTCACTCAAAGCAAAAAGCCACGTATACCAAGTAAGGGCATTACACCCACAGGCTAAAGAGAAAAAGAAAGTATCCCAGTCCCCAAGTCAGTCACCACAACTTCCACCATCCTCTCCTCCTTCAGAAGGGGGCCCTGACAACTGGGCTTTGAAGGCCATGCTTGCCCTTGGCCCACCTCTCTAGTCCAGTGCACCTTTTATTTTTTATTTTTTTTTTCAAATGAGGAATATCTTCCCCCTCATAAGAAGCTGAAACACTAATTTTCCTTTTTTGTTCACTACTTTGTGCAACTTCCTCCCCCAAACACACAAACAACTTTGTTTTGCTCTCCTAATGTCTCAAAAATCATCAGTATGATGCTTCAACATGGAAATCCAAGCCAGATTTAACTAACTGCAAATTATCTTCTCTATCCCCTGCACTGGAAAACCTAAGGGTCTAGAAAACATCTTACAAGGAGTGCCTGAGGAAACTGGGATTGTTCAGCTTGGAGAAGAGGAGGCTGAGGGGAGACCTCATTGCTTTCTACAACTACCTAAAAGGAGGTTGTAGAGAGGCTGATGTTGGTCTCCTCTCCCAAGTAACTAATGACAGGACAAGAGGTAATGGCCTCAAGTTGCACCAGATTGGATATTAGGAAGAACTTCTGTACTGAAAGAGTGGTCAGGCACTGGAACAGGCTGCCCAAGGAGGTGGTGGAGTCACCATCCCTGGAGGGGTTCAGAAAATGAACAGATGTGGTGCTTTGAGACGTGGGCTGGGGGTCAGGGAGATGTTGGGATGAAGGTTGGACTTGCTGATCCTTGAGGCCTTTTCCAACCTAAATGATTCCATGCTTCTAAAGCAATGTGAACAGCAATACCTTCACACTTAAGACCAGGTTGCAGAAGGTGGTTGTACCAACTTAAGTGCCCGTTGCTCCTCTTAGTTCCCTTTCTCCCTTACACCAGCATTTCCCAGACCACTCAGAGACAATTCAGCTCATCACAGCAGCAGCAAATACTCCCTTTTTGCTGGTTTCATTAAACAGTTATGATTATTTACAAAAGAGGAAGCAGAAGCACACGATGGGCAATGAGATCAGTTCTTCCAGTGGCAGCAAGTAGGTTAAGAATTCATGAGACACCCAGGGCCTTCCTTAGACAATCCTCAGTAGCATCATTGCCAGGATCCAAGTTACTTGTGAGTGAACAGGACTCACTTGGGAGATACATTTTAGTGCTCAGAGCTCTCACCCGTGGCTGTTTCCCTCAATGTCATAACACTGCCTCGAGGCACATCTACCACCTCCTTCCCTGGTATTTTACAAGGAATGACCCATGGACCACAGAAATGTTTTAAACTTCAAAAGAGGCTTAGGACTATAAATCCCAGAGGTTTTAAACATCTTGCAGCTTAGAGCGTGGCACCTTAACCCCAGAAAGTAAGCTGACTTGAATCTTGTCTCTGTTTTATTTGCTACACTGAGCACTAAGTATCTTGCCTTTTTAATGAGATGATCACATTTCTAACTTTCCACACAGGAGAACCAAAATATGACTCATAAGCTATGTAACAAATTAAAAATTAAGCCAATCTCACAAAATTGTCTTTTAGTAAAAGAACCTGCACCTTTGCCCTTGAAGTTTCTATGGGAGAAGGTTAAGGAAAATAAGAAGGAGAAATAACAAGAGAAGATCCATCACCAATGTTCCTCTTCAACAGAGCTGTGCCACACCATGGAACATTTTAGTTTGGAAAGTCAGCAAAAAATTTGCAATTTACTTCAACGTCCTTTACTTTGTGTACCACAAGAATTCTGTTTGGAATGAGTCCTACACGTTGGATTTCCTTCACTGATTGAACACAGAATTAGACAATCTGCTCCTGTCCTGCCTCTCCCCATTCCTGGTAACCTGAATATCTGTTATTCACACTTAAAGAAACATACTGCTACCTGCTTAAAGACCACTACATAACAATATAGACTTACCACAAAATAAAGGAGATTTTTAAGCATGTTAAACTATTCTGAACGCCTTGCAGCTAAACCATAAGTGACATTTCTATTCCCAAAAAGATGAGTCACAAAAACCTTAAATAGATGTGAAGAACTTCCCTAATTTTGCTCTGGACAAGACTGAGAGTAATGAAATATGCTACACTCTAAACAGGAACTACCTCATACATTTTCCATGCGTCTGAACTTAAAATGAGCCCAACTTCATCAGGAAATTTTAACTGCAAGAGAATTATATCTATTAATGACAGTTCTCTTGGTTAAGTCTTTTACAAATGTTATTGGGACTAAAGATTTGTGAAGGGGTTATGGGGACACGAATTCCTACCTTCAGGAAAATAACAACAACTTCCAGGAAAATAAAAAACAACTTCTAAATAGCATGGAAAGAAAGAATTAGCATTAAAACCCAGGAACACCTGTGCCCCAGTTCCAAATATAAACCAGCAGATAATGAAATCCCCAAAGCAGACACAGAATCAGGCAATATCTGATTTAATACAGTAACACAGCTTGTTTTAGCACCTCACCATAAAGGAGATTGATGCCCACACACCCCATACCAGGATTACCAGGAGAACTTTACTTTTTTTCCTTTTTTTAACAGCTAAGTATTCATTAATGACACCTGAGATGGTGACTATTATTTGTTTATTTTTAAAATATGAAAATACCTAATGTGCTGCTTCTGAGGAAAAACCCAAAACACTAAACAAAAAACACACCCCAAAACCATCCTTCCCTAAGCTACAAATTGTCATAGAATCATTTAGGTTGGATAAGACCTCTAGGACCATCAAGTCCAACATCTCCTAGACCCCTAGACCATGTCCCAGAGTGCCACATCTACTTGGTTTTTTGAACTCTTCCAGGGATGGTGATTCCACCACCTCCCTGGGCAATCTTCAATCATTCTGATTTCCCAAAAGAAGCAAAAACTAAGTACCAGAATTCAACAAACTACTTTGCTTGGACCTTAAGAGCTATTGAGTCCTATGTGGAAGGGCTGTCCATGGCTCTGTGCAAATACCTGTGGGGAGAAGCAGTTCCCAGCCTATTTCTCACTGGCCACATTCCCCACTTTTGGAAAATTGGGATTTTCAGAACTAGGCCTGCAGCTTTAACCCAGTATTGTTCAGAGCCCTGCCAAACATGAAGGCTTAATAAAGGCTGCATCACATGGGCACATCAAGGAAAATGCAGTGTGAAAAAAACACAGGGTTTGGCCATGAACTGCTGGTGATATCCACAAATGCCACAAAATAGATCTGAAAGCAAGTGCTGGAGGATGGAATTAATTCCAACCTGAATTTCAAAATACTCTGGTTATAGCCTTTTTACACTTCCCATAGGAGAGCAGCCCTCATGATTTGGGGGTGATATGATGCAAGACTGGCAGATGTGACTTGACCTGGGCAGGCTGGAGAGGTGGGCCCAGGTGAATCTCATGAGGTTCAACAAGGCCAAGTGCAGGGTCCTGCACCTGGGCCAGGGCAACCAGCCTTGTCAATATAGGCTGGGAGAAGACATGCTAGAGAGCAGCCCTGTGGAAAAAGACTTGGGGGTACTAGTAGACAAGAAGCTGGACATCAGCCACCAATGCTCAACTGCAGCCCAGAAGGCCAATCTCATCCTGGGCTGCACCAAAAGAGGTGTGGCCAGCAGATCAAGAGAGGTGATTCTGCCCCTCTGCTCTGCCTGGTGGGACCTCACCTGGAATACTGTGTCCAGTTCTGGAGCCCCCAACACAAAAAGGACATGGACCTGTTGGAGCATGTCCAGAGGAGGTCCACGAAAATGATCCGAGGGTTGGAACACCTCTCCTATGAAGACAAGCTGAGAGAGTTGGGGTTGTTCAGCCTGGAGAAGAGAAGGCTCTGGGTGGACCTTATAGTGACCTTCCAATACCTGAAAGGGGCCTACAGGAAGGCAGGGGAGGATCTGATTTCAAGGGTTTGTAGCAACAGGACAAGGGGTAATCGTTTAAAGCTAGAAAAGGGTAGATTTAGATTGGACATTAGGAGAAGTTCTTTCATATGGGGTTGGTTGATCACTAGAACAGGTTGCCCAGATAGGTGGTGGAGGCCCCATCCCTGGAGACATTCAAGGTCAGGCTTGATGGGGCTCTGAGCAACCTGCCCTAGGTAGAGATGTCCCTGCTTATTGTAGGGGGGTTGGACTAGATGACCTTTAGAGGTGCCTTCCAACCATTCTATGATCCTTCTCCTCCCATGCCAGCTCCTTTCCTCCAAAGGAACTGGGGCAGCAATTCAGAGCTGATTGATCGGGTATCTCTGCACAGAACCAGAGAGGGTGCAAAGCTACCTCAGAGAGATGAGTCAACAAATCATTAGCTATTTCATGGAGATAAAGGCAAACAGAGTTGCAACTAATCAGTTTTTATACCTGGGATACATCTCCCAGCAGAAAGATGCACATTTGAGAGCTGAAAGACAGTCTTTGAGAGCAGAAAGGAAGTTTATGCCCAATTTACCTAGCATAAGGTAAATTAAGCAGTAAACTCAACAATAAGCAATCATTTATGTTGAAGCCACATTAAGAGCAGAGTAAGCACGTTTGCACATTTTTAAATGTAACTGGAGCCAGAGACAACGTGTGAAAGGGAACAAAAAACCCAACCCCATAAACTAGCTCCACAAAAGAAATGAAATTTTTCTATTCTTTATAGAAAAATGAAGGAAGATTCTGAGAATACATTTTTTTTCCCCCTAAGGTAACATTTTCATTACCAAGATGAACGGTACCTTTTCAATCACCTCCTTCATCATTTTAGCATTTGCCTATGTTTTGCCCACACCAATTGGTTTCATTTCCCACTTGATCTCCACTGTGAAAAGCAAGACATCCATCCAATTACTGCTATTTATTTGTGCCTAAGGGACTGCACAGCCTGAACTTGCAGAAATCTCTACTTTAGGGATATTATGGGAGGGGACAGAACCAAGTCTGGCAGCTGGGTTGTGATACACTATGTGGGGAGCAAGGGCTAAGGCACTGAGAAGAACCCAGCTGGTTGAGAGAACATCTTGCCATCTCCCAGAAGCAGACAGCAAGACGGGGTGGTAGCAGACAGGAGATCTACCATCACTGATGGATTTGAGATGAGTTCTCATCTCTGAAACCTGTGTATGATCTGGGCTACTTCCTTTTAGCAACAGCACAGCCCCCCTGCTCTTTCCCCTCCACCCAAAGCTCCAGTGCTAGCGCTTGCAGAAGTGGAAACATGGAACTGAGCCTGCTGAAAACAGACCTGGAAGAAAGAAAACTGGTTTTATCATTTATTCAGCTCAAGAAAGGAATACACCATCAGTATGGGATGCTAAACCACAGTTCAGAAGAGCAAGGATGGAGAGAAGTCACGATCCAGCACCTCAGACAATTCCAGGACACATCACGTTGCCAAAAAGCTTCTTACTGCTGAATACCTCATTTATCTTTTTCCTGACATGCGGGAGATGAAAGGGTAATAAACTATCAAACCAAACAAATTCCTGGGGATGAGAGAGAGCATCCATCAGGAGAACACAAGCTATTTGGTGGAAAAATGGCTTTTTCCAACCAAGTGACCATACTCAGTCCCAGCAAACCACTGCAGTACTTCATTAAGAAATTAAGACAGGAAATTGAGGAATAAGGAAATTAAGACAGGCTCAGATGGCTTTTCACCTTGGATTTCCTCAAAACTGATTATTTTGATCAAATTCTTTATCACCCCTAGGATTTTCAAAACAACTTCCACAGATGGCAGGACCTCCCTATTTGGTGTATTTGTATTTCCACCTCAGCACTGCCTGCCTCAGAAAAAAGGGAGAATTAAATCTACAGTACCAGAACAGCAACTTAACAGTTGTTAAACTAGTATGTGTTAAAGATGAAGAGCCAATTTTTTTTTTTCCATTTGAATGATGAATACTGTTTACTCTGTAAGATTTGCAGAATGGGGTCCTCAGCTTAAAGTCAACAAATACTGGAGGCAGACAAACCCTGCTGACTTTTTCTAGTCCCAGTCACATTCCTGGTCTGTGCCCAGGCAAGATATTAAACACTCCGTGGATTTGACTTCCCTGAGAACAAACTCTTGCACACAAGGTAAACGATGGCCAAGAATTAATTACACAGAAAATAACTGATTACCACTGAAAATAAAATTGAAGCACAGGACCATGTCTGAAATGTGAGGTAAGGGACATGACACTGTCATATGTCAATAAAGGTTATTTCTGAGGCACAAACTGAAGAATGTGGAAAGCTTTCAGAGAGTGCTATGCATACACCTCTGTAAAGGGGTGTATCCTGCCTTGCTAGATTTATTTATATATTTTGGCTGTTCAAATTTGTGCCAAGCCAACCTTATAAATTTTCCTTTAATGCCTACGAACATTTGTATTGCAGTATTGAGGAAAAAAACCACAGTGACCTTATTTGGAGGATTCACAGACTGAGTACTCCTCATGAAAATCCAAGACACAAAGTATTCAGGTTGGTAAAAGGCTAAGAACCTAAAAATTATCCTGGTGTACCAATGTGCTGTTCCAGGGGACAGCACAGAAATGAGTTAGTTACCATCTCATCTATGACAGACTAGTGGAAGAGTCTCTAGACTAAACCAGCAGGTCACAATTTGCCCACATGAAATAAAACCTGAAGAAAAAAGAACCAAAAGCCGTGTAACGTTATTACAGGCATTTAAATTAAATTATGAACAATCCATATTCAATATTTGGATAGATGCATCTATCCAGAACACACCCAATGTGAGTTATCTTCTATTTGCCAGCTGTATACAGTAAATTTAAGACATAGCTTAGATTAAGTATATATATATAATCAACTATAAAATATATTCATGCCCTTTTAAAAACAAGCAAGTAATCCTAATATGTATATAATCCTAAATATAATCCTAAATATGTATACAAATGCCATACACTGCCAAAGCCACCCCATGCAAATCCAGCTGAAGAAAGAGCACATTACATAAGAGGTGTTTTTCACATAGACACTGCAAACTATGTGGAAATCCCAAAATTCATAGACACAAGCAAAACTGAACACTTTAATATCAAATTAACCTCTGATAACGTTCAAGGCCTGTCAATATATGACTGTGCAGAACTAATTCTAACTATTAACTAGAATTCACCAGGGATGAGGGGAAGGAAAGAAACCCCCAAAAGCCACTGTATCAGTAAATATCTGTTAAAACACAATCACAACCACTGAATCCTGTAAAACCTGGTCTACATAAGACCTTAAACCAGACACTCTAATTCACATACATGGTATTTTCAGGCTGGGTTAGGGAATTTGAGGCCCAGGTGATATATGTACATTTTAACCTGAAAGGTGATGACTCCACATAAACACAGACTCTCCATTGATCAGCACTACAAGGAAGAACCCACACAGGAACCCCAGCCCAGCACAACACATTAAACCTTGACCAGTACCACCTTAACTATGGGTAAATTCTTTCTTGGGCTTTTTTTTGACCAGATGAAGCCTCATAGGCTTTTTGGAAACAGCATTGCATCTCATGGTTGTACATGAAAAACAGTCAGCAGAAAGATTGTGTCAAGCAGGCTTTGACAATAAAATAGCCAGCCTTAAAAAAAAGGGGGAAAAAAAGTGTCTACTTTACAAAGATATATTAGTAAAGCAGGGGAAAAGGCTGCAAAATTCATCTATCCTACTGCCAAGACATGAGCCAGCCACAACATCCAGAGCACAGCCTATACAGCTCTGTAGCCCTGCAGTTATGGCAACCTCATCAGATGAGTATCACCTGCCTTCTTATAAGGAAAAAGTACCCACTGAGTATTTTGCACAGAATTTAGGTTATTACTTAGAGAAAGAAACAAGTATTAGAGCGAAAAGTGAAGCCAGCAATTAAGTTTCATGGGACTAAGGTATTTGGCTATTTGCTTCATAAACTGCTCTAGTCCTACCAAGTTCCAGAAAAAAAAAATCCAAGAATAAAATTAGATTACTGTTAAACTCACACCATGCATACAAAGTAGAAATACAAACCCAACACTTACCACTAGTTACTAAATAAAAGTAACTCCAGCCTCTCCACTGGAGCCTCTCCAGCCTCTATCACTTGGGAAGGAAGTTTCTATTTGGGTCGTTCCTCCATAGGGTGAACAAATTCCCATGTCTCCACAGATTTTTACTGCAGCAGTTGATGAATTAATGCCTTTGAAGCAGACTATCCTCCCTCAAAATCTTAAGCCAACACCCAAAGATATCAGCTAACTAAAGACCCAAGTGTTTACCAGCCCCTAAGCATTCACTTGTAAGGCAAGTGGGAGAGTTTGGCAGATACACCTTCAGTGGTGCCCATCAAACTGGAAGCCCAGAAGAAGCCAAAATATCTCTAGTCTTGGTGGATTATGGAAACGAGCTTCTTAAACAGTCTAAAACCTGTTCAAGCCTGTGTGAAGGCACCACTCTCAGCAGTGAACTCTGTTGAGTTTAAACAAGTGGAAAGAGAGACTCTTAAGGCTTGAGGTTTTTTCCTCTAGAAAAATAAACTGATGAGAAGTGGTCGCATCCAGATCATGAACAGTTAGAGCACACAGGAAGAGTGGTTCTGGCCAAGAGCACCACTTTGTTTTTTCTTAATAGCCTCAGTTGTACTTGTAGCTCCTAGATCTGTGCCCTGTGAAGCAGCCCAGGCCAGTGACCAAGTATGCACCTACAGAAAGCAGCTCTGATTAGTAACCTCTCTGGGTATACCTATAGATTAAAGAGGACAGTTCACAACCCAATTTACCAGGAAGCTCCAGATTGTTGCTTCCTAGGAAAGGGAAGATAATCCAAAAAAATTCCAAATGGTTTGGTCCAAGTCTTAATACGCTGTATTCGAAACCACTATTTCACTTAGAAGTCTAATAAACTTTGGTTCTGGCTTCAATATCAAAACCCACCAACAAAATCTCAAAAAACCTTCAGATTCAACACTCAAAAGCAGCCAAGAGCTTGTTTCTGACCCTCAAACTCTGGAGTGAATGGCTTCACATTTTCCTCAAGAGCACCTTTAGGTTTTGGCATCCATATTCCTTTTTCAGCCAATTACTCGGACACAAATCATTTGTCTTGACACACTTTCAGTCACAGCTTTGCAGAAAGGGAAGATTTATAAATTACTATCACGAAACATCTTCAAGCCATCACATCTGAAAACTACAGAACACCAGGACTCTCCAAAGAATTACTTTAAAAGGACAAAGGCTGAACAAAGCAATCTGGGTTTGCACAGTGGTATCTCCTACAACACTCTCAAAGGGATTCTAGATGAATGTGTAACTGTAGTTACATGTGACACGATGCCATTTATGCTTCTAGACCAATGGCAGCCTAATTATGCTTGTGAGTCTCAAGTTGATAAAAATGAAGAGGGAAAAAAAAAATAAAAAAAATCAACAAACCTCACTGCCTCCTGCAGAGTGGAGTAGTCTTCCTGATCTTACTTTGATGGAAGATTTCTTCTTTCTGATGCAACATCTCCTTTAACTATACACTATAAAGAACATCAGTTCCAAATGGGTATTTGAGGGATCCCACAACTAAGAGAACAAATCCTCTTCCAGACACAGCTGTGTCAGGCTGAGGTTACTGCACTTAGCCCACCCCTAGCTACTCATCCTCTAACTTGATGCTGTTACCACCCACATCAACGTGCCAGCTGAGAAGAATCAAAGAACACCCTCCAATTTATTTCAGGTTTTATCAGCCAAGCCAGCTTAAAACAGTTTGCTATAGGTCTTTGTTAAGCAGGTCATGTTGATGGAAAGGTATGGTTCCAGAAAAGCTCAAGGAAACTTAAATCAGAACAACTATGGCCCATCTCCCACCTCCTATTTCATTCACTTCAACAGGAAGCACCATTCCCACCCCCTGCCCTGGATGGTCGGCCAGTTCAGCAACACCATCCAGCCAAAATCCAACAAAACAAGCAAGCAATTCATTACCAGCCTGATTAACTCCCTGACTTTGCTTAACTCACAGCCACAAAGGCTTCCTTGCCAGCAGAGGAAGATGCATGGTCAGGGCGGAGGCAGGACCACCACAGCCCCAGTTCAAGCTGCCAAGTTCCTTGACAAGCTTCAGCAAAACCAAAACAGAGCTGCCTCCAAAAAGAGTGGTCCCAGCCTCCTCCTCTGTGAGCAGGAACATTTGCACAGCCATGGAGCCAGTCACTTCAGGCAGCTGATCCAACTGAAGCTCGACATTTTCCTGTGCCACTGTGTTCAGGTGGGTCAGCAAAGGTGGAAAAATAACTCCTTTTGGTGAAGGCATCCTCAGAGGAATCAAAGCTGCCCTGGTGGCAATGCAATAACATGACTGTTAAATAAGTGTTAATCAAGTTTATGTTTAGTATTCTGGAGGTAAAAAAAAGGCAATGTGGTCTACTGTCAATTATTAAAATTTAGATCCCTGGACTGAACAAGTAATCTATAATTTTAATATCTCTTCACTGATCAACATGAACTCCAAAAGCAAGGCTGAGGCCATGATTTCACACTAGCTTCAATCAAGCTTGCTTGATAAGCTGGCAAAATAAATAATATAAGTAGCCTTTGACCCTTCCACCCAAAAAAGAACAAGGTCAGCAGAGTGTCAGATGAGCGCAATAAGTAGGATATAAAAAAAAAAATAAAAAATCAGTAGGATATTAAAAAAAATCAGTAGGATATAAAAGAGTCAGTAATTACAGCACCTTTGGCTGCCATGAGAAGCTCTTCCAGGAGAGATTTTGTAAAATATCTTTTCTCGAGTGCAGAAGATGTAATTTCTATAGCATTAGGGCAATTTAATTGTTTTTCTGCCGTTATGCAGCTCCACCAATATTACTAGTGGAATAAAAACAGCTATAGGGGGAATTCAAGAATCCTGCACGGTGCTGTATACGAACATACAAGAAAGAAAATCTACAACAATATGTTTTCCTGATAGCTCCTATTCCTGGAGAGGCAAGCACTTCTGCAAGGACTTCCACAGGCATTTCAGAAAGTTTTCATTCCACCACGCTCATCATGGCAAGAAATAAAAAGTATTTAAAGCTCATTCTGACACCAAGCAGCTACGTCAAGCTGCAAAATATAACACTTACAAGTCTTGGGAGTTTTAAGAGCCCAGCGTGGCTTGTTGGCTTGTTTTCCTTTCTTCCTAAATGCATAATGCTGTCAGCTACTCACAAAATCAGAGGGTTTCACAAGGCTGGGGTGAGAAGATAAACAAACTTGTCTACTCTCTCTAGTTTACATGCACCTTCAGTTTCCACACCTCTAAGAGAAGTAATAAATGCAAGAAAGTAATTCCCAGGCTGAAAAATAAATTTTCTGCTAATAAGGATTTAAATGGTGGATTTGAATTGCATTTCATATGTATACTCCGGGAAAAAATGTCTTTGATGTGTTATGTTTAGAGTTCTGTAAATCAGAGTTTTCACTGAGGCTTAAAGCCAACACCTTATTCAATTACAGATTGAAAGGAGTTTACTGTAGGATACTCAGTGTCAAGGGTCTCAAAAGAGTTTAAGAATTACAGGCAAGGATGAACACATCTTAAATTCTTTTTTTTTGGACTTTGCTCACATTATTTTTTATTTCTTTCATAAGATTTTTGCTAAGGAAAAAAAAAAGCAGCATTTCCACAGAGAATTGCCAAGAGATGAAGAAATGGAAAACACGCACTGATGAGCAGAAAAACAATATTGTTTCTCTATGGTAACTATTAACTTCTGTATGATCATAAAGACCGTTTCAGCAGTAACCATAGATCAATAAGTCAAATAGAACTGATGAGTCAGAAATCCATTTAAATATTTACACTTTTTTGCTACAAGCCATACCTAGAGTAGTATTGTAGCCAAACAGAATGACTGTGCCTTCCATTTTAACCACTCGCCTCATTCTGGAGTCTATCTGGAGAGGCAGAAAGGTGAAGAATACAGACCAACAACAAAGCAAAGCAAACCAAAACCCCTCCACTGGTACCACCAGACCTCCCTAACAGTCACAGGTATCTCCTACTCCGGGCAGCTGAATTAAAAAACGTGGAGAACAACATGGAACACAGAGCAGCACACAGAAATCAACCCAAAAGCTCCTTTATCATTTCATAAACCATTAACGAGCCGGTTACATAAATCCACCGGACCGAAGGAGTGGTGGAGCAGAGCTGCTGCGAGACATCCTCTCCCTTCCGAGGGATGCATCATTTCATTCTTGAGGACTCTTCATCTCCGTGAGCGAAATAAAAGGAGCGAGGCGCCTTCCGAGCACAAGCTGCGCTTTAACCCTTCGTTCTCCACCGGGAGCCGAGCGCAGCTGGGCTCGGCCGGGGCTCCCGGTACCCACCCCCGGGGCTCCCGGTGCCCCCCGCCGCACACGCTGTTGCTCATCCATCCCCCCTGTGCGCCGCCGGCACCGGCCGCCCGCTCCTTTGTGCCGCTCCCACCCGCAGGAAGACACCGGCGAAGCCACGAACCAGGGGGGAATAAGCCGGGCTCCGCTGCTCACGGGGGCCCTTCCCCCGCAGCTCCCGCTGCGGGACCCGGTCGCCAGCGCCCCCCCACACCCCGGAGCCTCGTCCCGGCGCCTCCCAAACTTCGCAGCGCCCCAGCCCCGGCTGAGAGGGGGTGGATGGTTTCGGGGAAGCCCGAGCTTCCCGGAGCCCCCCGCTCGCAGGGGCGGGAGGCGATACAAAGCGCCGCGCAGGGCGGCCCGGGAGCGGCCGCGCCGGAGGGACCCTCTGACGGAAACCTGTCCGGGATTCAAGGCCTAGGAGCGACCGCAGGCACAGGCAGCCCCGGAGGAGGGAGACCAGGAAGCGGCAGAGCCCCGGGGGTCGTTCCCTCGGGGCCGGCAGGCTCGGTGCTCCCGGCAGGGCCTTCGCCGCCGCGGGCTCCACCTGCGCCGGGCCCCCGCCCTACCCCACCCCGGGGATCGCGCCGGGGCCCACCCTATCGCCCCCCGGGGCGGGAACCGGAGGGCGCCCCCACCTCTCCCCCGACCCTCCGTACACACTTTCCGGAGCGCCGCTGGCCGCCCGCTCCTCCCGCCGGCCCC
>VYZX01028764.1:156958-170328 GCA_013401335.1 Brachypteracias leptosomus | reverse complement strand
GGCCGAAGCCGGAGGCTCCGCCGAGCGCCGCCGCAGCCCCCAGCTGTGTGAAGCGGGCCGAGGCGCGGCCGAAGCGCGGCCCCGAGCAGGAGGCCCCGCCGCCACCGAGCACCGCCGCAGCGCCCAGCCCCGTGGATCGGGTTGAGGCGCGGTCGAAGCGCGTCCCGGAGCAGGAGGTCCTGCCGCCACCGAACACCGCCGCAGGACCCGGTCCCGTGGAGCGGGCCGAGGCGCGGCCGAAGCCGGAGGTCCCACCGAGCGCCGCCGCAGCCCCCAACCGTGTGGAGCGGGCCAAGGCGCGGTCGAAGCGTGGCCCGGAGCAGGAGGCCCCACCACAGCCACCGCCGAGCGCCACCGCAGCGCCCGGCCCCGTGAAGCGGGTTGAGGAGTCGGCCGACAGCCCCGAAGCGAAGCAGCAGCGCGGCCCCGCGGGCAGCCCGGGCGGCGTGTCGGGGCTGCTGCAGCGGCTGGGGCGGCTGGAGGACAGCCGGCAGCGGGCGGCCGAGCTGTTCCGGTGGCTGGTGGCCCCGGTGGCGCCGGAGCAGTTCTTCGGGCGGTACTGGGAGCGGGCACCGCTGCTGCTGCGCCGGGGAGATCCCGGCTACTACGCGGGGCTCTTCTCTACGGCTGACTTCGACGCCGCGCTGCGAATGGGCAAGGTGCACTTCGGGACCCACCTGGATGTGACCAGCTACGCCGAGGGGGTGCGGGAGACCCACAACCCCTCCGGCCGGGCCCTGCCCGCCGTCGTCTGGGACTTCTACCAGAATGGCTGCTCCCTGCGGCTCCTCTGCCCCCAGGCCTTCTCCACCACCGTCTGGCAGTTCCTCTCCATCCTGCAGGAGCACTTCGGCAGCATGGTGGGGGCCAACACGTACCTCACGCCACCGGGGACGCAGGGCTTCGCCCCCCACTACGATGACATCGAGGCCTTTGTGCTGCAGCTGGAGGGGAAGAAGCACTGGCGTGTCTACAGGCCCCGGACAGATGCCGAGGTGCTGCCCCAGTTCTCCAGTGCAAACCTCACACAGGCTGAGCTTGGTGAGCCCATATTGGAGACCGTGCTGGAGGCCGGGGACCTGCTGTACTTCCCCCGTGGCTTTATCCACCAAGGTGACTGTCTCCCTGATGCACACTCGCTCCACATCACTGTGTCTTCCTACCAGAGGAACTCCTGGGGGGATCTCCTGGAGAAGCTCCTCCCAGCTGCCCTGCAGATGGCCCTGGAGGAGGATGTGGAGTACAGGCAAGGGCTTCCCATGGACTACCTGAGATACATGGGGGTCACCAACTCGGATGCAGTAGACACTCGCCGAACGGCCTTTATGGAGAAGGTGCAGAGCCTGATAAAGAAGCTTGTTGACTATGCGCCCATCGATGCTGCAGTGGACCAGAGAGCCAAGTCCTTTCTTCACGACTGTCTCCCCCCGGTGCTGACACAGAGTGAAAAGGCACACAGCATGCTCGGCTTCCCGGCCCGGTGGCGGGATGGAGGCCCCTGCGACATCGATATAGTGATGATGAAGGACACAGAGGTGCGTCTCCTCCGCCATGGCATCATTAGGTTGTGTAATGAAGAAGGAGGTGTGGTGCTGTATTACACGACAGAAAACTCAAGAGTGTACCACAAGGAAGAGCCCAAGTTCCTTGAGATAGATCCTGAGTATACAGACAGCATCGAATTTCTCCTGTCTTCCTATCCAAAATACGTCCGTGTGGATACCCTGCCATGTGAAGCCTTGGAAGACAAGATTTCTCTAGCCACGCTCCTGTTTGAGAAGGGCGTTCTGATCACAAAGAAGCCTCTGGTGCAAGTGTAGCTCTTTATTTTTTTAACAAATAAACGCACATTTGTTTAGAAAGCGTTCTGTCTTGTCCTCGCCTCACATCTGCTGGGTGTGGATCAGCAGTCTGGGGCACAGTCTCACATCTGGGAGCAGAGGGGCTTTGGCATGGGGGGAGAAATCCAACATTCTGATTAAAACAGGTGTCTGCTCTAGGAGCAGTTCTGCCTGGCTGAGTAACTAGAAAAGAGAAGAACTTCATTGCTTATTCTTGCCTGTCACCAGCTGTATTACTACACCCTAGGTAGCTCCAGGGACTTCTTGCAACCTGCAGATCTTCTGTGTGTTTACACAGTGTTTTGGAGCAGCCTGCCCTATTGTAGGTAGTTTCCCATTACCTGCAGGCAGATTTGGTGATGGTCATTGTTCAGTGTGCCTGTGCTGTGCCACAGGTACCTTGTGGCCTTGGAGCCTGTGCTGTGCTCCAAAGGTCCCCCAGGCAGCCTGTTCCAGGGCTCTGTCACCCTCAAAGTAAAGCAATTTTTTCTTACATTCAGGTGAAACTTCCTGTGTTCCAGTTCATGGCCGTTACTCCTTGTCCTATCACTGGGCACTACTGAAAAGAGACTGGCCCCATCTTCTTGACACTTGCCCCTTAGATATTGATAAACACTGATAAGATCCCCTCCTAGCCTTCTCTTCTCCAGGCTAAACAGTCCCAGGGCTCGCAGCCTTTCCTTGTCACAGAGATTCTCCAGTCCCCTAATCATCCTCACAGCCTCTGTTGGACTCTCTCCAGCAGTTCCTTGTTTCTCTTGAACTGGGGAGCCCAGAGCTGGACACAGTGCTCCAGATGTGGCCTCACTAGGGCAGAGTACAGAGGGCCTCCCTCAACCTTCTGGTCACACACCTGTTAATACACCCCAGAACCATGGGCACTTGCAGCACCAGTGATCACACCACAGACACTTTCACCGTGGGCAGCTCTATGCTAGGTGCCTGCACTCCAGGTTGCTCCTGGGGAGCTGTGGCACAGAGCTATACCAGTAGCTCATGCAGCTTCTTCTGCATTGACTGTAAGCACCTCCATGCCCATTCCAAGCAAGTTTATACAACCAAAGACAGCACAAATCTCAGCTCTTCCTTTTCCTGGTCCCTGTTTTCTAAGACCAAAATACTTCAGCTGGGGTGGGACGTTCTGATCATTCCTCCTCAGTTTCTAAGCCCGCTGGGGAAACCATGTGGGCTCAACACCTTGCAAACACCCCTCACGGATTTGTGCAAGGCCAGCCAAGCACAGTTTCTCTTTGTTTCTCCAGAATTTCTGAGACCTGCTGACAGTAGCAAATGTTTTGCACTAGGAGGTGCTAGTCCATTACAATCCCAGTAAGAAAGGCGCTCACATTCTCTAAGGTATCAACCCAACCCATTCTATGATTACCCTTATTTTACAGAAAATGGCTAGCAAGGAAAACTCTTGGCCAAAAGCATATGGCATCTTTTGCAAAATGTAGACAAGAAAGCCATTTGCATTAAGTTAACAATGGAAACATTGCTTGCCTGGTCTCTCATTTTCTAGATATGCAATCAAGTGCAAAGAAATGGGTTGAAATTAAGTTTACCCAATTTCTGAGGTGTCTTAAATTGGAGTGTTTATTATTAGGAGCATGTATGTTCCATGGATTTTTAAAATATTGGATCCAAAGGTACCCTTCTTGGGTACTGATAATTTTATGGTGCTAATAAAGAGAAAACAGGCAATTGCTTGATTTCATGTTTCACAGAGAGAAGTAATAACAACAATAAAACTAATAAAAGCAATGTAATTGTTCACCACCCAGAACTGATTCTCAGCCCATTCCTGAGCTGTGGTCCCTCCTCCCATCAGCCAGGTCCCCCAGATACACACTGAGCATGACATCATATGGCATCAAATATCCCCTTGGCTAGTCCAGGTCATCTGTCCTGGCTGTGCCCCCTCCCAGTTTCTTGTGAAAACTAATTCTTATTCCAGCTGATCCCAGGACAGTTGCTAGTGTTGGTCAGAGGACAGGGTGTCAGATGGGACATGGGAGGGGGGACATATCTGGAGCTAATGCAGCAGAAACCCTGATGGCTGCCATCGCCCCTATGTACTCTGCAATCTCTCAGCATACCTGAATGTCCCCAGCAGTTACCTTCAGCTGCAGTCCAGCTAAGAAGTTGTGCTGGCATTTGCCTTGAGTGGTCAGTTCAGCATCAGTTGACTCACTGAGTCTTGGACACAGCCTTGGAGTACTGGGGAGACCTCTCTTCCTGACAGGCACTTCATCACTGGGCAGGCAGGTTCTTTCTGCAAAGGCAAGTGTTTTGTTAATTAAACCAGAAAAATACTCACAATCTCAAAGAAGGTACATGCTAGACATATTCTCCTCCCCTTTCCACCCTTCACCAGGAGTGAGGAGTCCATTTTGAACCAGATCGACATCTAGGATGGGGGATGAGGCAGCATAAGGCTCATTCAGAAGGCCAGGATGATGTTTGGCAAGAGATTTATTCTACCTCACCAGCAAGCACACCCAGGTCTGAAGGACCCGAGTTGACAGATGCTTTTTCATTTATTGAATTAATATTGTTCATACCTGCACCAGTACAACCCCAATAACAAGGCTTGATACACCTACAGCTGTGGCTAGAGTTGGATTCACATTTTCTGTAATTTCCCTGATCTCTTGTGATCAGGCATTGAGAAAAGGGATAGGACTTGAATTGATCTTAGTTGAACAGATCATATGCTCATTTATCTCACTGATGCCCTGTGAACTTTAAATTTCTGTACTTTCCATACAACTGTGGTCTCCCCGTGTGTACACCACCTTCAGCCCACTCTTTAAAGCAACCTCCATCTTTGTGGAAGAGGTTTCACCATATTTACAGTGAACATCTCATCACAAATGGAAACATCTCTGATTGCTGAACTGCAGAAACTGTACAATGCAGGGTGTCAGAAAAAGCAGTGGTGCTGGTGTTTCTGGTTAAGAGCTCTCAGGTTGCTGCAAGAGAGATCCTCTTGCTGGAAGAGATGTGTCTTCTGTGCCTTGGGCTCACTTCTCTGGAAGGACATGCTCTGGCTGGTAACTTCCACTTCTGGCTCAAATATGGGCTGTTCTGTCATCTCCCAAAGAATACACACCTGTTGCTTTGTGTTTGGATTACAAAATTTTATATAAGAGCTCAGAACGGACAAAAGAGAATTAGTAGCAAATGAAACACCCAGGCCCTTCCCTATCCGGGATATTTTGTAATCCATGTCCCCAGCTGGTCCAGCCAAAACCTGTGGGCCTGCCCTAGTGCAAGGCCCTCTTGGTTCTTCCCAAGCATAGGTGACAGAGCAGGAGGGAGTGAGTGACAGGAGCCTTAGGGCAGCCCATGGCCACATCAGATGCCATCATTTGGCAAGAACGTGCAAGACTGCAAAGCCTCAGGAGATGCCAGGAGAGCAGTACCAGGCTTGTGGGGTTCTGGAGAAGAGAGAGACACATTTTCCAAAGCAGCCTTTGTGAATTGTCACCACACGCTCCATATCAACACTTGATCTCAAAAAATACAAGGTAAAAAGTGTTTGTCAGTATCTAGTTGTGGTTGGCTGACCTTGGCTGGCTGTCAGATACGCACCAAGCTGCTCTCTCAATCCCCTTCCCCAACAGGACCAGTGGAAAAACTAAGATAAACAATCTCATGGTTCAAGATAAGGGCAGGGAAATAACTCACCAATTATCATCACAGGCAAAACAGACTTGATTTAGGGAAGATTAATTTAATTTACTGACAGTTAATAACAGAGTAGCAGAGTGAGAAATAAGAGCACAGCTAAAAAAACCTCCCCTCTCACCAACTTTGAGCAGCAGAGGATCCATTTTGGAGCTGGCTAAAACTGTTTCTATCTGACACGGAGACAGCTCCTGATCTCTTCTCACAGAGGCCAATCCTATAGCTCACTGCTATCAAAATCTTTCCACACCACCTCTGAATACTCTTACTTTTCCCCTGCAGCCTGTGCTCAAAGGGTGCCATTCTGCTTGTTCTCTCTTGACTGGCATCATAGCATCAGGGAATATTTCTTATAGGAGTGGGAGAAATTTGTGTGTAGGAGCTGCCTGGCACTTGCCTTTACACTTGTTGGGGCTTATTCTAAAGCTCAAGTTCATGCTTGGCCACAGATCCAGAATTTTTTAAACATATATTTAAATGACAAATAATGTGCCAAAATTAACATATGAGCACAAACGACCAAATCTGATAAATTATTGCACATTCACCAGGTCAAACCTTGTCCACAGGGTTTGGTGCAACCACAGGATCTTCCCTGACCTTGCACATCCATAACCCAGAAACAAAATGGATTTGCCTTTTCTGTTTTCCCCTGAATCTTTGCCTCAAGTGTCAAGAGCAGGAAGGGAAAATATCTTTGCATTAGCTCTTGATAAAACAGGTCATGTGCAAAAGGCACCCTCACATTTCTCAGGGGCTTTCTATTCTTCCAACACTTGACTGTGCTTTGCCCATCACTGTGGGCTCCACATGCAAACACCTCCTCCGCTCCTACTTTAAAGCAACACCTCTCAGATGCTATTTTGGGATTTCACCACTCTTATGGTGAATGTCTGGTCACAAATGGAAATGTCTCTGATCTCTGTGCTGCTGGCAGGGGATGCTATAGCCACAGGGTGTCTCTGGTTAACCCTTAGGAAGGGTTGTCTGCCCTCTGTGCCTTCCTTCCACCTTCCCTTCAGAAGGAAGTGCTCTGGCTCCTGGATACTTCTGGCCACAAGATGTCATGCAAAAGGCCATGCTGATAAATTCACACCCACTGTGACCTTGTCCCACGGGATGTGGAACTTCTTCCACTTTGTTATTAGGGTGAGAATTGTAATAAAGAGACTGAGATTTGAAATCTATGGAGTCATTTGGATGCTTTGTTTGGAAGCAGGGATGTCTACATCTCAACCACCCTCTCACCCCAGGGTGGAGCTTGGGAGCAAGGGCTGCTCAGGTGAAGAGACTAGAGAAGACTGACACATAGTCCCCTAACCTTCACTGCTTTAGGGGCACCAAGTGTGGAGGAGAAGGAGTATTGCTTACACCTTCAGGGCCCTTTCCCTTAGCATTGGCTCCAGCATATGGTCACGCTGGTGGTCAAATCCAGCACTGCAAGCCAAGAAGTGTTGCTCTCAACAACAAGAGAAGATGCCACATATTGAAGGCTGGACACCAGAGAGCATACCCCAATGCTAGATGACAAAGCACTTCACCTATTTAGGAGAGACAGGGCAATCTCCTTGAAGAACAGAAGGCTGCTGAGACTCTGTCCAATACCTCTGACCATTTAGTATTTCAAAATAGGACGCTGCTGAGGATTCCTTCAGAAGTTTCCACTTGTTTCACACCACTAAGCCAGACATGGGGAGCTCTGAGTGAGAGGCACCTCTGCATGCATCTCCCAGGAGGAGTTAGGGAGCCTCAGGAAGCAGCTCTCCCTTTGCAGCTCCCTTTGAAGCAAAAGCTCTGGGTAAGACAGATGGAATGGCCTTCTTTTTAAACCCTTGCATTACTGGAAGAGCCAGGTGCTTCCTGACCTGCCTACAGAGCCTGTGAGCCCTTATCCCTCCTGCACCCCTGACCACCATCACCATCCTTCCCAATTCACCTGGCTGTGCCGGTGCCAGGGCTGGGCAGGGCCTGGTGGGGACATAACCCACCTTGCCCAGACCTTGGGGCAACCAACATGTTTGCAGGAACTCCCCGCGGCCACAACCGGTACCAAACCACAGCGAAGGCTCCCTCAGCCGGGGAGTCGAAGGAAGGCTGAGGCAGGGGCGGAGGCAGAGGAGGAGGCAGGAGGGGCGAGAGCGGCCCTGCTCCTCCCCGCTGGGCGAGCCAACGACGCTCTCGGAGCGACTGCACAGGATCGGCCACGGTCACTGGGTACGGCGGGGACTTGCCCCGGAATCCACCCCAGAGGCGGAGCTGACCGGGGCCATGTGGCGGGTCACTGCCCGCTCCCTGTGCCGGGCCAGCTCCAACGGCTGGCAGAAGGAGCTGCCCGACCCTGCCTGGACCTCCGGACCGGCCCCTGCCCGCGGCCTCTCCTCCATGGCCCCCTCCATCCGCCTCTCGCCCGCCGCCCGCAGCCTCTTCGACGAGCCGCTGGCCATCGTCGTGCAGGGCCTGGCCCCGCGGCAGCCGGTCACGCTGCGGGCGTCCTTGCGGGACGAGACGGGCGAGCTCTTCCAGGCCTGCGGCCGCTACCAGGCGGGGCACGACGGGGAGCTGGACCTGGCCCGCTGTCCCGCGCTGCCGGGAGGCAGCTTCTCCGGCCTGGAGCCCATGGGGCTGCTCTGGGCCTTGCAGCCCCAGAAGCCCTTCTGGCGGCTGGTGAAGCGGGACGTGCAGAGCCCCTTCGTGCTGCAGCTGGAGGTGCTGGAGGGCCACGGGGAGCCCCCCGGGCGGCTCCTGGCCCAGGCGCAGCATGAGCGGGCGTTCCTGCGGGACGGGATGCGGAGAGTCCCGGTGCGAGAGGGCAGGATCCGGGCCACGCTGTTCCTGCCCCCCGGTGAGTACCGGGCTCCTTCCCCCGCGGTGCTGCCTCTGCTCCCAGGCCCCGGCGTGAGGCCGATACTGGGCAGAGGACAAGGGGGACCTCGCTAGCTGCCCCCGGGCATCCTTCAAGGAGCGGCCTGATAAGGGCGAGCAGCTTTCCTCTGCTGGCCACACTTCTAGCATAGCACAGCTACATGGGCTGAAACACAGTTTGTTTCATTGGACACGAAGCCGTTGATCACAGGGTTTTGTTTCCCAATGCTGTGGGAGGTGGTGTCAGCCAGGCTCCAAGGACCTTTCCTCTACTTGGCTGTTCTGCAGGTTGTTCAGCCAGTAATTCTTTGAGTAAGTTCAAGGTTGTTCTCCAAGTGTGGAGTCCTGGGCCTGCTGCTGCCCATCCCTTCCCAGGCTCTACACAGACCCTGAACTTTGTAATGTCATAGTTGCTGAGCCCAGGCTGCCTTTTGCTGTTTGTCCTCAGTTCTTCCCCTTTTGTGAGCAGATATCAAGTAAAGCATGAGACAGGTTTGCCCCTACAGTGTTTTTGTCAGAAAATAATCATTGAGAGGATCTGTGAGGTTTTCAGATTGCCTGACAAATGCGTTGTCTTCCCAGCAGCTCTCCAGACTTCTGCTAACTGTCTGTAGGAAGCCTCATTTCTGGCCTCCTCTTGGTAGAGTGGTCTGTAGCCTGCACCAACACTACATCCCACCTTTCCTTCCCCCTGTGACCTAAAGGCTTTCACCAAGCATGTCTCCAGAACCCCAAGGAGCTCCTCTACATAGCACATGCCTTCCCCTCTCCCCTTTCTTCCCTCTCTGTCCGTGGTAACTCCTCCATGATAGTGCCAAAATCATACATGCTGTCCCAGACTCTGATTGCATTGTAGCCCTGTGGCTGGAGGTGAATTTCCAGTTCTTGTTTGTCAGTTCTTCTTTGTGTCAGTCTGCAGACACCTGAGGGAAGTCTCACCCTCCCTTCTGAGCAGGAAAGGGATTCTCCCTCTTGGCCTCCTCCTTTCCAGAATTTGTTATCAATTTGCAGCAATCCCTCTCAGCTCTGGACTTCAGTCTCTATCCCCCAATGGACTTAATGTAAAGTTTCCCTCACCAGGTTAGCAAGGCTGGTTGCAAACACTTTCTCCTCTTAATCCCCAAATAAATGTCTTTAGTACATTTACGCTGAACCTGAGAAGCTGGAACCATCAGAAGATGAGATTTTTTTGATCAGTCTTCTGAGAAATACACTGGGGAGGAGCCTCCTGGGTATTTTTGGAGGAGAGTTTGATGCCTTTGCAGGGAATTTACATGAGGTAGAGAACTAGTGACTGCCAAGGGATCCCTTCCCTTCCAGCCGTGTGTCCCCTGACGTTATCCAGAGCATTAGCAGGCCTGCTGTTTTCTGCTGGCCTGTTAATCCTTAATCTTTATTAAAAAGATGCATTCTATGAATTTGGAATATAAAATTAGGGGTTAACATGTCCTGTTCTGTGGTCTCTTGCAGGAAATGGCCCCTTTCCAGGAATTATTGACCTGTATGGAAGTGGAGGAGGACTCCCTGAATACAGGGCATGCCTGCTGGCCAACCATGGCTTTGCTGTCCTGGCTCTAGCTTTCTATGCCTATGAGGATCTCCCCAAAGAGATGAAGGAATTCCACCTGGAATATTTTGAAGAAGCCATAAACTATATGTTAAAACACACCCAGGTTGGTTTGATGATTGACACTCTCTCACTTGAGGGAACTCGCATTCATCAGGTCCTGTCAGATGGGACAGCACTGCTATACTTAAAATAGCTTTCTGTTCAAGTTGTCAGTAATTAATCTGTTTTATATCTTTAACTCCCATTACAGTGTTTCTTTGGTAGACTATTCCAGTTCTTCCTTTTGAGCTGGCCAGGTGACACTTAGGTCACATACTGGTAATTTCTGCTCCATCCAACCCAGTGTCATAACTTGGGTACTGGTTGCCTGGAGGCTTACTGGACTTCCAGCAGGACTTTTAGGTTTGTGCTCTGTGGTCCCTCAGACCTAAATGCCCTTTTCAGCCGTGGAGCACATGATAACCTTCTGTGATCCAGCTCTCAAGAAGTCCATCAGTACACATTTGTTGCTGTGTATTCTATAAGCAGTTAAAATCACTCCAAATGCTGGTATTTGATGAGTGTGGGTTTTTACAAGCTGGTTGTGAACTTGGGGATCCTTCTAAATTGACACCTCTTGGAAGAGAACTGTGCTCGGTTCTGCATCTCCTTCCAAATAGTGCATGAAAACAACTAGAATTGCACAAGACAACACATGGTTTCTTCAGAGAACTCAAAATAACCTTGCTCAACCTCAGAACGGTGAGTAGCTGTTAAAGGTCTTGGTCGCTTTTCAGTCACCCAAACCCTAACTGCTCATGCCACCTCTCTGCCCAAAAAACTCTTTGAGTATTGCTGATTTCAGCACCCTGTAAGATCATTTAGCTTTCTTATTCTAGTTAATTCCCTTGTGTAAAAGAAAATGAAGGTAGCCTATTCTAGGTTGACTCCTGAGGACTGTACAATTCACTTAGAAAATGATTTTAATAGGTTACTGTTTTAAGATACATTTTAATGAGTAAGCTACCTCAGAATACCTCCTTTTCACAGTGAGTTAGACACCAAGCCTACTAGAGAAACAGGAGAGCAGCTGAGGTGGAGCCTGCTACCCCGTGTTAGCTTCTTAGTAGGGGAACTGAAGACAGTGAGTGGTTGAATATAAGAAATACATTATCATAATTGATGACAGTGTCATAATCATTGCTGGCTTGGAACACTTTGCACTGAAAGAAAGCATTTGTAGACAAGGCCTCCCATGCCCCTTCCCTCTTCTTCCCTGAACTGCCTTATGAGCAAAGTGAGCCTGGGGCTGCACATCTGCACGCTTTTTGCAAGCACAGCTGTACCCTCTGCATGTGCTTCAGCGCTGAGCCTTGTACCTTTGTTAGGATGCTGCTGCAGTCTCAGCAGGGCTTATGATCATAGATCAAGCACAGAACCATGCCTCAGGGTCCCTCAGATGTGGGCCCTGCATCCAGGACCTTAGATGCCTATAGCTGGGGTCCAGATTCAGGACAGACACTGCTGCAAACTTGGCAACATTTTAAAGAAGTGGCATGACACGGTTCATCACTTACAGTTTCTCTTCTCTTCCCTCCAGGTTAAAGGTCCAGGGATTGGATTGCTTGGAATCTCGAAGGGGGGTGACCTGTGTGTCTCCATGGCCTCTTTCCTAAAGGGCATCACGGCCACTGCCCTTATCAACGGCTCGGTGGCAAACGTGGGCGCAGTGCTCCGCTACAAGGACATCACCATTCCACCCCTTGGTATCAACACAAAAGGTATCAAGGTCAACAAGTCTGGCATTGCTGATATTATCGACGCGCTGAACAACCCACTGGAAGGGCCTGACAGCCAAAGCTTCATCCCCCTGGAGAAGGCCGAGTGCCGCTTCCTCTTCATTGTTGGCCAGGATGATCACAACTGGAAAAGCGAATTCTTTGCGGTTGAGGGGAGCAAACGTTTGGAAGCTCACGGGAAGGAAAAGCCCGAGATAGTCTGTTATCCTGGAGCAGGGCACTACATTGAGCCTCCCTTTTTCCCGATGTGTGCAGCTTCAATGCACTTGTTCATTGGGAAGTGTGTGGTGTGGGGAGGAGAGCCCAAGGCACACTGCGAGGCACAGATAGATGCTTGGCAGCAGATCCAAGCTTTCTTCCACAAACACCTCACGGGCAAGCCATCTGGAACATCCAGTAAGCTGTGATGTGAGTTAGGTTATTTTACAGAAGAAGATGCTGATGTTTCAAGTTTGTTTTGTTAAATGGTTCTGATTGAGAATAAAGAACATCAGAGAATATGCTACTGGGTTTCTTGGAGGATGGTAGCAGGCGAAAGCATAAGAGCTGCTTCCTTTTAACACCCGCTAACCTCGGTTAGACGTCTTGGCCTCCTGTTGTGGGTAGTATGGAATTACAAGCTGTGGAAAAATGATGGTGATAAGGCTGGGTCTGCTTTGGATGTGAATTTAAGTGGAAGGTAACTTATCCAAGTGGAGAACTGGGATGAAAATTTGCCTTGGCTTTCTCAGAGGAAACATTGTATGCCATCATCCTTACCAGAGCCAGCTTTGTGTTGGAAGCAGCTGTTTTCTCTTCCTGCCTCCTGTAATCTTTCTGTTCTCCCTGTGTATGTCCCTCTTCATGACTCCTTCCTCTTCTCCCTCACCACTGAAATGCATCTGCCTTAACACTTGGTATCTAATATTTCACTTACAAAAGCAGCAATACCATGCCTGCATCCTCAGGTAACAGATCTATTTATAGACAACACCACCCCGCCGCCCGACATGACATTCTGGGCACATGCGGTAGAAATGAGACATTTGTATGGTTTGATTAAGTTCATAAGCATGAAGAAACAACAGAATTGGACCCATCAGTAGTCATGCCTGGAACTGCTGGTGGGCATCTCCTCAGCAGGCCTGGATATATCCCTTTGTAGATCCACAGCGCAGTTGGAGGGCGGTTTCTCCCTGCCTGTACATTCCCTCAATGCCTCCACACCTGCCTGGGGAGGCGGTGGAGGGAGCCGGGCGTCTCCTGCTGGGCCCTGCGGGCCTGGCTCTCTCCCAGGGGCAGCGGGGCCGCCCTCACCCCCAGCCTGGGTGGCCTCGGTAACGTTTGGCACTCGGGTATGAGTTTGAGGGGGAGAAGCACTGAATATGCCTTTGTGAGACGGTGGTGAGTCTATAAAAATAAGTTTTTCACACATCAGGTGCCTTGCAAGCCCGAACTGGGTGGGTAGAATCTAAGTCGCTGCTCGTGTGCTACGTGGGTTCTGTGTTGTCTGTTCACGCGTTTGGCAGTCTCTGTATTTTTACTGGATTAAAATAAAACGCTAACCGCTCCCAAGGTCTTGGCCCCTGCTGTTTTGGGGAAGGCTGCTGGGGCGGGAACGGCCCCGGGCCGAGGGGCTCTGCTATC
>VYZX01028764.1:146724-156897 GCA_013401335.1 Brachypteracias leptosomus | reverse complement strand
CGTCTCCGCCGCCTCGGCCCCGGCCCGCCGGGCCCTGTGCCGAGCCCCGCTGCCCCCTCAGCGGCGGGCTGCGAGCGTGTCCGTGTCTCCTACCGCCGGGCTGGCGGACGAGCGGGTGGAGACGCGGGGGGCGGGGCTGGGCCCGGGGCAGCCGGTGACCCTGCGGGCGGTGGCGGCCGACGAGCGCGGCTGCCTCTTCCAGTCGTGCGCGCATTACTGGGCGGACGGTCGCGGCGAGCTGCACCTGGGCACGGACGCCTCGCACGGCGGGGACTACACCGGCGTGGAGCCCATGGGGCTCTTCTGGAGCCTCTCGCCCGCCGGCATGGAGAGGCCGTACCAGCGGCTCGTTCCCCGTAGCACCAGCACCCCGATGAAGGTGGAGATGCTGGTTCACCAGGGCCACAGCCTGCCCGGCGCCATCCCCGGGCCGGTGGTGGCCAAGGCCGAGGTGGAGAGGTGGTTCAGTACCCCCGGCGTGCGGAGGATCCGGCTGAAGGAGGGAAGCGTGAGGGGCTCCCTCTTCCTGCCGCCCGGTGAGTGTCCCGCCTGGAGAGTTTCGCCCCGGGGCTGCCGCGACCCGCGGGGCTCTCTGCCCCGAGCAAGGGAACTCCTTTAAAAGAAAACCCCAGGCTATCACCTGGCAAATCCGTGTTTCGTAAGAGACCCCAACGCCGCTCTGCAGACTCGTGGCCGGTTTTTTCCCTTGAAATCTTAGGGAGACGCTCCTAGAGGCTTGTCGGGACACGGCTTGTGCGTGGCCACGCTGCCCGGCACTGGGCAGGGCAGGCAGCTCTTGTGAGACAGGCAGAAGCCAAATGAGATGGGGGTTGTAGAGTTTACTATGTCACTGCTCTCAGTCTACGGGTTTTCGGTAGGTCTGAAGTTTGCTCTGGACTACCAGAATGTGTAAGGGTCAGAAAAGCTGATGTGCTTCACTAGGGAGCCTGGACTAAACCTCCCCCGGAGATTATCCTGAGTGGGATCAAATCGGAAAGGGGTTTTCCTTCCTTGTGAAACACATGCCAGTAAGTGAAGTTGCAGAAGAGATTCTAGAAAATGGAGGTATTCCAGCTCTGTTACCCCAAAGCCAAGTTAATAGTTGACTTCTTTTGGGTTTTGGTGGTACAAAGACAGAATAGCTTTCTGAGCAAGTTCTACCTGTTCTGCTTGGGGGATGGTTGTGCTTTATGAGGTGTGATATTCTGATGGATTGTTAGTGCTGCTGGAACAGAAACCTTACACCAACGATGGTGTTTGTACACTTGAGCCATGATTTAAACCTCTTGTGCTTCCCTTAGTGTTCCACTACTAGAGCTGCCCTCCCCATTCCCTCTTAATTTATAACGACTTGGTTCAGCAAATCCTGCAAGTACCACTGCAGTTATTAGGGACTTAAGTATTCAGTGAATGATTTCCAAACCAATAATTGTTTTATCCATTTAGATATGGATCCAAAGTCCACTGAAGGACAAAAACAACAACAGAGATTGAACTTTGAATGTTGGATCAAAAATTTAAGTCAGCATTCTGGATTTTCCATCACGGAGAGGTGGTTATTTTGAGAGGATGAGCTGGATTTCTGCTGAGCTCAGTGGCAATCCAGAGATCTGCAAGATGCAACTGTGTACTTCCCTCCAGAAACTTTGGCATTGAAATAATGTGGAAAAGTCTGGAATCATTGCTTAACTGATATTGCCAACCTGCTTGGTGGAGGATCCAGTTACACCATTAACTACCGCCCTCTTCTTTGCTCCAGGGATGAAGGAATCTTAATAGTATTAAGATAGGAATCTAAATGTGAGCCCATAGTCAAAGTGAGATGATGTGAATGGGCTTACACAATAACTTTAATACAAAAGAGATTTCTCAATTCAGGCAGGCATGGGGATTTGTTTGGTTGGTTTTAAGCAGTAGTAAAGTTGCCTAGTCCATTTTATCCTGCTTTTTAGTGAGCTATGCAGAAAATGCCTATTTGGGCATGTGTAGGCACTCGAGAAGGCCGTGCAGGATCCTTGTTTCAGTTAGAGGTTGTCTTCATGAGAGAGAAACACATTCATGCTTGACTGTGTTCTGATTGTATGTTCTTGCTGGAAGGCTTTCCAGGCAGGGGTGATAAATGAATGAACACTTTGTTTTTCTAGCTGTCTACACTGGCTGTTGTTAACTAAAGGCTACTATTGATCATGGTGTTACAGTAAATTTATCCAGACATATTTTCTCTCCAGTAGAATATTGAACTTCTATGAAAATTTTCAGAACTGAAAGAAAAAGAACACCAAAAGCATGTTTCAGTCCTTTTCTGACTTCCTAATGCTTTCAGTTAGGAGTTTTCCACCATCTAGCATGTCTTATCCAAAAATTCCCTTTTCTCAAGCACCTTGAAATGCCAGAGGTCTTGTTAATGCACTTTTACACAAGCAGGTGCTTTTTCTGCTGAGATTGTTGCAGCGAGCTGGGTCCCAGTACATCACTAGTGACATCTGTTGGCCGGGAGAAAAGAAAAGAAGTGATAAAAGAAATTGCCAGCCTGGGGTCTTCATAGTTCCAAGAGGTAGCATCCTTAGCCCCCTAAGCCACGATCTGCTGGCATGGCTTCCAGTAATATCACTACATCCCCTTGGCCATAAAATGTGCTCATGTAAAACTGCAGTTCCAACCATTTCTGTAGTTCTGTGGACTGATTGTACACATGTCTACAGTTCTGCTGCCAGGCATCATGGTGCTGATGTTGAGACAGCTCCAAGCCCAGCTGATTTCATCTCACAATGGGTGTCTCTTTGCTGTGCTTTGCTCAATGCGCCTTATCCCAGAGTTTGTGTAACTTGTAGAATTTACTGCCAGGGCTCAGGGCTCTTGCTTCATTAATGAGCTTGCATTGTGCTAATTAAGTTATTACTTTGTGGAGAAATAGCTGCTTTGTTTGTTCTGAAGGTGGGAGGTTAAGACCATGGAAGAACACATTTGGAACAGGGTTGTTTTTTTCTAAGAGCAAGTTTAACTGCTCACGTATTTTTACAGGAAGGTAAGGACCTATTCTTAGATTGAAATAGTTCAAGTGGGGTGCAGCACTGGCTCACTAGTCTCTGCTGTGCAAATGGAAAACAATGAGTATTAACAGCAAACACTATCAGCCTTCCATATTTTGTTGTTCACTCTTTGCCAGAGTTGAGTCCTGTTTGATAACTTGTCCTCTATACCTCTTTTTTTTCCACTCAGGAGATGGCCCCTTTCCAGGAGTGATTGACATGTACGGTGATGAAGGAGGTTTGATTGAATTTAGATCCAGTCTCCTGGCTACCCGTGGGTTTGCTGCTCTATCTCTGCCATATTTTGATTTTGAAGATCTGCCTAAGGTCATGAAAGAATTCAAACTGGAGTACTTTGAGGAGGCAGCTAGGTTCCTACAGCGTCACCCGAAGGTGAGTGTAGGGAGAGATCATCTCTTGGGATCAGGGAGGATTTGGCAGTCATACCCAAGTGGTGGCAGGGATTTTTTTGGAGTATCTGTTTCTGCTGGGCAGTTTTAGGCACAATAATGGAAAAAATGTAGGTCTTGCATAGGTAGCTACACACATGAATATGGAGAGTGAATTTCTGCCAGCATAGGCTGTCTGTTAAATAGTCATGCTGGAAGCTGGAAGATTCCTGATCATTACAAGAGTGAAGTGCTGGAATATTGTCCAAACAGGAGCAGTGGTGATCAAGAAGGGCTTTTTTTAAAAATTAAAGCCATTACTTTAAGAGAGGGTGATTAAGAGAGGATGATACAAAACTGCTCAATAGTCAGTGAAGGAATTGATTTGATGACTTGGGGTGTTGTGTTCAATTTTACTTGCCAGGCTAGAAAAGGACAAGACTAAATACTACTTATCTGATCCTTCAAATGTCATTTGTGAGGTGACTTTATTTTCCTGAGGTGTATATAGCAGTAGGCTGTGCTTCAATTTCCTGCTACCCATGTGGGGAAAAAGAGAAAGGATTTGCATCAAAATATGCAGCAGGGACAAGGTGATGGTACCTTCGAGGTGATGGTACTTCTTGTGCATGTCAGTGTTATTTTGTGGGGTTTCACAGCTCCTGTTGTCTCTGAAAATCAAGACATTAAGCAGAGGGAGGAGCCTGAGTCCAGGCTGTGGCTTTCCAACAGGTCACATCAATAATTAACCTCATCTCTTTTGATTAATAACACAACTCCAAAGGCATTTAATGGCTAATCCCATTATAATGCATACTTCCTTTCTTCTTCTCTTCCCTACCCCCTATCTTATCTGAAGGTGAAGGGACCAGCAGTTGGAGTGATTGGGACTGGGAAAGGGGCAGAACTAGCACTCTCCATGATCACCTTCCTGCCAGAAGTGGTGGCTGCTGTCTGTATCTCTGCCTGTAGTTCCAACACAGTTGCAGACCTCCATTATGGTGAGATGACTCTGCCCGGGCTGCGTTTTGATATGAGTAAGGTCAGTGTTTCTGACACTGGGGTATTTGACATTTTTGAAGCTCTGGATGACCCAACGAATCCTGCTAATTCTCCTTGCACTATCCCCATTGAAAAAGCAGAAGGTCACTTTCTCTTAGTGGTAGGGGAAGATGATCGTATTTGGAAGAGCTCCTTGTATGCTGAGCTGGCAATCGGGCGTCTACGCCAGCATGGGAAAGAAAACTTTAAACTCCTGAGTTACCCAGGAGCAGGTCACAGAATTGACCCTCCTTCTACTCCATTTTGTCAGGCAGCTATGGACCGTGTTCTGGGGGTGCCCGTTCGGGGGGGTGGAGAGAGCAAAGCACATGCCCGTGCCCAGGAACACTCCTGGAGAAAGATTCAGGAGTTCCTGCACTTGCATTTGGGATGAACACCGAGGCGCCTGCAAGCTGCTGCAGAACTGCAGAGGACTGAGCTTGAGACACCAAAATGACTGGTGAATTGGAGAAAAGCTTTGAAATACCAAATAACCAAGTGATAAATCCAAAAAGAAAGGGATTTCAACCAGCCAAAGTTACTTTTAACTAAGTAGGCAGAGGAGAAGTGAAGCCATGATAAATGGGCAGCGTTGTAGTATAAAGCTGACAGCCTGAATTGGTCGTGATGTCAAGAAACAAGTATCTGAAGAGAGTAGTTGGTACTTTCTTGCTTGTGGTATTTATGACCCAGAGAATTTAAGAGCCAGCACCTTCAGCAGTGACAGACTGGTTCACACCTGGGGAATGATGGCAACCCAGGGATGGTGGTAAACTTTGGCATCCAATTGAATGGTTCTGGCTTTGGCTCTTAAGTTACCTTAGCCCAGAACTCTCAGATTTACAGCCACATACCCTTTGGAAGTGCTTTCTCTTTACATGAAGCTGGTGTACCCTGACCTTAGGTAGTGTCTTCTGGTGACACAGTCTGTCTCTTTCCAACAAAAACTACCTGTAGAGTGGGAAAATGAAGAGTGCTTCTCCTGTCATCCCAGGAGAATGGCATCACTAGCACTGTCTTGTGCTATAATGCTCCTATAATGTCTTGGGTTGGCATTTGATGCTCAGGGTATCAAGGATCTGTTGAACAGGTTCAAGCATGGTTCAGTGCAGTTAGGCTGCCTCCAAGCCTTACTTCCCTCTTTGTTGCTTGTTTTAAACTAATAACACCTGCCATTAAGTTAGGGATTAATTACTCGTGGAACTCTTCAGTAATGATGTCAACAGATGCTGACAGATGTTCTTAGTGGGGAAGCAGAGTTGAGACACAGAAAATCTACCCAGGAGAAGATTAAGTCTGACTAAAAAGCTGTCACCTTACAGCAATGATTAATTTACAATACTACTACTTAATCCCTGCCACCAAAACAACCCTCCATGAACCCCCTTCCCAAAAAACCCCCAACAAACTCCAATCCCAAATCTAGGATATCTTTTCCATGACTGCCTGAGATTGGCTTTTTTCATCCTAATTATTTTTTGGCTAGTGCCTTTTCCCCCCCCCTCCATTCTTCCCAAATGAGGATGTCCCAAAAAGGTCTTGCTGGAACGGTGCCAGCACTGAGGGCACAGTCAATACAATTTCTCCTTCCAAGGTCATTTTGTCAGACCAGTTTGAAAGCTGCCCAGGGAGATACAGAACCTTCATTCATGATACTGAATTTTGCTTTGCTCTCAGGGATCATTTCTCTCCAGTTAACTGTCATTATGCTGCTGCTCAGGTCCTGTTAGCTTTCTGCGCAACTCTTGTGACTTATCATTTGATTTAAGCCATCACTGCCAATAGAACAACTTATCCGTCCACTCCTTACAAGAGAAGCTCCATCCTGCTCACTCCACACAAAATGTCTTCACACCTAGTTCCAAACCTCCCTCACTGGCTGAAGGGGCCTTTGCAGAGTCATATCTGGTGCTTGAACCTCCACTAAAACTAGCAGCCCCAGAAATCCAGGACCACAGCCTGCCTTGTTGTGCATATTGGTGCCGCCTGTACTCAGTACCCTGCCTTTTTTCAACTTCACTCCAAGTTGCAGCCATAAAGGAAAGGGTTGTCTGAAGGTTTCTGTGTGATTGTGGTAGAGCTGTTCCTCCCCAAACCCTGCTTCATCACCCTCACAGTGCCAATACCAGTTTCTCCATACTTCAGTCCTACCTCAGTGTATCCATTGCAAGCCAGAGGTTCAGGAAGTAAATGTTAAGTTGTAAACAGAACAAAAAACAAGTCGCATAAAAGACCTCAGACTTCATTTCTAAAGCACAAGCCTTTAAAATAATTCAGTGTTAGATATTATCAGATATCTGCAATTTGAAAGAGACTTAGAACACTTCCTTTCTTATAAAACCAGCCTGTGTAAGACTTTGATGTTCTGTTTGTGTTTCTGAACAGTTCATTTGTTTGGAATGCTGAAGGGTATTTTTTTAAACAAAGAAAGGAGGAAAAATAAAAATAATGTAACTTTACTGTGAAGATCCTTTTTGTGAACAGGTCAGGGTATTCCCAGACAAAACAATTCACAACAGGGTCTGTAGAAAACCAGCCAACTTTTGCACTAGTATTTTGTATATTTAGACTGCTACTCGGAGACCAAAGATGCATCACAGACACTCCACTGTTGCCTGAAGTGCACATTAAACCAAGTGCCTGATTACAGCCTTTGTTAAAGCCACGTTATTTATATAATTTTTTCATTCCTTACCTGGCAAAACCCCCCTGGCCTTTCACTGAGACTCCTGCTTGGGTGGTCAGGTCAGCGTTGGTGGCTGGATCCAGAGAGGCCTTAGGTCTGAGGCACAGTTAAGCCAGGGGTTCCAGAACACTCTTGAGACAGCTGTAGAGCCAGAGCTGGGCTCTGCAGAACCTGGGCAGCCCCTCAGCCCCGTGATGGCCTCCCAGGGGTGCTGGGGCCGGCTTTGGGCAGGTTGAGGAGCTCTGAGGGGCAGCGGGTGGACCCCCTGCTACCAGAGGGACCTGAGGGGGTCACAGCGGCGGTGACACGTGTGGGCGTTCGGTGCTGGTGCCGCTTGTAACCTGCCAACTGTTGTAACTTTTGCCACGGATCGGTTTCAATAAACGGTGTCTGGTAACGCTGCTGGGGTCGGTTTTTAACCGTTACGAGAGCCCAGAGGAGGGAAGCGCCTCAGAGGTGGTGAGGGGGAGTCCGCCCGCGCGCCAGGGGGCGCCTCGCGACCACTCCCCTCAACCGCCACTTCCCACAATGCACCGCGGAGCGCCCCGCCTCGCCACTTCCGGGATGGGGCGCTCTCCGTGGCGGCGCGTCTCTATGGTCGCCAGGTGCGGCCGCCTCCGTGCCCGGCCCCGACGTGTCGGCGGCGCCGCGCGTGCGCGCGAGGCGGCCGCGCCATAGCAACCGGAGCGTTAACGGTAGCAACGGCAATGGTGGGTGCCCGCAGAGCTGGGGAGGCCGGCGGGCCTGCGGGGGTGGCGGCCGGGCGGCTGCTGGGGAGGCCGGGCGCTCGGGGAGAGGCTGAGCCGCGGCGTTCCCGGGACCCGCGGGNGGGGGTGGGTGCGAGCGGCGTCCCCTCAGCGCTGCCCCCGGGGCCGGCTGTAGCCCTTCGCCGCCTGGGCTCCTCCGAGCCGGTGGCTGGCGCCGAGCAGCTCGGGCACGGCTGGCCCGAAGGAGCCCAGTGTGCGGGGCGGTGGCCAGGGCCTGGTGCTGGGCCCTGGGGAAGCGGGATTTTAGGGGTAGGTGGAAGTAGCGGGAGCCCGGGATGGCGTCCCCTGGAAACCCGAGCGAGTAGGTGCTGTTCAGGCGGCAGGATCTGCGGTGGCTGCAGCGATTGGCTCGGTACCGGTTGCTGTGCTCTATTGAACGTACAAATAAATGTTTGCAAATGAAGGTGAAGTGTCACTGGTTTACTTTTTCTTGGGGGTCTGAATTTTGTAAATGCTTTGTGTCCAGTAAGTATGTCCTTTGGGGATTCTGTATTTCTACCAAATGGAGTAATTGCAATGGGAGAGACAAGTCTCTTGTTAATAGAATGAGAGGTGATGGCTTTAAACTGGAAGAGGGTTGATTTAGATTAGAAATTAGGAAGAAGTTCTTCACTCTGAGGGTGGTGAGACACTGGCACAGGTTGCCCAGGGAGGTTGTGGATGCTCCATCCCTGGAAATTTTTAAGGCCCGGTTGGAAGGGGCCTTGAACAACCTGGTCTAGTGGGAGGTGTCCCTGCCATGGCAGGGGGGGTGGAACTAGATGATCTTTGAGGTCCCTTCCAATCCAAACCATTCTATGATTCTAACTTGTCAGAAGTCAGGGAAGAAGCTGATCCTCGTGTTCACATGAATCACTGGCTTTAAAGTCCAATCTAGTTTTAGGCATGAGTTGAAAAGAGAAGCAGGCTCTGGTCATATAAATCTGTTTCTGTCTTCAGCATGAGTGACCCAGGTCACATACCCGAGTGCTGCAATGACTGGCTACCATAATTATGGAAAATACAATGAAGTTCCTGTCCAAAAAACCTCATTAACTGGAACCCAGCTGTTTGTGCTGGTACACTGGTAGCTGTTAACTGGGTTTTGTGAGGCTGCTGGAGTGGGAACTAGGGATGTGACCTGAACAGGACCTGAGAGGCTCTTTCTGTCCATGTGTGAAGAGCAATAGAGATGCCCAAACTAGAGTCCTTCTGTTTCTGTAGAAACAAGGCTGTTGATCAGTTTTTGTGGAAGCTTGGTCCCTGGAACCTTTTTAATCTGAAAGACATCTTGGAATATGTTTAATGTTTAGGATGTATCAAGAGATTCTCTGTATGCTACTGGCTCTGGATGTCATCATGTGGTTTTGATAAGACTGTGATGTGAGGTAGGAAAGTTGGAGTTAGCAGCAACAGAAAGTTGGTCAGTGGGTCAGTCTTTAAAAAGCCTTGTACAGCAGCTCTCAGATTTTCCCTGAATCATTCATGTTTTCACAGCAGATGATATGACTCAACATAAAACGATTGGAGAAAAACAAACCCACTGATTTTTGGCAAGATGTACCTTCTTTTCCTCAATGAGCCTTAAGAGGCTGCATCATTCTGTCTACTCACAGACTTGTTCTCAGACAGGAAGCTGCTAATGTGCAATAATAGAAAGTGTGGGGGTTTAAGAGCATTAGACCACAGTTTTTGAGCAGCAATTTCTTATGTCATTGAATAGAACTGAATTTCACCACTGAAGCTAACAAGCCATGCCCCAAACCCATGCTCCACATGGGGCAGAGAATAAGCTCAGAAGATAACATCATCTCTTGATTGCTTCTGAAAATGCTGCCAAGTACCCCAGGAAATACAATGAGGGGACACTGAGGGGTTCCAGCTTCTTAGACTCAGCTGGAGGAAGATCATAGAGAAAAGTGATGGAAGGGGTAGACAAGCAGGGTAGGGAGAGAGAAGGGAGAGGAGATAGTTCTGCAGTGAACAAGCCAACTAAAAATCTGCAATGAATATTCATTTAAATTTCTTTCATTTTTAGGCAAAAGCAACAACTATCAAAGAAGCTTTAGCCAAATGGGTAAGTACCAGAATGATGTCTGGCTGCTTTGTGGTTCTCCCTGGTGTGGGGTTTGACTGCACTCAGGTAAATCTGCTTTTCAAACTTCTTGTAAGAAATAGGTTTGCTTGAAGCAAGTTTCACAAAGTAAAACATTATTATTATTATTATTATTATTATTATTATTATTATTATTATTATTATTATTATTATTATTATTATTATT
>VYZX01028764.1:26144-146537 GCA_013401335.1 Brachypteracias leptosomus | reverse complement strand
TGGGAGCCTTCTCCAAGCTGAACAACCCCAACTTTTTCAGCCTATCCTCACAGCAGAGGTGTTCCAGCCCTCTGGTCATCTTTGTGGCCCTCCTCCATGCTTCCTATTCAAGATTTATTTTCTATTTGCTCCTGTCACGTGTCTCTGAGAGATAATAGACCCATGTCAGTGACTTTCCATTAATGTCATGCCTGACCTGCTGAATTTGCTTTTCTGTTCATGTTATTGGGGCTGGGTCTAAACCTTTTTGCTACTCCTAATCTGGCTCCATGTGACTTGTAAAATTGGATTGGATGCTGTGCTGCATCCTGGATGGTTTTCTTCCCTTTGGCATGAGGGTTTACCTATGCCCCGCAGTCAGTTAAATCCAAGCAACTTTAAATCAAAGCAGCTTTAACTTAGCAAACACATAACCCCTTCTTAAGAAACTGTTTTGTTCTACCTGTGGTTTCTCTGTCACTGATTGTGGTCGTTCAGCCAACCTTCCTTCCACCAGTGTGCCACAGTCAGGGTGAATTTTCTTCCTGCAGGTGCTCACTGCTGGCCACAGTCTGCATGGGAAGCTCTCTCCCTTTAATGTTTTTAAGGAAAAAAGTATTTTTATGTTAGAAATGGATGATTGTAAACTGAGTATAAATGCAAGTAGATATGATGTTCATAGAAGAAAATTTCACATTTCTATAGTGACTTGAACACATTCACCATGTTCTAGCAAAACATCTGACATGCAAATTTGCTGAATCACTAGTTAGGAGTGAAAACATTGTCACACTGAATTGGGACAGAAACTGGACTAGAAATAAATGCACAAGGCAACATGTTAATTTTTTATTAAATTAAGTTGCCTGAAGTATTTTGGGTACGTAGGAGAGAAATGATGTTCTCAAAACCTGATCTTGTGATGCAGGATTTGTAAAGACTTGTGGGACACCATTCATGCCATTACAAAATATCCATATAAAGCAGGCCAGACTTCAGCTGTCTCACTTTTCAGCAGCTGTGTAAAAATAGGGGAGAAAACAAGAGCCCTTGTTGAGGAAGCAGATTTCTCCCTTGTTAATGGACCTCCAGTCCTCCCACTGAACACTGGGCAGACTGACAGAATGCTCCTGTTGTGCTGTCCTGGAGGCAGCTGTCAATGGTGGTGCTACCTACAGAGATACTTGTTCAAGTGTTGAGTCAATTATTACCATCACTTCAGAATTTAAAAAGATTTCATAGACTATATTTTTAATAAATCCAAAAGCTGAGGTTATGGGTGTTCTTCTAAAGCTCTGAACTTGATAAAGTATTTAATCTAGAACATATCAACCCAGGCTGTAAGTAGGAACTTTGTCTTTTGCTGTATCCTCTAAAGTGTGGAATCATCCCCCACACTTTTTTAATGGCTAATTAGAAATGGAATTTTTTTTTAGATTCTTAACTCTGTTGAGGTTCTCCCCCAAAGGCACTGAGCTGTGTTCAAGTTTGTGTTGGGAGTTCTGAGTTTTCTGGGTGAAGTGGGAAGGAGATTTGTCTGTCAGAGCTTTTAAGACTCAGTTCTGTCCATGCCTGAGGCTCCCAGGTCTCAGTCCCCATGGAAGTATCTCCATTCAGAATTGTCAACCTCCATCTATTCTCCATTTCTTTACAGCAGAGGACTCCTTAATGAAATTGCACAACTTTAAGCAAAGCATATGTAATGTGTAAGGTCTTTTGATGTCTTGAAAATAAGCTAGTCTCTTTATGCTATGCCAGCAGGAATCCTGATGAACAATATTCAAAATGCTTCCTCTTTCCAGTCATATCTTTTAGTATGGAATTATTTCTATAGTAATTACTTTCATAGTAATTTTTAGTACTTGCCTGTAGCAGTGAGCCTCTTCTTCACCTTCTCTTTTCTTTAGGAAGAAAAAAATGGCCAGAAGGCTTCAGAGGCAAAAGAGGTGAAACTGTATGGTCAGATTCCTCCTGTGGAGAGGATGGATGAATCTCTCTCCACGCTTGTTAACTGCGAGTAAGTTCAGCTAAAACCAAGTTAGAAACCAAATATTCTCTTCTCTTTATATTCATTTTTAATTTTTCTGCTGTCCACTGGGCAAATATGTTTTTACTCTGTTTAAGTGTGGCCTCCAAAGCAGCAGCTTTCTCTTTCTCAGCTGCGCTTTTCTTTCCACACACAGTTCCTCTTTTTAATTCAGAGATCCCTGTCACTTAACTGAGAAGATGTTAGGGTAGATTCTGTATTGATATCTGTCCCTAGAAAAATTATGTACTATTTATCAGCATATAATTACAGGTCTATGTTTGAAGTCTATCAACTAACTGGCATATTTATGATCCATTCCAAAATCCATGCAAATAAAAAAAGGAGACTTAAGCAGAACTTTTAGAAAGAGCTTAGAGCCCTTTCATAAATAAAGGTCCATGTGTTTGATAAGGCTAGGCATAAAAAGATAATCCAGTATGTCACCTAAGTAATGATGGTACTTTCCCAGAAGCTAAATAGAGTTGCAGAAGTCTTGGTGGTTTGAGAATAATTTGAGTTTGTTCGCACATCCAGTTAGTTCACCATCTAATGAGGGGAGAACAGACAATTATTTCTGATGTGATGGGTTTGGATGTGGAACTGATCTGATAAAGTGATCCCTTGTATCTTGCAAATTGATTATTCTTGCTTTTCAAGGAAACTGTCGCTGTCTACAAACTGCATTGAAAGAATTGCCAACCTCAACAGCCTCAGTAAGTGACAAGCCACTGATCAATGATGTTTGTTTTCTAGCTGTGTGGATAGGACATAGACCAGAATTTCTTACCTGTGTCCAGCTTTATACCTATTCTTAGCCTTTTTAATTCCTTCCTCTTAGCAAATTACAAATGACCTTTAAAATGATCAGTCTTCCTGGAGAATGGGTGTTTAGCAATAAGGGTGTATTTCCATGCTTGTGATGGAGACAGTCTGCAGTTCAAGAGCTCCATAGTTGTGGTATTGGTTGAGTGTTGTAGACCTGGATGGAAAAAGGTCATTCCACTTTGCAGAGGATTGGATGTACTTGGTTTGATTTTGTTCACACTTGGAAGGGATGTGCCCCTGTCTAGAAGTGGAACTGAACAGACTATGAAACCTGGAAACTCACTGAGTTACTGACTTCAGGACACAAGTCTTAATGGTCAATCCTCTGTGGCAAGAGGCTGGCAAAGAGCTGCAGGCTTTGGGCTGGAGCTTCTAGGCTTTTCTATCCCCATCAGATTGTCAGGTGGAAAGACGAAGCACCTGGAATCTCATCCTCTACAATTAAACACCAATGGGGCTGTCAAGGAGCTTGATGAACTTAATTCTTTTCATAATATGCTCAGACCTCAGCAAATTTGCAAATAGTAGTCAGGGGGAAGAGATTCCAGTAGTCTTTCCAAATAACTGTTCTGTAATATTTCCATTTGAGTAACTCTATCCCATCAGACCTGTCAGGCAGCCTCTATTATAGAAGTCAAATCTGCTGCTTTCAAATAAGATTGGAAAAACTTTTGCCTGGGAAGAAGGGCTATGATCTATATAAGATCAAAACTAGCAAGTTAGCAGTTAGGTGAAATAATTTTTATTCAGTGTTTATCTGGACTGAATTTCAGCTTTATACTCATGAGTGTGTTTCTGAGCTGTGCATCCATTCCTGATGACCTGGGTAGGTCAGGAGGTTTTGTTTCTATTAACACCATTCTTAAGACAGGCTGTTCAGAGTGCAGTTGGTAAGCAGAATATGGCATTTCACCTGGCTTATAACATCTTGAATTTAACCCACCCACCCACATCTATTAAGAAGAAACTTTCTCTTATCTGTTACAGAAAATTTGCGGATTCTGTCTTTGGGAAGAAATAACATCAAGAACCTGAATGGATTGGTATGTGCTGCTTGGTACCAATTATTTGCTAACAACCTGGAGTGCTGTCTAGAAAGTGGGCTAATTTCCTTATGCTCATAAAAGTCCTTCCTGAATTTGCATTATTGCCTCACCATTTATTTTCTCCTTTCACTACCATCCATTCACCCTCTCACACACTGCTTTGGAATTTTCAGAGTGTCTTTATCTTTTTGTCTGTCTGTTTAAACACTCCTCATGTTTAGAGATTCTTCAGGGCTAATTTTCTACATAAAAGGATTTTAGGAAGAGAGATTTTGTTGGTTTTGATAAAGATGAGCACTTTTATTTGAAAACTGCTGTCTGTCTGTCTGTAAAGCCCTTTAAATTCTACTGGTTTTACATTAAAATAATTCCTACAGACATTTTGCATGAGGAATTTTCTACCCGAAGATGAATCCTTCTCTCATATTGCACAGACCCCCTTCTAAAGCAGGTGTTGCATTCACTTCATGTATACTCACAGTGCACAAGCAGCCAAAATGGTCTCCTCTACCCCTGTGCTTTAAGAACAACTACTCCAGGCAGCTCTTCCCTGTCTTACTTTAATATTGTGATTTCTGTCCTCCTAAATATATTTCAGATCCTTTGCTCTTAATCCCCATGAGTATTTCTCATGCATAATTAGGGGCCTGTTCAAAAAAGAAATGAGGACCAATACAGCTTCATATTTTCTCTGAGGTGACCTGTAGGGGGTGAGGAGACAATCTGAAGAGTAAAGTAGAGACACTTCCACTTACCTGAGTAGTCCTTCCATTTTCCAGGAGGCAGTTGCAGATACTCTAGAGGAGCTGTGGATCTCGTACAACTTCATTGAGAAGCTGAGGGGGATCCGTGTGATGAAGAAGCTGAAGGTTCTTTATATGTCAAATAATTTGGTGAAAGACTGGGGTAAGTCATGTCTCTCTAGTCTGCAGCTTCTCCTGTAGTGTGGTGAATGCATGAGTTAAGTCACCAAGTGGAAAATAGTTCTGTACGTTACAGGGCTTTAAATCTCACCTATAAGCCTGCAGACATGTGCAGAATTCCTAAATATCCGCTCATGGAAGAGAGTAAAAATAGTCAGATTATTACATTTCACTTTTAAGCCCAATGGAGTTTTAAGAGAGTCCATCTTTCTTGGACTTCTTTTAACTTGCATCCCTGTTCTTCAACCTGATACCACCAGTTCAAGCCCAAGCAATCCCCATCCTGCTTATCCCACCCTCTTTATGTTTGAAAGGAACGTGTGGTGCAGATGTTACTTTCCATGTTGCACAATCTGGTTGGTGTTTTCACCTTTGTGGTTGCAGCAGAGTTTGTGAGACTGGCAGAGCTGCCATTACTAGAGGATCTGGTGTTTGTAGGCAATCCACTCCAAGAGAAATATGCCTCTGATCAGAACAATTGGATTGAAGAAGCAACCAAACGGGTACCCACGCTGAAAAAGCTGGATGGTGAGTGGGGGGCATCAGGCAACTGGGGTAACAGCTTAATATGAAGACAACCACAGGGAAATGAATTGTAACCTCAGAAATTCTGTGTGCCCATGTAATTAATCTTCCTCCCTCCTCTCTTTGGAGGAGGACATATTAAAGCATGTCCTGATAAAGTGAGGTAATTTAAAAATCTATTTTAAAATATGTTAATTGCTGTTAATGGAGATGTTGTCAGCTGTTCACTGTTATCCCCTGTTTCCTAAAGCAATGAAGAGTCTCTTTCTGACCAGATTAGCTTTCAGGTCTATCAACATTAATTGTGTCTGTATTTTCTATATAATCTAGTCATGAATATTTGCAGATTTTTTTTTTCCCCTCTTTTTTTTTCTTAGGCATCCTAGTTATTAAACAAGAAGAAGATGAAGAAGGAGCAAACTGATGACACTTTCTTGTTGGGTATTTAATTATTTAAGTAACTCCAGACAGCTCAGCACATAGAAGTTTTATATAAAAGGTTTGTTTTGAAGAAAATCTTAGGGCAGTTTTTTAGAAGACCAGCTTATCTCCACAGTCTCTCACCCAAAGAGTTAGTTACCAAAATCTGGGCACACCAATTTTGTCAAGTTTATGACACCTTCTGCAGAGACCAGTGGAGCTGAGTTTATCCTGTTGTTTGGCTGGCAAGAGATCTTTACCTAAAACTAATTCATAGCTGTTTTTTAATCCCTGATTAGTGGTGCTTGTTGTTAACTCTTGGGTTATAATAGAACCATTTTAGTATGTTAGGTGCAGCTGGCCAACATCATCACTGGAAACACCCAGGCCAAAAGAACAACGTTATGGTTTAGAGACACATTACAGGCTTTGTTGTGTTGAATTGTGTCATGGGAATCCCTCAATATCTGAAATACATGAGTTTGCCTTCTCATCCCCTAACCTGTTAGGCCCAACAGGCCCAGTAGTTGTGGACCTACGCACAACAAAAGGAATTGGTCTGATGGTCACTTGCTACTGGCCTGAAGTTTTGAATTGGGCTTCTCCATGGGAACTCAACTGTATTGCTTAGAAGGCCATGTATAACTTATATATTTATTTATTTTCAAGAGGCAATGGGAATTCTTTGCATGGTTTCAGTGAGACTAAAACAGCTGCTAGTGCTTTTTGTTGTCTTTTACTAAGGAATTATTTTAGATGGGAATATGTGGCCGATTAACCCACAGCTAGTTTTGGTTTGGGTCACTGGTGGACAGAATCCTTCTCAGCTCTGGAATTCTCCTGTAACTAAGTAGGCTGATACTGGTACAGGAATAATCAGTGAACAAAAGACCTCCTGGGCTTGGGGACAGAAACTGTTGGTTTGGGGGATACTTGTTTTCTGAAAGCACAGATGTACGCGGTGAGAGAAAGTGGATGTGGTTAGTGGGGAAGGTGAGGCAAGATGGAAAGTGGGCACTGGAAAAAAAAGGTATTGAAGAGGTACTAAATGTGCTATATTGCAGGGTAACCACTTCTAGTAAAGCCCCCTTATGTGACAGGTAACTATTCTGAGTGAAAAGCATAAGACAATGATGAAGACATTCCTGATTGCACTGTTGGATGCCAGTAGTGGCTTTTTTCTTCTTCTCTTTAGAGATAAAGTCACCTGAGTAGATTTTTCTGCAGCTTGGGTTTTTTAAAAAAAGCTTTTCTTCTAATTTATTCTTCTAAACAATTGTTGCTTAAATCAAACCAGTGACAAGGGTGCCTGCTGGTTCCAGACCTGGTTAGAAGGGGTGGAAGCAGAATGCCACTCTTAATTATTTTGTTTGTGAAGGTGTGGAAGGAGTTGAAATCTTGGTCAGAGATAAAAATGTAGAATTGGTTCAGGCAACTGTGGTATTGATCTCGAGCTCCAGGCATGATTGTAGGAGACTTTCTCTAATCAATTTCTAAGTGAGCAGTATGAGGTAGATTCTAAGACAATCACAGTTTAGTTTCAATGTATCACTAGTTATCCCATGATTGGTAAGAGAAATTCTTAGGCATTCCAATTTAGTGGCAATTGCTGGTAAGGCTTGAGTTTGGTTTAGATCCTGTAATTAAAGTGTGGTTAACGTGAGCCAGAGCTTGAGTGGAGCAGAAGTTAACTTCTGAAGACTACCAACAAATGGAAATGCCAAGTTCTTCTTTGTGTTTGGAGACATGCTCAGAATAGACCATGCAGTGCTCTTCTCCTAGTGCTTGGCCACAAAGAGAAGTGTTTGAAGCTCTGTAGCTGGTCTCTCCCAGCACATCTACAAATCGGGTACTTATGGTTAGGTTGGCTTCTCTACTGAAATGCCACAGGAGAGGGGAAGCCAGTCCAATGCCAAGTGATCCTGCTGGTTGATTATTTTTGATGTCTAAATATGGTCTGAGTCCATACACTTCTGAAAGTTATCTTAGATACAGCAAATTCTCTACACTTTGGCTAGACTGGGACATCCTGCAAGCAGAATAGAAGCTTAGTGTTGTGATTGTGTGGTGCTGATTGGAACAAAACAGCTCCATTAAGAAGAGATGAGGGATAAGAGCAGTTCCTGGCTCCTGTAAACAACCAATACAGGCTCCACCTGTGGGAATCAGGCCAAGAACCCTTGCAGGTAGTGGTAGAGCTGTTGTACTATGTGGACAACTGTCATCAGCTCTTTTCACAGATTGAACAGCACCACTTCTCCTGCTCTTTTTTGGGGGTGCTTTATAAATACCACCAAAAGAGAGAAAAAATAGTTATTTAAGGAATGGAGCATCCAGTCTGAGCACAACAATTATAACAGCAGAAGGGACACTGCAAGATTTCCTTTGCCTTTCACCCTTCATGCTGTGATAAATTATCATATAATTTAAAACCCTCCTGATAAAAGCTATATGTCAATCTCAATGAAACACTACAGTAAGAAAAGAATAAACTGTGGCTCTCACTTGTCAGATGCTTCAGCTCAAAGCTGAGTGGAAGGTTCAGCTTAACGTTGCCTTGCTTGGTGAAGCACGATGGCTCAAGAACAAATCAACCCCTCCCTGAACTTTCCCCCCCCAAAATAAGTAAAGTTTTCCTAAATTTTAAAACTTGCACTTTAAAATGATGCACTGGATGTGGTGGAAGACACAGAAGTGGTGGAATTAAAGCAGCTGAGTTGCATATTGATGGTGCTACACCACATCATGTATCAGCCAAAAGGCTGATCTTTCTGTACCACTCTCTGCTCTTCCCTCTTGCACCACGTCCAACAAAGCAGTAAGCACATTATTAGTCATGGATGGAAAGAGCACCCATGTAAAACTTGCAAGCCATGTGGAATTCTGCTTTTCCCAGTGAAATGATGGAGGATTAGCATCCACTTTATTCCTTAGAGAAATATCCTAAAATTAAACTAGTGATAGGAAATAGGTTTTGTACTTGCTTGTTAGCACACTGACCTCTCTTCAAAGAGCTGATGTATGCAGTGATTGAGAACTGGTGGAAGAGTGTGAGAGGAGATCTGAGAACCAGCAGCTGACTCAGGTTACACTAGAAGTTGACTCATCTAGAAAAACCTTCAAGCAAGAAAGCACTTTTAACATCCCCCTTTGCTATCTTTTGTATACAGTCATTTTGTAGCATGACCAAGCTGTTGAATTTGCTGTGTTTACATTATTTAGGCTTATGTTTATAAATGTTATTCTGTGAAACCTGTTTCAAAAAGAATATAACGTTATTTTATACAAACGTCTTTGGCTGTTGTGTAATGAAATAGTTCAGCTTGTGGAGAGCATTCAGAAATTCAATTTTGTTCTCATTAAACTTTCCTAGCTGCTCAGGGAGCAATGTATTTATAGTATGGAAATGCTGTTCCTGATTGCCTCTATATTTTAGAATAGGAGAGAACTTAGACTTGAAAAATGTTGATATATTGTGATTGTTGTAACCTGATACATAAATATTTTTCAATCTTTTAAGACATTGGTTGTCAGGCTCTGTTCTTAGTTCCCAAGAGAAAAGTCTGCTACTGCTAGATGGGGAAAAAAAATCCAAAGAAGTTAAATAAATGGCTAGTATTTCTTCAGTACAAAATTACTAATTCACTTGCAATTTAAGTTCTGTTAACAGCAGTATACCAGGCAAGAACAGCATCCTGCCATGAGGGTGGTAATGCTGTTTAAAAACCAGAGGGAATTACTGCAGAATTCCTCACAATACTACTGAAAACTCACTAATCTCTTAACTCTCTAAGCCTTTTCAGTAGTAGAAATAACTTCCAGAAGCTTGGGCCTGGATCCACCAATTAAAAGATGAAAATACAAATGCCACAAACTTGTTTTTTGATCTTCCAAAGTTTGGTTGTGTGGCTTCAGGGGTTTAGTACAAAACCTTTAGCACTCTGGCCAGTTGGCTGTGCCAGGCAGCCTTAAGCAATGTCTTGGTCTGCTCTGTCTGCCATGAAGGCTTCAGAGTTCCCCAACTCTTTTAACCCACCAAGTAAAACACCACTTACTTCTCCACATGCTATTGCTGATGAGCTGCCACATCAGAGGAGGTAATTAAAGCAAGGGCTTCTACATTGAGCTAAGAGCGTTTCAACGCCTTGGGCTGAGTCTTTCTCCTGCCAGCTCTGCCAAGAGTACTGAAATGAAAATTTGTCAGCATAAATTAACAATTAAGAAGAGAACAGGCTTAGGGACTACCTGCTAGCTAGCAGGAGGCCAGGCAGACACCCATCCCTGCTTCTGCCATCTGCTTTATCTAGGGAAACAGTTGCAGCTTTCAAAGACTTGGTGCTCATAGGTGTGAGAAGCACCTATGTAGCTTTTTAACTATCAAAACACAAGGAACCTTTGATTTGAGGATGGGTAGAAGCATGTTAATATTTAAAATCTAAAGCTACTGCCAGAGGAAATGAGATTAGTGCTGTATAAAAAAATATGTTTAAAAATCCCCTTAGATTCAGGTAACAGGCAAGTGCCTTTAAGGCAGTATTTACTAAAACTTTTCTTTAAACTTTACCACTGAAAATACAATGCAATATGAGAGTAATTTTGTTTGTATAACCAGCAGATTCAGCTACTAAACAGCAGGAAAAGGTTCACTTTGTTCCCAGCAGTTCTAGATTTACTTGAGACACTCCTGTCCCAGCCACATCCATCCCAGGAGCTCAGCCCCTTGGGTGCTAAGCTACTCCAGGCTGCCTTTGCTCTGCAGCTGTTTGAGGTGGTGTCGGGAGCCATCTGGCCCTACATCCAACACAGCCAACCTAGAACCACTCCCCAGGAATTTCTGACACACTTATCAAGGTCGTTGCTGGCCTCCCAGGAAGGTGCTTGGCTTGGAGTGGGGCACACATGCCACTGACACTTCTGTAAAGCAACTGGAGCTGCATCTACCAGGTTTCTTGGCTACAAGACACAAACACTTTGCAGGCTGGTGTCTTCAGGGAGAAGTTTACTTTGAGAGGCAGCCTCGAGGATGGCTAGGGAAGAAAAACACAGAGGTGGGTGTGATGAGAGCAGAGCAGCCAAAGGGACTCGACACCTCCCCAGCCACCCCCTTGTACCATCAACAAACTCAGCTATCAAGCTATTTTTCATACCTCATTTAATAAAAGGGTTTTTTAGATATATAGAGGATATTAAAGTAAATAAGTTACATAGTACATTACAATCACATCAGCAAGATTTCCTTTAGTGTATTAATAGTTTATAAAAAAAAGCACACAAAAAATAAATCCAGTCCAGTCTATCACAACTGTACAACAACAGGTAAATATATTTATATATGTACATTTTAAACATGTAACAGTCTTTTAGAAGGTGCCCTAGGCAGCAAACACACAAAAGGAAGTGTCTGCTCACTTGTTAAAATAAAAGTAATATACTTTATTATAAAGCATTTATACAGTAATTACAAAGGCTGACTGCTCCTGTACAGTACACCAAAGCTTGGACTACAAATTTAAAAACAGAACATAAAAAGAATGAACACAAAAAAAGTTTCTATCAAATCTGAACTACAAGGGAAAAAAAACCAACACGTGGGAGAAGCTGCAGGAAACTGGTTTTTAAAATATACAATTACTTTTCTATAAAAATATATGTTGTCTTCTAATCTGGAGAAGTTAAGGGGTTTTTTTCAGGCTCAGCTGTCAGTGGAATCCTAGTCTTGGAAAGAAAAGTCCTTCAACAGCTGGGGACTCAAAGTCTGTGTCTTCCTAATGTTTGACACAGGAGAGAACGAGGGCAAGGAAAGCAGCTGAACCCAAGGGAGGAGTTTACATAGAAACTTCCCCCCACAAAAATCCAACGTGATTTGTAGACACTGCTTCTCTGTCTCTTTAAAGCTTTATAAACTTCCAGACAGACACCAGAGGATACAACAGGGAGAAAGTTTGTGTGGGAAAATGTGGTTTAGAGTAAGGTTTCTGGCAGAGGTAATCATTGGACTAAAAGTGCCATGTATGAAAGCAGACGAGACTTGTATGGCTATAGTCCTCCCTACTCCCTTTTCTTTTAAAGTAGGATATGTGGATATAGGAACTTTCTAGTCTGCTGCCTGAAAGAGAATGAAGAGGTGTGTAACTGCTGAGTGAGAGAGCTCGCTCGTGGTGCTGCAGGAAATGCACCTTTAAATGTTCATTTCAATCTAAGCTTGATAAAAATAACCAAAACCCTCAGTTTGATACATGAGAGCATAATTAGGACTTCACATTACATGTCTAGTGTAGGACTGGCAGATGAGTTACCTTTAAACTTTATCATTCCTACCTTTGCCCTGCTTTTAAACAGCTGCCTTCCTACCTGGTCCTGGCTAGCACAATGCCAAGGTCCTGCACAGCTAACTGAAATTCTGTAGGGCCTTCAGCTTAAAGAGATCCCATTACCTAGATCAATAAATGGAAAAACATCAACTAAATTACAATGCAGAGGAGCTGCTCTTGCAGCTACACCTGTAGCTGTATCAGAAATACACTGCAAGTGCATGCATGCATCTAGTCATTACATATACGTACACTCAGAGGGTTCTGAAACCAAGATGCTGGCCCGTGCAGATCACAAACCTGAAAGACTGAACCTATCAGTGAAGGGCAGACAAGACAGGCAGATGAGCAGCCAGGGCGAAGTGGCATCTCTCCTGCATCTCCACACTGCCCAACGCCAGACAGGTGATGGGTTGGAGCACAGCCACCTCACTGGTAGGGATGTGACCACCTGAAGCCTGACCTCGTGCTTGTAAAAGGCAGATCTGCCAGCACAGAGGTACAGATGGCAGTCCATACACCTTGTGTTTGTTCCCATAGAAAGACAGCTAAAGCACAGAGCTGTCCTGCTCAAACTCTGCTCCATGTCTGAGCATGGACTGCCTTTTTTTTCTAAGCATCAAACCCTTATACTAAATGGGGATTTGTAAACAGGCCTTTAAAACCCTGTGCTTATTATTTTCCATCATCTAAAATGGACAAATCAACCAAACAGACAAGATTATTTTTTTTTTAAATCATAATTGGAACAGCACAGCCTTAAATTAACACTGTGCTGCAGTAAAGAGCCACTCAAGTTTGGTTTTTTACCCCACTAAGAAGAGAAACAGAATTTATTCCAGAGTGGACAAATCCAGTTCAAATGCTTTGTTCACAGCACTGGAGGTTGGTTGGGTTCATTTTTTGAAAGCAATTCTCTGCCATTTTTTTGTTGTAGGCAGGATCTAATTCAGATGTAGGATCAATTCCAAACTCCCACCATAAGCAAGTGGGCAGCAGGTTTGGTTTTGCTTGTTTTTAAACAAGACAGTCAGAGGAGCATTGTCATTGGCATGACAGAAAAGAGATCTTCTGGTGGCATGTAAACATGCTCAGAAACATTTCCATTTGATGCCACTTACTTGGAACATTTACCTGATTTGGGTCAGCCATGCTAACCACAGCTCTTAGAGGTTATCCTCAGAAAAAGCCCTTCTCTGCTTTTCTTCCAGTGACAGACCTCACTGTATCAAATCTTCCTGTTCTCTTCTACTTCTACTGCAGCAGGGTGGGAGAGAAAGGATCAGTACTGGATTCAGTGTGTAATATACACCCCATATTTGTGCAATTAAAGAAAAACTCTGATTTGTTCTTATCAGCACCTCATTTCCTTGGTGAGAGGGAAAATTGCTCTTACATCCATTTCCTAAAATAGGGAGAATCAGTGAAAGATCTGGTCCTTGGAAGACTATAATAATGCTCGTATTCAAACATTATCAGATCTGAAAAAAGATTAAATTGGTACTTAAAGCAGTCCCATGATTGGCTCCCTACATGGTTGTAGTTTGTCACCATTATTTGCTATGCTGTAGCTAAAACTACTTCAGGCTTGAAAACTCCTGAGGGCCACAACTAAAGGTTTGCTCATTATCACCCAGGCACACACTGGAGTCAATGCAGGTGACACATAGAGCAGAGGAGTAACAGGCAGAGAAATGACCCCATTTTCCACCTGTAAGGAGAACAGCACTTTTCAGCACAAACCTTGCTGCAGATCTGCCTTACCAGAGAGCAGAAGTGAGTTCTTCTAGCTTAGCATCCTATTTTCTAGCTGGAACTACTCCCACCAGGCCACACTGTCCCTTGCCTTTTCCTGCACAGCTGCTCCCGATCGCTGTCAGAAACAAGACCTGGGGTTAGACAGAGCTTTGGTTTGTCCCCCATGAACAGCCTCTGCTTTTCTTCTCCTGAGGGATCACACACTGACTGACTTTGCACTGTTTTAGCAAGGACAGGGAAAGCATTTTCCTAAGGCAGTCTGATTCATTTTATTTTAGTTCTCAAGTTTAAGCAGATCTCTTTTCCAATCTAAAAGAAAAAAATCTTGATTTTTGCCATGTTTCTCAACACGTGCTAGTTCCACCTCCACCTCCATTTCTTTGTTGGGTGCTTCTAGGCCCTCCAGGTCTGTTAAGTAGCTCTACACCATCCTGCTGCTGTGACACTGCTAGCCCAGGCAAATACATTCATAACAATATCTACTTTACTTTAAATGCTTTTTTAGATCTCCTCACTATCCCTGCTTGTTTCTGAAATGTTGCCCTGCAGTTCTTAAGCTGGAAATTATTGGTAGCTTCCCAGAAACATACTTCAGAACTTAAAAACTTTAATTGCATCATTGTTTTTTCACTGGAATTAATCCCAATACTGTAAGTGGACTCTGAGGTCCAGCTGCTTCACCTACTGTCAGTCCTGGCATGGTGCTAAAGCTGTTCTGTTGAAGGGCATAGGTAATGGTAGACAAGCATTTTCTCCACTTTGCAAAAAGAAAAAGGTAACAATCAGCATTGAAACTCTTAATAGGAAGACTGATTTGCTTGAGCTTCTTTTTAAAGATTGGTAGCTTTTAGTTGTTTGGAGTTTTAGAGTGATTTTAACAGTTCATGACATGCCATCTGCTTCCACAAGACCCATGCATGCAGGGACATGGAACAGTCACCCAAATGCTGAAAGGAAACCTGGTTTTGTTAGGAAGGAAAACTACAACCTTGCCAGAAAACTGAACACTTAAAGGCTAAAGTGTCAACACTGAAAAAAGTGCAGTCCTTAATGATACTCCTCCTTTTTTCTGTAAGAGTAGTAACTGCTTCTGCTGCTAAGAAAAACGATTTTATCCAAAGACACATCTATCTCAGAGCAAACCTGGTGCCATACACAGTCCCCCAGCCCTGGAGAGTGAAGCAATCATGGTTGCATAAAACCACAGGGCAGGAAAAGGCTGGTGTTAGAGCCACTTTCCATAGTTAACCTGGAATTTGTCTGGCAGCTGGAAGGGTCAAGATTAAAAACAAAAGAGCTAGTTGGAACACTCTGTAATTCACATATAGCAACCCCCCAGGATGCCTGCCTGGGAACACAGGAGTGACATGACACACAAGGAGGTGATCCAATTCTTTATGAAACAATACCAAATGTGGGCTGGAAGGATGTACAGAACAGTCCTGTGCAAATCTAACATCTATGGCACCTGGACCACTTGACTTTTTAACTCTTTCACCAGCAGGCTTTTGGTGGCCAGACTTTTTGGGTTATTAGCACGTGTCAGTTCTGAAGGAAGAGTCAGCCTTGCACAAAGAGCAAGGCTCACAGCAGGACAACCCAGCAGGCAGTGCTGGCCAGCCACCAGGGTGGAAATGAGAGACAAGCTTCTCCTGCATGTACATACTGACAGAAAGCATTTAGGAAGCCAGGGCCCCACCACACAAGCTCCTGGTGATGGCAATTTCAAGGAATAAATGAAGGCTGCCACAAGAAAGAAATGGATGTGAGAGGTAAGAGCCATTCCCCGGGGAGAATTCACACACTGCTGGAGGTGACAGTCCGTTCCTCCCATCTCTGAGGTGCACACAATCCACACACGAGGTGGTGGCCTTGGTTCATTTTCACTAAACAAACTTGCTCCCATTTATGCAAAGTCAAACCCAGCAGTTTTCACTTCAAATTGCACTTGTGAAGCCCAGACTACTTCCCATTAAGTTAAATCAAAGGCAGACTATTTTGTTTGCCAAGACGAGACAACCCTCAAGGCCTGTGGCTACCCTGATGCCACAGAAAGTTTTTTATATCCGCTGCTGTATTCTTAATGACAAGAGAAACTACCTCAGGCTTCCTTCAGAAAAATAAAACTCCATCTCAAAAGGAAGAAGAGCATCTGGCTCATCCTGCTTTTCCTTTTTGTGAAGCAGAGGCCAAGAGTGCACACCATCTTTCCACAAAACTTGTCGGCTGCCTGAATAAATGCTCAGAAAGAAAGGCAGGAAAGTGTAACAGGAAGGAGAACTTGCTGAGAAAGGAAACATCTAGAAATCACCAGTGTCACAGTAACTGGATACACTTAGCTCAGAGCAGAGCAGCATCTTCTTGCTCCGGTCTGGAAGCCTTTATATCCAAGAGTCCTGTTATCACGATTCCTGACAAGCACAAAAAGCAAGGTCTGACTGACCTGAGAGAGAACTTAATTCCACTGCAGGTGACATTGTTCTATTATGTACCTCAGGTATCATTATAAATAGAATAGAAATTTTTTTTTTTCTTAAAAAAAAAAATAATCCAAGTTGAAACAAATCTTTTCATCCACCATCCCGGCTTGGTCAGTACTGGCAAGGTGAAGTGGAACACGTGGCATGAGGAAACGGCAGCACTGAAACTGAGACCTGATGGTTCAGGTAAGGAAAGTGCAAGCAAAAAAAAAGTGAGACCACCGAAAGGGAGGTTGGGTCCAGCCTTGCTACTCCCTCCACTTCTGGTCTGCTGCTATATCTCCCCATCTTCATCCGAGCTGGCGCTGCTGCCGCCGCCGCTGCTGCTGCCGCTCTCGCTGCTCTCGTCCCTCCTCTGCGCCGCCGCTGCCGCCGCCGCCGCCTCCTTCTCTTGCTGCCTCAGAGCAGCCGCCTTCTTCTCCTGCTCCGCGTGGCTCTTCATGTGAGCGCTGCGGCTCTTCACCTTGTAGAACACCCTGAGGGAGCACACAGCTACGTTAGCATCGGGCTCTCCCACAGCCTCCCTTCATCCATCCTCCACGGAGGTTCTGCTGCTCCAGCCTCGAGTTTGTGGGCGCAGGAACCCCCACTGCGATAGAGCACCTACAGCAAACACCACTTCTGGCACTAGCAGGAGACCCTGAGCACCCTCAAACCACTCCCTTTAGTTCTTATAACCTTGTGGCCAAGAAGGCCAATGGCATCTTGGAGTGTATTAGAAGGGGTGTGGTTAGTAAGTGGAGAGAGGTTCTCCTCCCCCTCCACTCTGCCCTGGTGAGACCACATCTGGAATACTGTGTCCAGTTCTGGGCCCCTCAGTTCAAGAAGGACACGGAACTGCTGGAGAGAGTCCAGCACAGAGCCACCAAGATGCTGAAGGGAGTGGAACATCTCCCTTGTGAGGAAAGGCTGAGGGAGCTGGGTCTCTTTAGCTTGGAGAAGAGGAGACTGAGGCGTGACCTCATTAATGTTTATAAATATGTAAAGGGAGAGTGTCAGGAGGATGGAGCCAGGCTCTTCTCAGTGACATCCAATGATAGGACAAGGGGCAACGGGTGTAAGCTGGAACATGGGGGTTCCACCTAAATATGAGAAGAAACTTCTTCACAGGAAGGGTGCCAGACACTGGAACAGGCTGCCCAGGGAGGTTGTGGAGTCTCCTTCTCTGGAGACATTTAAAACCCGCCTGGACATGTTCCTGTGTGATGTGATCTAGCAAACGTATAGGAATTACCCATTACAAAAATATAGGCATTACAGAGGGCCAAAACAGTGGCTGTTTGAAGGTGCAGCTTAACATCAAGCACTGCACACAGCTGCAATGCAGGTGGTGTCTCATTCCACCAGCCAGCAGCAGGTAGCTATCCAACTAGTAGTATCTTCATACCAATATAAGCAAAAATCCCTAATCTGTGAGTATTAGTGGGGTAATAAATCATTAAAGTTATTGCTAGCACCTCTGGCCTAAACAGAAGGAACATTTGAGATTAAGCTTCCACAGGAGATGCCCCGTTGCAATTCTGTGACTGGTGGAAGCAGAGTTGCTCTTACCTGCCACATTTTTTACATGGAAACGTGTTTTCTGTGTTTGGAATTTTACTGGTAGCATCTGGTTTTATCTTCTGTTTCCTCCCCCTCCTCTGCACTGGAGCAGTAACAGGCTTTCGAGGCTTCACTGTGGTCTCCCTTGGCTTCCTTCCAGTTCTGCCTGTGACAGTTGCCTCTTGACTCCTCATATTGGCATCACTGGCCTTTGGAGAGAGGAGAACACTTAAGGCAAACTGAAACTTAAACCCACCATCAGAAGGAAAACAATGGCTCAGCTAAAGTGCTTCATCCATTCCAGATCAAGGTTTTATTTCATGAGAAAGCCTTCAGGATATTTTCAGGACATTTCTCATCATGGTCTTACATGTGCACCAACCACAAAGGATTATATCCAGGTTTTTTCTCCCCTCACCCATCCCAGTTCTCCCATCACAGCACAGAGTCTGGTTGCTAGTAATGCTCTAAGCTACTTCAGCCCAGCCTCTGGCTCTGGGAGAGGTTAGAGGTGGAAACTTTCTACATCTGAAACCCTCCACCTGGTATTTTCTAAACTAGTTGCAGAGTGAAGGTGGCACAGAAAGCAGAGGATGTGCAATGTGGCACTTACTATTACACCATCATGTAGTGTCTGTTCATCTCTGAAAGAAACTGTGCTCTTCTTTCTGTTATCTAACCGTTCCTCATCCTCCTCTTCTTCCTCCTCTTCCTCCTCCTCCTCCTCCTCTACATGCTCTTGTTCTTCACTGTATATGTCCCTTCTGGGAGGAAGAACACGTGCAAACCTATGGGAACTCTTCACCAAAAGATAAAGGAACTGTTAATGTGGGTGTCTGTAAGTAAATGTCACGTGACACAGGACACAAGTTGGTGAGTTTGGACTCCTCCACACTGGTCAGATTGTTTCTGCTTTTGATTTTACCAGCAAACAAGACAATACACAACATCAGACTTCACACCACAGCCCGAAAGAGGTGAGAGAAATTTAGGAAAATACCTTGATGTCAACTTCAGCTTCATCTCTCATAGATCTCTCATTAGCAACATCAATGTCCCCAAAGATTAAGGTCCCATTCCGACCAATCTTCACTTGTTTCTTGTAGGTGTAGTAGAATTCCACACACTGAGCCACTGTTTTGGTTTTTATCTGGGGTTTAAACAATACAAAAGTCCAATGGATTACACAGAATCATAAAATTGTCAGGGTTGGAAAGGACCTTAAAGATCATCTACTTCCAACCCCCCTGCCATGGGCAGGGACACCTCCCACTAGACCAGGTTGCCTTTTAAGAAGGCTTATAATTACTAAAAAGTGCAATAAATACATTATATACATTTCTTTCCTCAGTGGTCTCCATTCCACACCTGCTGTTAAAGCCTCTTTTCTGTGTCATAATTCGCCCCTATGCCCCATCCCTACTGCCACTGTTACTGACTGAGAACTACAGGTCCAACTCCCCAAAGACAAGCTGCTCAATGTAAAGGTGACAGAACCTGGCACTTGGTGAGCTTAATGCATCTCTTAGCCTCTGAAATAATCCAACTGAGCTGTCAGGCTTGAGAGCAGCCTTCCAGTTTTATGGAGGAGCTTTATTTTCCAGCAGCACTTCAGAGAAGACCAGACCAGATACCAACCCAAAAATGGAGAGGAAGGTTTGCAGCCCTTGCCCATCTTGGCCACGTGCATTTCATACACATATGGGGGTAGATAATGATCAGTACAGACCTGTGAGTGCCTGCATATTCTCTAGCAGGGATTTTTCTGGAAGTTTTTGGATTATATTTTAGCTTCTGGGCTTTTGCAACTGAAATGCCTTTTGAGAATTTATTTAGTACAGATGCATGTCCTGGTTTTGCACTCCCCTTCGGTGACTTCCCCCCCCAATAAAGTGTCACACCTCATGAAAATAGATGGGAGGGATCATTTTTATTATCATTGTCACAGAAAACTGGAAAGAGAGATCCTAAAGGATGTATCATTCACATATCCTTCTTTGGTCCTTTTCATCAGTAGTAAGGATGTGTTTCATTTTACAGGCCAGCCATTTAAGCTCTACTGGAACATCAGCAGTGCTCTATAAATACACCCTGTAGAAGTGATACGTGTGGTTTGGACTAAGGGGAGTAAGTAAGGCAGTAAGTACAAGGGTTAAGTAAACAACAACAGCAAACCAAACACTATTGTAACTTTCCAGCAAGATTTTGTGCTGTATGATAAAATTTCTCTGAAATCTTTTGAGTGCAGGACTTAATATTGAGGTTTCAGAAAAATCAAGATTGAACTCCCTGTATTAAATGCTCAAAAGTGTAAGAATGTATTGCTGCTGTCATTAAAAAGAAGAAAAAAAAGTAACTTACAAGCTTTTGGACCAAGAAAAAGTCTTTCTTGTAGATGGCAATGCCTTTGTTGAAAAGTTTTTTTTCAGCAACTTTCCACTTGTCTGATCCTGTGGGAATAAAGAGTTGTAATGTGAGCCCTTGAAATGTCAAATGTTTACTTTTCTACATGCTTTTTCTTCATGTTCACCTTAAATAAGACCAACAGACCATGCAAGGGTGCAGCTGCTCATCACACCTAATCCAGCATGACCTGCAGACTGCTCCACTTCAGCCCTCCTCCCATCACTCTTAAGATTCAGTGCTCATCATCACACCTTAACTCAGCCCAGGTGCAAAAACCAGTCTGTGAGGTGAACTAAGATGTTTTCTAACAAATCAGCAAGATGGACAGACACACTTGGGTGGCCCCCTTGTTAGATTTTATACAAGGGAAAAGGTGGCAGAGGAGAACAGGACCTGCTCTTTCAGCAGCAATCCACTGTACTCAAAGATCTATCACATCTCAAATATTCCCACTATCCTAGCAGCACTGCTGCTCTCAGAGTAAACATATTGTGGAATCTCCTCCTGCCTTATAGATAATACTCCAGTAATACTTCCCAACCATTATAGTAGGAGTGTGTAATAATGAAGAAATGTGAATTCTGCACTCTGTGGTGCCAGCTATTAGCTGTCTCTAACACCTTCCATCAGGTCTGTCAGGTGGCTGGGGTCACCCTAGAGCTCTGAAGTTAGTGTCACACTATTTTCTAATCAGGTGCAGTTTACTGCACTTAAATTTTGTGGAAACATTGTCAGGCATCAACAGTTTGCTGAACTTTCTTCAGCAAGCTTGAAAAATCTTCCCATAAAACCCCCTCTTAACTCCACCCTGGGGATTCATGCCAGGGAGGTTGTGCTTCTGAGGTTTCCAGGGCCTTTCTTGTAGGAACTAGCCATTTTTCTGCATTCTCTGTGGCTCAGTGTAAGGGTTCACGTTCCCTTTTCCCCAGTAAAGGAAATCAGAACACACAGACATATGCAAATACACACATGTACACGTTCCAAATGTTTCCTACCTCCTAAGTGCCCTAATTTGCACAGGAAAAATTCCTGGCAAGCCATGATTTGATTTACTAGAGATAAGAGCAGTCTTTTAATCTTGTTGTAATGTTACACAGTTTCCCAAAGGAGCAGAAAAGGATAGAAAAACTCCTTTATGATGAGGCAGTAGAGAGTTATGGTGGGTAACAAACCTGTGTAGTGATAATCTGCCAAAGGGTGAGTAGGTGACCGCACCGGCCTCTTCAGGAGCAGCTTGGTCAAAGCTCCCTAAGATAAACACAAATCAGATGATTTATTGAATGTTTGGGGTATTGAAAACAAAGATCAGGCAATTTTTAATTCTTTCTGACAAGTTAACTGAAAGGAACCAGAGCAAAGTTTAACATTTGGGACAATTAAAAATCACATTCTTGACTCTCCGCTGAGTAACTACCACAGTATTGGGAGAGAGTTAACTCCATGGAGACCATGCAGCACTTTCCCCTCATTTACTGTCAGCCCAAGTTACCCACATCCAAAAACTCCCCTAAATGATGTCTGTCTTAAACATCCAAGTCATTGTAACCTTATCTCACTTAACTAAGCAGTTATTTGTGTCAGGAAGATGGAGCAATCAGTCTCTTTTCAGTGGTGCCCAGTGACAGGAGGGGGGGAAACAGGCACAAACTGGAACACAGCAAGTTCCACCTCAACATGAGAAACTTCTTTCCTGTGAGGGTGGCAGAGTCTCCAGGAATGGAGTCTCCAGGTTAAATGGTTAAATCAATCCCAGAGCTATAACAGGATGACAACCCTGGGCTGTAGGCTACACTCTGCTCTTTGATATTACTGCCCAGGGCTGTCAAAGGGCGTGAAGAAAGCGTTTCATGTCTTACAATACTGATATATGAAATTAACAGCATGGCTAATGTAGACATACCCAGAGAAGCTAAATGGATCTGTCAAAAACAAGAGGAGCAAGACACTGCACTTTACATCTCAGTTTCAACCCCAGCCTCTTATTTTTCCTTCCAACACAGTCATCTTCCCAGGCAGACAACATTTCAGACTCATTTAGCAGTCTCAGCTCACTCACCCTGGGAGCCTGTCCTTCCATTTGTTAAAAAGCCAAACACATGGAAGTTGGGAATACACCAGACAGTAGGTGACCATGGCACTGTACATCAGGACACCCAGGGGACACTAAGCAGTGAGAGCCAGATGCACAGGAAGGAGTTTAGCAGGCTCTCCTCTCAGCAGTGACAGCTTACCCAGCCTTCATTAACATCTTGGACCACATCAAGGTGAAAAGCTGGGGAGACTCACCAGGATGCTTCCCTTTGCTTCATGTAAGAAATGCAGCGCCAGCTCCTGGTTGGTTCCAGCCCCAGGAAAAATGCTTGAGCAGGCAGCAGCCAGCAGGTTTTCCACTGTTACCACAGAGGTACCAAACAAATTGAGAGAAGAAGATTAAAATGGAGTTTACTACATCATTAATTAGCTCTTTTGCAGCAGGGCTAGACGTAACAGAAAGCAAAACTCTCAGAGGTGTTGAATGTCCTTGGCAAATTTATCTGAGTCAATTTATTTGGACCCTTTTTTCCTCTCTTATCAGAAAGATTTCTTCCAAGTCTTCCCTCTCTCTCTTCCCTTCAAGATTTACACATGCCACAACCCATGTGTGCCAACAGCAGACAGCTCCCCAAGTTTCCTACCAGCTGTCACAACTCCTGCTTCCTCATCCTGACTTCTGTCTACAATTTCATTTTTCAAAATACTATTGTGCCTAGAACATCCCTTGAAAATACAGAAGTGCACGTGGAGTTCAGATGTTAACAAAGACAAGGAAGCAAAAGGCTGCTCTCTGCCTGACCAGTAAGAAAAGGTTCCATTTTATTTCAAATACAAAACCACTCCCATCAACCTCCCCTCCACCACATGTAACCTGAGAAGTTCTACACCTAAGACTGTTTTCAACATCACTCAAAGGTGTCACTTGACTGGCAGCTCTGAGAAATTAAATGATGTCCACTGTAGATATGTGGTTACCCTTACAACAACTGTGACAATTCAGTCCTATTTACCAGCCTTCCACATTCTTACCATTCTCTTGGGTGACTTTGTTGGTTTCCAGGTCCCCCCATGGCTGCCACACCAGCTCTGCTTTATGTTCATCAACTGCTGCCAGAGACCTGTCTTGGAGTGATGGGATTTCTGCTTGAAAACGAGTTCCTACATTTATTCTCCTGCAGAAGAGGTAAGAAGTCAACAGTCAGGTCCTCTTTACAACATCCAGAAGATTTCTGTCTCTGCTAGGAGCACTAATTACAAACAACCTGAAATGCAGCAGGGTCTTGAATTGAACAGCTTTGGGGTGCTGTAGGTTGCAGTAACAAGTATGACTCAAAAGGTGAGAGGTTTTTAATTCATTAAATTTCCATTGTCTTATCAACAATGGTTGAATTCATATTTCAATTAGGATGCCCTAATAACTGCTCAAAGAACCGTTATCAACATCCCATAATTGTCACTTGTAGAGAGGCTGTCACATGGACTTGCTCCTCATGCTTAAGAGAGGTGAGCCTGCTTTAGTATTAACATTTGGCCAGTCAGAACTACAGAATTTATAGCAACATTTAGGTTGGAAAGGAATTCTGGAAACTATCTAATCCAAATCCCCATTCAAAGCAGAATCAATCTCAAAGTTTGGTCCTTTATGACCTCGACACAAACTAGTATCTTCTAGAAACTCTTTCTAACAACTGAAACCAAAACTATAAAATGATGAAAGCTGGATTGTTCAGTCTGTATCAAAACCAAACCCCATTCTTTAGAAACAGTCTCATACTTCTAGGTTCTGAATTAGTGGACAGAATTTCACAATATGCAACCCATAGAGCACTACACTTGCTTTAAGTCAAGTGAATGTTCACAGAGATTCTACTCTGCACTAGCAAACAGGGATTTGTGCACAGAGATGCTCTGGTACCAGCTGAGTGTGGCAACATCCAGACTTGAGAGTGTGAGCTGGGAAAGCAGCCTCACAGCTGATGCTCCACAGCTCTACCTAAGGCTGACTAGCTCAGGGGTGACTTTAAGACTCTGAAGGAACTGAACTGCAGGTAGGACACGAAGATCTGTGACACCAGCTGCCCACTGTACTACTTCACAAATAGAAGCTTCATAATCACATTCCCTCTTCCAAATCTCTGCAATGAAATGACCTTTTGAGAAGCATTAGAAGGTCTGGCAAAGCACAAGCAATTAAGAACATAGTATCATGCAATCACGAGTTTTAGTCAACTTCTGGCAGACACAAGACCACAAATCAAATAAAACAGTTTTTTCTTTTAAAAAAAAGTGCTTCCTGCCATATTTCCTTTGTAGGAGATATGTCCACATCACTGACCACAGCAGTGCTGCACAGAGGAGCTTTACAGTCTCAAACCAATTACTTCAACACAGAATGACACCAGTTTGTTAATTTCTCTTGCTAGGAAGTTAATTAACTGCCTGAGTAACCATCTGTTCAGTAAGACTGAAGATGACAGCAAGACAACTCTTTGCACATAACACCCTTTTGGCCACAGGAAATGAACCTGCATTGCTGGGTTATGATGGTTTGACATTTCCAGCAGTAAATTTGAAAATTTTCACACACAACTAAAATTGTAGCTAACTTTGTGTCATTAACTTCAGCAATTGCAACCAACAGACACAACAGCCAAAGACAATCACACCAGAGAGAGGTCAAAGATCAAGACCTGGGGAGAAACAACAAAAAAATATCTGTTCAAGAAGAGGTTCCCCTGGATTAGTGTGAAATGAAACAAAATTAAGCCATTTTCAAAACAAATTTAAACAACACCAAGTGTGCTTATCTCCATGAATGGGCTCAGCCTGGAAGGGATTTGCAAAGTGATTAGAATTATCTGGGTTCATTCACAACTGCAACATTTGCTCAGGACAGCCTGCTGCCCAAAGCACAGAAAACTCAGCTTCAAACAGGAACACAGAACAGAAAAAGGGCAAGGGAAAAACAACAAGAAAAAAGCCAACCAAAAAAACCAACCCAACAAAAAAACCCACAAAAACCACCGAGGAAAAAAAAAACCAACCAAACCATAAAAAAACCAAAACAAACTACAAAAAACCCCACACCAGCAAATGCTCTGGTCAATTTTTAAAATATAAGCCATTTTGGAAGGGAAAGGACCTTAAAGACCACCTAGTTTCAACCCCCCTGGCATGGCAGGGACACCTCCCACTAGACCAGGTTGCTCAAAGCCCCATCCAACCTGGCCTTGAACACCTCCAGGGATGGAGCATCCATAACTTCCCTGGGCTAACCTGTGCCAGTGACTCACTGCTCTCATAGTAAAGAGCTTCTTCCTAATTTCCAATCTAAATCTATCTTCTTCCAGTTTCAACCCATTGCCCCTCGGCCTATCACTACAAGCCCTTGTAAAAAGTCTCTCCCCAGCTTTCTTGTAGGCCCCCTTCAGATGCTGAAAAAAAACCCTGGTATTTATTTGGGGAGAGCACGAGTTAAATACCTCAAGAGTTACAGGATCCACTGCAGAGACAGAGCAGAGAATCAGCAATGCAGAGCCACGTGGGTGTTTTTATGCCACGTGGGTTTCCTTGCCCTGCATCTCCATGTTTAGATTCCACAAGAGCTCATTAACCTAGGTCTAATAATGAACTGGAACTACCTTGTTGTAGGTTCTACAGCACTGAACTGGAGCTGATAACACTCTCAGAGGGTTTGCAAAGGCTCTGCACAGATATTTGCAATATTTTGTAATCAGAAGCTGTTAATACCACCAGAATTACAAGGTGTGTTTGCAAAAAAATTAACAATTATTTATCATATAGAGTAATTTTTAATAAAGATAATTTATATTTTGAGACACCACCAGGAATAGCTTTAATGTTTCTATGAGATACATCAACTGCACAGGGAGCAGCTTGAAGGTTTAAGAAGAGGAAAGGAAGCACATTTACTACCAGGCTAAGAATCTACTGGGTACTTACGGCTCAATGCTGACTGGGGTGGCTTCCCCCACTACTGTCAGGACAGGAGGGGTAACTTCTGAGCTATCTGCAAGGGAAAAAGATCTGCTCAGACAGCTCATCTTCACATTTGAGATATGTTCTTCACACAACTTGTAAATCTTAAATCAAAAAAGGTCCCCATATGCTGAAGGAGTTTAAGATGACCAAGAACCTGCCTTCCAGTCACCATCTACATTTTCATAGTAACTCTTTACTGTCCTCTTAGTTCAAGATAACAACAATTACAGAGGAACTGATTTCTCTGTTCCTAAGAATGTCAGTAGGGGGTGTTGCAGATCACTTGTGATTGCATCTTAGCAGGCATGCCCACATGGAAGCAGTATTGCATTTCCTCCATCCTAGCTCCCCAGACTGTCACGAGGAAGCCCCACTTCTACACAACCACATCTCCTAAAATCATAATATTCCTCCTGTTACTCCACAGCTCCTAATGATAAATTAGCCAAGAAGAGAAGAATAAAATGGAACTTACTTGACCGGAGCAGAGTTCTGTGAGCACTTTTAGGAGTTATTGGAGGTGGAACCGAGTGACCACTTGAAGAGAGGATAGCATTAAAATATAGCCCAGATCCTTCTCTCACTGGACTGAGGATTGGTGGGGGAGTGTAAGGAGGTAGCTCAAAGTTCCTGTCTGAAGGATGATCTGCCAGACGGACGGGTGACCGTAAGTGGCTCTGATAGGGAGTAATGTTAGAATAAACAGGGGGTGCAATAAAGGTCCCAGCTTTTGGTGGTATGAAGAGTGGCTCAGGTCTTGGCCTCTGCTTTGGTTTCCGGGCAAAGCCCTCGGTTTCATCCTTTGGAACAGCATCTTCATGCTATTAGAAAAACAAAAACATATATTTAATTTCATTTTAAAACCTCAAGTTATTTGAAAAACTTCAGCGAGATGACAACATTTTCTCATGGCAGCTCAAAATCTGGCTGGGGCAGCTGGAGGGTGTCTCAACAATGAACACAAACAGAAAGAGGGAGGAAGAAGATGGGGAATGGAATGAACATGGGAACTATTAAGATAGCAACACCAGCTTCCAGTGCTTAGGAAGTTGTATTTTACAAGAACTAAACAAATGTCTGGTCCAGTCTTTGGTTGGAAAGATAACGGCCTCATGGTAGCTTTAAAAGAGGACGTAAAAGTACAGCAAAACCCTGGTACAGATACAGGGTGACACCAAATAGCAATAGGGGAACAAAAGACAACATAACAAAATTGCCTTAGATGGTGGTCAAGCACTTAAATGCAGAGAAACCTCCTTAGATGCCCGACACTTCTCTGCTATTTGAATATTCTACTGTACTTCTGAATAGAAGAGATAGGAAAAAACAAACAAACCACCAAAAACCCACTGGGCAGCACCACACTGAAGCCATCTGGCTTTATTCACTGTTTAGAAACGGGGCATTGCTTGGCTCTCCCAGTATTAGCTGCATGTCATGAAAATCCAGTGATGCCCAAATATATGGCAACATTATGACAAAAAAAAAAATAAATCCACAATCCCCAGACTACATCCATTCCAAGTTCAAGCCTTGATACTAAACTATTTTAATAGAGAAGTTGATGGATAAAAACAAAGTCATTAACAGATTTGGCTCATTGGTTTCTGAGGTCTCCCCATACCTGGTTGGAGGTCTCCACGTTAGTGTTACGGTTGGATCTCCTCCGAGTGACTATCACTGAAGGTTTCCGCTCACACGAAGCTCGATCATTGGCTTGGCCTCTCTGGAGCTTTCCATCCTCAGATTTTTCCTTCCCAAGGTTCTGGAAGTCGATTTTTCTCACTGGCACAGACACAGGAATGATGAGAGGCAGGAGGCTGTTATCATCCCGGGCTCTTTTGGGAGTTGGTGGAGAACCGGTGAACTCCACCCCACTTTTCGCCGCTGTAGCTTCTGTAGCTGCTAAGAGCAGATTCTTCTCTTCTGAAGTATCCTGCTCCTGAGAAGAGAAATAGATTCCTTAAAAGTTCTGCAGTGCTTCCATGACAAATCAGATGACATCTCACTTTCAGTGTTTATCAAGTTTCTCAATGCAACCTGCCAGCTGAAATGGATTTGGAAGAGGAAAAAGAACACTTCACATTTCTCAGAATTACCTGAGGGGTGCCTGAAGTCTCAGCTGCTGGAATATGTGTATACATCACTCTGCAGTATCATTTCACTACCTATGGCTTCACATTTTATCTTCCAGATGAATTTGTGCCCTGCCATATAAGTTCCAACAAAGGCTCTTCAGTTTTAGTAAGGATCAGAAGCTGCAGGTTATTAATCTCAAATATCAGACTTTTGTTCCAGGGAAGACTGAACCATCATAATCTTAATTAAATCTCTCATACAAAAATACAGAGCTAGCTTTTTTTTCTGCATTTTTTTCTGATTTACATGACAGAAGCAACTTTCCTTATTATAACTGGAGCCTTTGAGGTTTGCTGTCTGACCAGGCTGGAGCCTCGAGGACCAGGCAGTTGCCAGCTCACTGAGAAGCCAGATGTTAAAAGTATGACTTCCAAACCCACCTCTCTTCAGGGATGTAAAAGGCCTTCTTGAGCTCTGAGGAAGTGCAACCTAGAAGCTGTAGAAGATGCTCCTTTCGGTGTTCAGAACTTGTAACTCAGAGCTCTGTTTGGAAAGCCTCTGGATAGGGTTAGGCATGCAAACTCATCCTTCATCAGAGGAATCTGTCTGAAGACTCCACCTGAACAGCTGTGTTTTCTGGGTGGAAACTAAGGCACAGTATCTTTCAGGTACGACAGGACATCTCCAATCTGGACTTCCAAAATTTTGCAGAGATTTACTGAGGTCCTCAAAAAGAATCTCTTGTGTGCCATTAAGAACAGCTCATGCTGGTTAAAAAGCCAGCATAAGCAGGTCCTGCCATAAGGATTCAGACACACTCCCAGTCATTTCACTGTGGTCACAGACCACGAAAAATGGCTTCACTGATGAGCACGAGAACATGCTCCAGCTGGCTCATGAAGAGTCAACCCATGACAGTTAGGACACCAGACTGAAGTCCCACTTTGATACTATATTTATACTGAGGGAAGCACAACTGGACTGTCACAAGATGCATCAGTCAGAACCTGCAGTTAGTGCTCTGGCCTCTCTTCAAATGAAAGTCCTTGTAATTTTTGTTGCTTTGGAAAGCAAACAGGTCCACCCTGAAACACTAAGCCTTCAAAAAAAGCTAGGTGCCAAGCAAAGGCAAGAAGATTTAGGACTACCTCCTTCCAAAACCTTTTATTAGAGTAAGACTAATGTGCACAGAAAGGTGTATCCCATAAGTGACAGTGCAGTTTAGAAGCCTGGCTGATCCTTCACAGAGACTGGAGCTATCTGTTCCCACCATGCAATGATGAAACACACAACTCAAAAATCACAATTGCCATCAGATTGCACTGCAAGAAGAATTTATGAGCTCTGAGGACCTTCCTTCACCCCAGGCTGGTGACATGCACCTGCACTTTCCCAGGAGACTACCAAGTTTGGATTTGGAGGACATTCATCATGCTGACAGATACATCATCAGGGACCACTACCTCTAGAGAGTAAGGGGCTTTTGTTAATTTTTGTAGCCCCCCTCCACTACTTTAGGAAAGTGAGAGGAAAAAAGGACACCTCTTTAAACCTATAGATAGGTCATCTACTGAAAAGAGATGCTACTTCCACTAGTCCTGCCCATACCTGAAGAAGCAGGTCATATATAACTTCATGCTGCTACACATAGGCCTCCATTGATCAGGGCAATTTATGCTGCTATCACCTTACTACCAAAGCCTAGTTAAACATCTGGGATAGCTCTGGGGTCTTCTTCTGGCAGCAAGATTCACAGGAGATAGTTCTGCACCACTGTTTAGAATGGTGCATTCATACCACATTCTTTAAACCACTGTCAAGAAAAGTCTTGGGTTGAATCAATTTTTTTCCTCCTGATATGGTTACTCATGCAAGAACTCTGCAGACTTTCTGGGCACCTGAGAGAGGAACAGCAATCAAACAAGTAATGGCAACATGAACATGTGAACAAGCACCAGTTCTGACCAACCTACAAACCTCAGATGCTTCCTGTGTGCTACACAGAACTCTGTAGGTCAAGAAACACGAACTAATTTCCTGACTATAAGGAGGAAATTCTGGCAGGTAGTCACACAAAAGATGTCACATTTCTTTGGCTCTACCACTGGTTAACCATGCTCCTTTTATTTTCAAGATTAGGAGGTAACCAGCAAAGGACTCTTTTGATGATGGGAGTGGGGACCCCATCAAGAGAAAGGATGAAGGAGGAGACCTGAACAGTAGTAGAAAGAGAGAGAAAACATCACTGGGAACTTAATATAAATAGTTGAGACATCCTTCAAGACACTGTGGTCCACACCAGGGCTTTTCTGGTCATGAAAGATCACACACACCTAAGGTTTACCAGGACAGGACACAACTGATTTTGGAATTAAGCTGTTTCAGATCCCTAAGGAGCTTCTCATTTATTTGATTATGCTCAGAGGCAAGCAGAAAGAAGCCACTGAACAAGGGAGAGGACCTTACTGTGTAGAACTACCAGAGGATTTCCAGCTAGCTCAGCATCTCTGTTGCAGAATATGGGGCAGGAGGGCTGCCTGGTAATTCCAGCAAATAGGACTTGCTGCACTTCCATTTAGACTCTGACTTAAGTATTTAAGGATGATCTAGAGTCCTCCAGGACACCCACAGAAACCCATCAGCTTGGCATTAATCCCCTTTATCCTTCAAGTGGTTTTTAAAACATTTAGAACTCACAGGCAGAACCCAACTGTTCCAAGGCTCCTGCTGAGATCAGACAAGACACCACACCAGCCTTTGAGAAACACAGTGCTTTCTGCCACCATTCTGCATCACCTTGCTAACAGCAAAGGCAGCTTCTTTCTGCAGCCCAACTGCAGCTTGTCCATGAAGGAGGTGGGTCCAGAACTGCAATTCCACTAACAAAACTTTTTTCTTTTCTCTCTGGCAGCTGGTGCCCTGCCCTGTGGCAGGGGAAAGAGGCCAGGTAACTAAAACCTTCCATAAAGGAATATTTCAACCCAGACACTCTGAAGACAAGCACTTCAGATCTAAGAAAAGTTTTCTGTGGTATTAAAGACAAATTACACCACCTCAACAATAGTTCTATGTCAAATAGAACCAGAAAACTGAGCGCTGAGATTTGCTGCAGCCTGTGAGCAACAATAAACCTGACAAAGGCAGGCACAGCTCTGGTGCCACGCATCAGTTGTGACACTACATGTGGACAGACACTGATGTACAAAATACTCTTTTCACAGAAGGTACACACAGGTACATTTGAATGTTCAAACAACTGGTTCAAATTATGAATGTATCTTCTTTCATCAATAATTTAATCCTATGTCTTTTCTACACACTCTTCACATACCCTGTGCTAGAGAAGGCTTCTAGGTTGTTTGCAACAGAACAACACTGATAGGAGAAGCAGACCACTCTCCTCCAGTAAACATGTTTTCTTTTTCCCCTTTACATGACATCCAACCCCCATAACGCTGTAAAATCCATCAGGCCTCAGGTAAAAATTTTCATGTCTGTCAAAATCTGAAAGCCCAAAGAGATCTGAACAAAGAGTTCATCTGCTAGTGCCATCATGGAAGCAAACAAGCTGCTTGCATAACTGCCAAGAACAAAAGAGCATCTGTCAAAACACTTCTCTGTTTGGTCTTTACATTATGAATCAAGCTGCAAGGCCCTCAAATGGCCAATTTTTTGCTTTGCCTCTCAGGGCCTTTTCCTACATGCTCTATTAGCTTTTTCTCATTGCTGGGATGGTGATCAGCCTGCAGTGTGAATTGGAGGCCTTCCTGCAACATCACCATATGATGGCTGGGAGAACAGGAGCAAACAGCTTATGCTGCTGTCTACTACTAGTTTTCTATCAAATCTGCTTGTTCAACTGGAGCTAGAGCAAAAAGGATTGAAGATGGCATCAACAGTGACTGGTTACTGTCTGCTGTGCCAGAGGTGGAGTGGGCTGTATTTACCTCACTGTTCCTTAGTTCAGTTCTTTTGCTCAAGCAGCACAACCCTCTGAGGAAGGGATTGGAAAAAACAGCCAGAGACAGACTAGGAGAAAAAAGATGGTGAGGAGAGGGAATAAAATCCCCTTCCCTTTGTTGTCTGACTGGGCAGCAACTCTAGCAGCAAAACTGCACGTAAAAGTAGCTCATGCTCCAACACCCACGTTTCATCAGCTTCAGGCAACAAAGCTTCCAAAGAAAAAGGTATCTTTATTTCACATGAGAGGCACTCAATGAAAGATTAGTCAAATCAAAACTGAAAGAAAATCTAAAAAAAAAAAACCAAAACAACAAACCCTCAAAAAATCCCCACTCAACTCCAAAAAATCTCACCTCTTGCCTCCTCTAGGCTAGTTCATTTTGAACCCTGTCATCCTGCACTATGGAATATACAGTCTATAGTTCAGACTGATGGGACACCCAAAGAGTAAGAGTAGTGAATTAACTAGTCAGCCAGCACTGATGTTTTTCCCTAGCAAGCCCTACAGAATGTCTACAGATAGACTTTGTCCTCAGGTTACCAACCTCTAACCATTCTCAGAAACAGGAGACCTTTGTTACACCTGGTGGAAGTGCTTCATGTAAGTGAGGCTTCCTCAGGCTTTTAGTAACATGTTAACTGCATCATGTCATTTTTAGATAGCACAGTTTAGAAACACTTCAACTGCTAAAACTGAAAAACTGGAAGGTAAGCAGCAGTCTTTTAACCAAAGGAAGAGAATGTTAAATTGGCAAAAAGACACCAAGTGATACTTGTCTCTAAATTCCTGATTGGCTTGGGGCCTAAAAGCTGAAAATATCCATATTTTGAAGCCCCGGGCTAAAATTGTATTGAGTATTAGCAAAATAAAACTGCCCTGAGGTGGTTTCATAGCACTAGGAGATTTCAGCTCTCCCACATTTATGAATTAGTCACTGAACTTACATGCCCCAGCTCCAGAGCTGCCCTTGCTGTACTACAACACTTCTTGCATCAGGATACCATCCTATCCTGCTTACATAGAGAAATTCCTTTCATTTCAACCCTGTTTTGTAGCCCACAACGTGCTCTACTGGCCAGCAGGTACAGCTCACCTTCACATCCTGTAGAGATGCCAGCTCAACAGCTTTTTGGGCCAGAGTTAGCAAATTGGCTTCTTGAGAAACCCGCCGTCTCCGCCGCGTGCTCTGGATGACACCACCTCTGACACCCTGAAAATCATTAGTTCTCTGAGTGTTTTCTTCAGCTTCTGCTGCCTGTTTCTCCTCATCTCTGCCATTCTGGGTGGTGGCTTGCCTGTCTGTTTCCATCTGGCCCAGCTCACTGTTGCCCAGGACATCCTTCTGCCCTAGATCCATTCTCTTGGGGTGTGAAAAGCTGCTTTTGTTGTGGGCCAGCGACTCGGGCGGCTGCTGCAACGGGACCTCCTGCTGATGTGTTTGCTGCCAGTGATGTAGAAATAAATTGCTGGGTTGTTCTTCTGCCTGCTTGGAAGCCAACGCTTCTCCTGCAGATGTCAGCACAACACCTTCTTTGGAGAGTCTCCGAGACCTTCTTGGGAAGGGAATCTGGGTCTGAGGTAGCACAGTCTGTTGGTTCTGCTCCGTTAGAGCCTTGAATAGTTCCTGGTTCCTCTCTGTCTGCTGGAACTGGTGTGCCATCATGTGATGCTGAGGTGCTGCAGCTGCCACATGAGGCTGTGCTATGGAAGTAGTCTGCTGCAGACTGAAGGCTTGTGTGGCAGCCTGTTGCTGCTGCTGCTGCTGTTGAGGATAGAAATTTTCAAACAGTTGTAGCTGAGGAAGAGCTTGCTGCTTCTGCTGAGCAGTAAATGCTGGACTGGAAGAAGCTGGGGCCTCTTGAAAGACATGTAACAATTCAGGAAGACCCTGCTTTTGGCCTTGGTGACCAAATGCAAGTTGGAAAGGCTGTAAGGGCAGGCTTTGATTCTGCTGCTGCTGTTTCTGCATCTGATGAAAAGAATTCATTTGAGCTTGCTGCCTAACCAGGGCTTGCTGTTCCAGCTGAGCCTTCTGGGACATCATCTGCTGGACAGCATCTCCATACAAGTCCAGCTGTGACACAAACACTCCTTTCTCTTGATTTCTTTTAAGGGCTTCCGGGTGGCCATAGAAGCCTGGGGCACCAGCATTGGAGTGAGGTCCTTTTGGGTTGCCCCCAAACACCATACCGTGGTTCCACATGGAAGGGGGAGACTGCCAGTGGCTGTCACCCCTCTCTGGCAACCGGTTTCCCATCAATGAATTCTGCCATTTGACAGCTGTAACCGCCTGGGACATCATCATTGATTCTCCCCGATCCTGAGTGTAAACAGAGTTCATCAAAGCAACGTTGTTGGGGGCACTTGTTAATCCTCCTGTGTGAGAAATCTCCATAGCTTGGGAGACCGGTATATTCCCCCCGTGACCATAGTACTGCCCTTCCTTAAGCTGCTGCTGGGGCTCTTTGGATGGCACAGCTAGCTCCTGCTCATTAAAGTAGGCAACTCGTTTCCCAGTCCTTTTGCTTGAAGACTTCTGCTGAGCCTGAAGATTCATGGTTCAGACTCTTGTCCCAGCTGCTCACACCGTATTTACAACCCACCCATCCCTGAGGTTGGGGGAGGAAAGGCACAGACGTCTCTCTTTTCCATTCAGTTGTAGTAATAAAGGGCAGGGAAGGAGTCCAGATGAAAGTGCATCTACTTCCCTTTTCTCCGTGTGCTTTTCCTACTTCTTTTCACTCTTATTCTTTGTGGTTCAGAGGTCAGTAGGGTCCACTTAGTTACAGGTCCTGAAATAGAGAAGCAATTGCAATGAATCATCAACAGCCATAACAGACAGAAGCAGCACTGTGCATGTCTGTCCCATTTCCCACGGAAATGAAGATCAGGATCATACGTGTAAGAAATAATACAGCTGACCTGACTGAAGAATGTAAAACAAAACAGCTTACAAACCATTTGAATGATGCCACTCCCAACTGCACACAGACTTCTGACTAATCACTCAAGCCCATCCTGAAGGTTTTTCTCTAAAACTCCCTCTCATCTGGCCAATTATTTCTGTGTTCCTGTAATCAGAATAATCTGGTTTTAATCTGAATTAAAAAAGCCCCTCATGACTCGCCAAAGAAAAATAACATCTGGGGCCACGTTTCCCAAAGACATTTTGTCTTCATGGCCAGGAAGGCTGCAGCCAAACATGCAGCAAGATGCTCAATTCAGTGTTTTGCTAAGAGCTGCCCAGGAAGCATCCAAGCACTGAAGACAGGTCCTGCTCAACCTCTCAGATGCTTTCTTCAACAGGTGAAAGCAACTGCTCCTGCCCAGGTCACACTCATGGAGTTACAGGTTGTTATAGCTGCTCCAAGACACCAGCAAGTATCTGTTACTGTAAAGCTACAGACACAAGGGGAGAAAACCTTTCCAGAACATATGATCCAGGACAATTCCACCCTCCAATCCACAAACTTAGGCTTTAAAAGCCTTGTTTGCAGGATTAAGGTCTAATGTGTTAACACATACACTGGTATTTGAGACACCTAAAACCTTTAAAGAAGTTTAGTTTTCAATGTAATTAAATTTTTAAACTACTACTAACACTCAAGTTACTGAGTGTAAGTCTCTTTTACTATCTCTTTTCAATAAGCACTCTGCTCCACCTCCAATCACGCTGCCAATATATTTCAGAAAGATTTTAATAAATTGCTTAAAACCTATTCCTATTGCATCCCCTCTGCTACAAAATTGAGTTTCTCTTGCGTGGAGCAGGTGAGACCAACACACAGCCCCCCTCCAATGAGACCTGTGATCCACTTATCTTGCTCCAATATTAAAAAGAAAACTAATCAAAAGCAGCCAGCTCAGTGAAGCCCTGCACCCTGAGCTTCCTCTAAGCAGACATGGCTACGGTGCAGATTTTCATACTGAGGTGGGGTTGGGAGCATGAGGAGGAGGAAAAGACAAAAAGAGTCTAAATGAACTTACGCAACTTCCACCTCAGCAGCCAAGCCTGGCTACAGAGCTACTGGAACCATGGGCCTGTGTTTCAGAGCACAGTGACTCACTTCCTCAGGCTGTTGCAGAGCTGTTCCCCCCACACTCCCTCCCCCTTCACCCTGGCTACAAACCATGGAGCTCTGCCACCCCGTATCTCGGAGCCAGGGCGTTCCTCCCTCCTCTCAGCTCGTTTTCCAGTCCTCTCTCAACAGGACAAAAATAACTCTGGGAGAAATTATGGACACGTGAGATGGAAAATTCTCTCTAAAACTGCAACTAGTACACAAGCGAGGATTTCATCAAGTAAGTTTTTCCTATTTCAAAACTTCATTAGGAGAGGCAAAAACATGCTACAGCAGGAAACTGGATCCCTGGTAGCACAACAGTAGAGGTGGAAGGGTTGCTTTATGCCTCTCAGGAACATTATTGCTATTCTCTTGTCTTACTTTTTGCAGCACTGCTACAAACGTAGTAGAGCTAACAGCAAAACCACAATACCTGAGGTAATGCTACTAACAGTGGTTTCTGACACTATCTTACCTTCTGAAATCATCACAAGCTATTCTTCTCTCTAAAGGAGAAAATTTCGTAACAGTTTTCCTGCCAATGATGCTTCTGCACATTTTTGTATTGATCAGTTCTATCATTCTCATAAAGAGAATGCAGGTTTGTCTGTGTATCAGAAGACATTACACCCAATCAGACTTAAACCTGCCAGACAACACTTCAACCCTCTGCTGTAGATCCTCTAAACTTCAAGGAAGAATGAACAATAACTGCCCCAAAGCTGGCATGCAGCTGCAGGGATCCTTGGTTTTAACCCTTTTAAAAAAGGAGAAAAAAAAACAACTACCACCCCAAACATTCAGAGACCCACAAAAACCACAAAGAGTTGATGTTGTTCTCAACAGTGGTGGCTGCCACACACACACGTGTCCAGAAGACCTTTTGAAAGAGGTCTCTTGGGTTAGTGAGAGAGCACTGAGCTAACACAGCTCTCCAAAACTCCACCTGGCTGGACTTCGGCTCAATTTTTCCCCAGCAGTAGGTAAGAAGCCACCAGCACTGCAAAGCCTAACTCAGACCAGTTTAGAACTGCACCAAGCTAGGAAAGACACGTTAACAGAAGTGTTAAGATGCAAAGTTTGCCAAATAAAGTAAATTCAGAGATGACCTAAAGGAGGGGAAGGAATATGTACTTGCATGTTCCCTAAAGGGAGCCCTAAAATATTATATGCCTCTTAGGGGAGCTGTCTTGTCACTTGAGAAGGCTGCAGTGATTGAAGAACTGAAGTTACAGCAGCACAAAAACAAGGAGAGCAAAAATGACATTACCAGGGAGGAAAGGGATTTAAGGTACTCACTGAACAATATAACTTAAGCAAATCCTACCTGAGAGATGACCAAGAAGAAAAAAAAAAAAAAGAGGATTTGGTGCATCCAGTCTTAGATGGTAAAAGAAAACACCACAAAATTTTCTATATAGAAAGAAATTCTAAAAAGCTAAACTGCAGAAAAGTATCTGGTAGGTCACTCTAATAATAGTCCATGGTTGAAGCCGAAGGGATAGATGTTCAAGCTGCAGCATGACTGAGCTCCAGGAAAGCTCACCCTTGGCAGCTCCACTGGCTGAGCACTGCTGGCTCTATGACTAAGCAGGCTTCCCTCCCTGGGGCTGTGAGATGAGCTCACATTATCATCACCCCAGCCAATTACCAGCTTTGGGGGTTTTTTCCTTCTGCTTTAATTTCAGCACAGGAGTCAGCCTGCAGCAGAGCAGCAAAATGCTTCCAGGCTTAAGTGTGTTTGGAGCAGCACATCCCTGAGCATGTCTTACCTTGGAGGGAAGCAGGGAGCCAGTTCTGATACCATAAATCCCAGAAGACACAGTGTCTTGCCTCCAGATAGACCCAAGTGTTAGGATACCTTGCATTGCTTTTACACTGCGCAGAGAAAAAGCAGAACCCAGCATCAGTATAGTTTGTTTTAAAAACTCCAAGATTTGGTGTGCAACATCAGCAGTTATTTTCACCTCCAGGAGCTTCAGGCATGCAAGAACATCAGTCAAACTTTGTGCAGATAATGTGAATTGTATGTCATCCCTTTAATGCTGTAAATATTTTCAGATTTCTAAGGAATTTTTTGAGATTTCTAAGGAATTTCTCTTCTAGATCTAAAGAAGCATGGCCAGCAGATTCTGCCCCTCTACTACTCTCTTGTGAGACCCCACCTGGGGTACTGCATCCAGCTCTGCAGCTCCCAGCACAAGAAGGACATGGACCTGTTGGAGCAGGTCCAGAGAAGGGCCATGAAGATGACCAGGGGGCTGGAACAGCTCTCCTACAAGGACAGGCTGAGAAAGTTGGGTTTATTCAGCCTGGAGAAAAGAAGGCTCTGGGGAGACCTTATTGTGTCCTAGTATCTGAAGGGGGTCTACAAGAAAGCTGGGGAGGGACTTTTTACAAGGACTTGTGATAGGATGAGAGGCAATGGCTTTAAACTGGAGAAGGGGAAATTTAGATGAGATGTAAGGAAGAAGCTCTTCACTATGAGGGTGGTGAGACACTGGAGCAGGTTGCCCAGGGAAGTTGTGGATGCTCCATCCCTGGAGGCGTTCAAGGCCAGGTTGGATGGGGCTTTGAGCAATCTGGTCTAGTGGGAGGTGTCCCTGCCCATGGCAGGGGGGTTGGAACTAGATGATCTTTAAGGTCCCTTCCAACCCAAACCATAGAAAGATAAAAAAGAACATCAAATGAGATGCACACACCCCCATGGGCACTTAGGCAGTATTTTCTGGAATGAAATAACCATAAGCAAAGCCAGCTGAGGCACTGCACTGAGAGAAGTCAGGGTTAGCATTTTAATCTAAAACTCCTCAGCATATCTGCACTAGAGCATTCAAGAAAATCACAAACACCAAGAAAACATGGCTAGATTTAGGCCAAGTCTCCTGAAGGTTTTTCTTAACTATTGGACAGGAGTCAGGAGGAATCTCTGCCTGTATCCAGGATGCTGTTCTCTAATTATTTAATAATGTCCTTTCAAAGCAGAGATACCCGAGGAGCACAGGGCACAGATGCTCAGAGTCACTCTCTAGGCTGGTACCAGCCCTCAGCACCCATTAGTAGATTTTACTTAACCCAAAGTAGGTTTTGCAGAGTAATTTAGACATCCCTATCATGGCAATCATCTTGTCCCAGTTTATCATTAGCCTGCTATAAAAATCTTTTTTATGTTTTTTTTAATTAAAGTTAAAAGGTTATTTGACTTAGAGGATAAATTAAAAACACTCAACTGCAATCATTTCATAGAAAATATCTTTATCTCCCTTTAAAGTTATTTGCCTCTGTATTTAACAACCACCCACCATGATCCATTTCAATGTTCTCCTAAATTTGCATGGATTTGTACAATTTCACAGATCAAATTCTCAACCTCACACACTGCAGTAATCTTAAACTCTCCTCTCCAGCCCAACTGCTGAGGGCTGGGCCACCCTGTGCTTTGCTCTGTTCATGGGCTCCACCACCTCTATTTGGCAGGACAAGCAAGTTTCAATTTTGCACATCCCAATCTCCTTTGAGATCATTTGCACACAATTCTCTGACAATGCTGCAGAAACCACTTGAGAAAGACTCTGACTTCTCAAACCTTGGACGGTCAAGGGTGCAGGAAATACTAACAAGCAGCCATAGACCACCTTGTATTTCACCACTTCTATCTTAGCTTTTAAATGCTTTTATTGGAGTTTTTTCATGTGAACAATAAAAAGTGTTGCTGGGTTCTAATGTACATCTCAGCCTTCACTGCAACAATGCTGTCACAGCTCCTTACAGGAAAACTGTCAAATGAAGAGTGATGAGAATCACTTCTCACTAAATCCTCCTGCTGCCAGCAACTGAAGATTATTGATCCCTCCCATAAGAAGCTCAATCACTTTTAATGATGACAAACAGATTCCAAGAAGAATTTTTACATTTAAGTCAAACACAGCAAGCTACTCTGTGTCCTTCTGAGAGCAATCCAGCCTTCCTTCCCTAATTTGCTCATTATTATGGTCAAATCCCACATTTATGAAACAGGTAAAGAATCATGACACACATTTTACTAATGAGGAACAAGACCAGAGGAACTCACTCACTCCTAACTCACCAGGTCAAAATTCAAGAACAGAATATAGGATCCTAGCTACCATTTCCTCTCCAATCCTGCAAGAAAAGATGGGCTTAAATCCACAAGCAAAAGACAAAAACTGGGTGTGCTATTTACACGTGTACAAAGGGCAAAGCAAATGTAATTCCTCCAGTGCAACAGCAGGACAGAGGTAGTTCAACGAGGTAGGTTTTGCTCCTGGCTTTGGTGGTTTGTTTTTATGAAATGACTGGCGACTTACAGGTCAACACAAATAAGAAACTTGTTCCAGCTAACAGAAATCTGCCCCTATGAAACCACCACCACCACCTATGAAACCATCACCACCATCTATTGCAACAGTCTTGAGCAAGAACCAAGAAGGCAATGAAAACTCAGGGTAGTTTGAGTGTTTGGTGGAAGATTTGTAAGGCTTATTGCCTAGCTTATCCATACCCTATGCTTGCCCTGCTGAATATGAAGCCAGCTTCAATCCTCCCCCAACGCCTCTCCCGCACACTCCCTTTGTCACATTCTCTTCCAGCCAGCTACATCAAAATTCCTGCAGATTGTTTGCAACCTCCCACTCTCCACCTTCAGACACCTGAGCAGGAAGGATAACAGCACAGCTTTCCTACATACCAGCCCTGGAGGGAACAAGAAAAAAAAGACAGAAAATAGACCATGTTTGTAAATTCTACACTGCAATTTATCTTCTGAAGAAAGGCTCAAAGCAACTGAGAAACACAACATTGGCCAAGAAAGCCAAGAAAGTAAACGGAGGATGATTGTTTAATGTCCCTGTCACCTTATCCCAACTGGTAACAGCATTTTCCACAGATACCTAGAAAGCCTCTGCAGTGAAAGGCATGTTCTCCAGGAGTCTGGCACCACAGAAGAGCAGCAACTGAAGCCCAAAGTGAACAAGCAAAACCAACCAACTCAAGAGTCTTCAGTGTAAAAGAATGTAAGTAGGTAACAATCAGCCCCCAACACCTCCAAGTAAGAAACTAACCTAGGGAACTGCATCAGAATAAAGTCCTAGGGTCAATAAAGTCTATGAAACAGGAATGCTAACGTGTTTGTGCAACACTGCAGAGCAGAAAAAGGAACTCTACCATGTGCTGTGACGGGGGCAAAGAGATCAAAGGAAACACAGACAGGCAACAGCAAAAGGGAAAACACAGTGTCCAGGAAGCCCAACAACTTCCACTCTTGCCCAAGGTGCCTGCCTGGGGCCAGCAAACACATACTGAAATAAGTAGTGCACACACATCATCAAAGATGATGCTCCATCCCTGGAGGTGTTCAAGGCCAGGTTGGATGGGGCCTTGAGCAACCTGGTCTAGTGGGAGGTGTCCCTGCCCATGGCAGGGGGGTTGGAACTAGATGATCTTTGAGGGCCCTTCCAACCCAAACCATTCTATGATTCTGTGTTTATGGCCTACTCCAATTTTCATGCAATTGGCTCATTCCTATGGTGAAGGAAGACTGAAGCTATGACTGACTCCAAGGTCACCTCTGCCCTGAGGACAGCACAGTGAAAATTACTGTTACCACTTTCACTTTCCCATTTCCAGAGGCAGGGAGGTGATAAAGCTGTATTAAAGCACTGCACTAACCAGAGATTTAATAGCAAAATCTATTAGCTCCATGCCATGAGGCAGAGGAGACAATGGTCTCCTGCAGAAGGACTGTGTGCTTGAAAAATCATCTAGCTTGTACTCAACCACCTCCAGTCTAGATCATGCCTGACATTCTGCATCATAGGTAATTACTTACAGCAAGAAAAATAAGACAAAATGTAGAATTACCCTATTTGGGAAAAAATATACATACTCCAGAAGAAAATACTAACTACACCTCATGAACTAATCAAACCAAGGAGAGATGCAAATCCTCTTTAAGTAAAATATTTTGGTCCATTATAGTGAAGGATGTAATAAGGAGAGGCAGGGAAAATGTGTTGTCATAGATGTTATTTAATTGGGCAGCTTTCTTCTCTGATCAGATGGTCTTAAAATTCACCTAAGCATACATTCTGATTATATTTTGACCTACTATTTACATCTGTGGACATGGTTTTATTTATCCCCTGTCACCACGATTTTTCACATGCCATCTGAACACACAGATGCACTCTGGTATGCAGGATGTTATGGAGAAGGATTTGGGGGGGTGAATTATGAGGTCTGAAGCACCACAGATGTGCCTCGGAAGGAAGTTTTTAGGTAACAGTTCTATGAGAGGGGAGTTGTGCACTTTCAAGGAAAACTCAAAAAACAACCTGTATTTTGGGTTGTCTTCCTCAATTTAAGCTGTAAACTTGGTCCAAGTATTAGGAGGTTTGCTTTTCAAATGCACTAGTGATTTTCCACATAATTTTGTTTCAAAGGGATGAGAAAGATACAAGAAGTTAAAAAGAAAACACCCACTAAATGCTGATTAGTCTTGTCCTTACAACAAACGTTGCCCAGGACAGTGGTATTTCCAAAATAATTGAAATTTTGCCCAAACCTCATCTCATGAAAACAAAGGATTCATGATTTACACCAGACTCATCTTCCATCTGGAACAAGCAGCAGTTCTTGGAGAGAACTCTGAGAAAGAGACTTCTGTAAACAGGCAGAAAAGTCCATCTACACGTGGCTTTGGGATACAGTGCAGGCTTACCCCTTAACAAAATAGGTATATGGTACATTTCCTAAAGTAGTTAATGTTTATAAACTGCACTGAAGTTAGGAATATTAGTTATTATAATCTGTCATCATGATAAATACTATGATCTGAAGAGGCTTGGGCAGCCTTAGAGCATAGAAAGAGCAATTAAGGAGTAGGAAATGCTGCTTTCCAGCTTGGTAGTTACCCACATGTACTCTTCTTTCCCACTGGAGATGGGTTAAGGGCTCTAATTGTAAGCACTTAGGCAGCTATTTTAAGCTTTTTTGTTTGGAGCTGTCAGGGAAGGCAGTTGCTAGCAACAGAGAGACCAATACTCCAACAAGCAGGAACCACAGCAGGCTCTGCAGTCAGAATGGTGAAGAGAAGGCCCAAAGCTTCTCCTGCCCTCACACTCACATAGCTGACATAACCACGGCGTGTCCTTCGCTCCAAATGCCTCTCTGGCCACAAACACCAGCTGCAGAACTGTCTGGATACACCACAGAGACAGCCCAAACCCTTCTGCACTTCAGCCCTCAGAGGAAAGAACACCTGAAGACTCAGCTGCAACAGAAAGAGTGCAGCAGGCTCAGGTGTCTCCATCTTCACCTCTCCAGCAGCCCCATCACAAAGCTAGAAATACCTAAGTGTCCAATGTATGCAATATCACAGTCTGAGTGCTTCATAGAGTCCTTCAAGGTTTTGCAAGAGGGAATAGGCTACAAATAAGGGAAGAGAAAGGGGAAAGTTCATCTAGATGACGATATGGTCCATTCCCAGAGGTTTCTTCATGAGACATATAAATGCACTCAAAACCTAGACCATAGCTCTTGGCAGAGACACTCTTGACACCATCAAGCAGGCCAAGACATCATCACTTGCCCAAGCCTGGCTGGAGAATAGCTGGGACTAAAAGCACAGGCAGGACCTCACAGGACCTGGGATCCATTTGCAGCTCTACTACAGACATGCATCTTAAGTTAAGCCACTTTAGATCAGTTCATAAAATGAGAATAATGCCTGAAATTCAATACACTGATATTCACAAAGTATTCTGAGGTCATAAAAGTTGTATTAGCTTTAACAGTACCTACTAACAGGCTAGATGGGGATTCTTCCACAAAATGCTCAGAAATCAGATTTGAGACATGATGCAATAGGGTAGTGATAACCAAAGAAGAGGGAGGGGCTGAAAAAATGAAGGAAAAAGGTCACACAAATAATAGCATAGCTGTTCTTTTGTCCTCCTCTGACCCAGAAATATCTTTTTGGGTTTTTTTCAGCAGTTACCTAAGGTGAAGCAGTGCTGATCTCAGTTTGCCCACAGCCACTTGCAGCCAGACAGATGCCAGGATCAACTGGGCTAATCTAGTCTAAAACTAGTCAAGGGGTCAGTCTTTAACAGCACTGACAGGATTTTAGTTCCTAAAATGATGTCCTTTAAGAAATCCTGTGGTCACTGTTGAATATAAAAGGGTCTTTTTATTGTGCTGGTCAAGGTGCAGTAGCTCTGGGCCAAGATTGGGGCTTACAACAATGCAGGGAACATTGACAGACATGGGCAAGCACCACGGAATGTTAGGGATTGGAAGGGACCTTGAAAGATCATCTAGTCACCATCATACAGTGGAAACCAGCAACACTTCAAGAATCCAGGGGCCTAGAGAGCCCCTAGAGGGAAGGTGCCCTCTATTAAGAGCCCTTACAAAGCTATTTTAAATTGAGCCAAAGACTCAGTTCTTAGTAAAACACAAAATTCAGGTTGTGATGATCAAGTTCAACATTATAGCAAGAACTAAAGTTTACACATTAATCCACCTGCACATGGAATTCTGTGAGTGTTAAGCAGATCAGAAGCTTTTACATTTCCTCTGCACTTACATAGTTTGCTCTGCAAGCCCTGGAGCAACATAAATAGATTCTAACTGAATTCATAACATTTTGGGTCAATACGCTACACTTTGAATAGTTGGAATTGCTAAAAATACAAAGTATGTAATTGCTATTAACAGGAACAGCAAGTCCTTTACAATTGTGAAAAAACAGGCCATAAATAATTGGAAAGTCACACAGCAACTTACTGGAAAAGCTGGTAAGAGGATCGGTGTGAAACACTTGACTGTCTCCAAAAGAAATCACTAAGCATTAAAGAACAAAATAAAATCCCTTATATAATTTTCACCCTCAGAATGAAAGCCTAATGAACTAATCATCCCTCCAGGCATATGGAGCCATTGACCTGATCCTCTTACACCAAAGAAGAAGAAATTCTGAGATTGATGCTCCTTTGCAAGCAATAACACAGATAGTGGATTCTACAGGATTTTTCCACACCAGCTAGAGAGCACTCTCTTATTTCAAATAGTTTATTAGTTCAACTTATGCCCCACAGCTTCTGATGGCTTTGTTATTTTCCACAAATCTCCAAACAATAAGAACAAACGTCCAGTCTCCCGTCAACATTCCTTATAACACAGTTTTCCCCATTTGGGAGAGATCCACCAATCAACCCAGGCAGAAAAACATTCTAGTAGTTGCTACACTGAAGACAAATTTCATTTGGGAGAAGTAGCTGAAAGAACTTGCCCACAAATGAGCTCAATGTTATTGGAATACTTCACATTTACATAACACTTTGCAATAGTTGAAGCAATATGTTAACACCAACTCACCCAACCTCACAACGTGTCATGGGCAACACTCTGGATTTTTCATAGTAAACAAAGAGATCCTGTTTTGCACTAAGCCAACTCTTTGGGAAATCCTTGATCTTGGTTTTGTCCACTCTTCACTCCTTCACACTGTGCAGACACTGATTGTGTTTGCAAGACATGAAGTAAAGCATCTTTGTTTTGGAAAGATGCACTAAAATTCAGAAACTGGTAGAGAAAACTGCTCTTGAAAATAGCCCAATAGATCTCCCCCCACCCTGATGTAAATGTTAGGGCTATCTTGATAGAAAAATCACAATGTTTTCTAAAGCACATAAACGTTCACCCACCCACTTCTGCAGAAGAGCTCTAACATCATTTTAATATAAATACGTATATGAAATATATATGAATTACATATATTAATATATGTTAAATTGCATGGCCTCATAGTATCCCAGCACAATGTATGACTTAATGCATTTCCTCTGGTGACACCTCTTCAAGGGAGGGCACTACTATTATTCCCTTTTTATTGAAAGGGACTAAGGCAGAGAGAGAGACTAGGAAGTGAGTTGCCTGAAGAGGTCTAGGACAGAGCAGGGAACCCAACACAGTGTAAGGCCAGTGCCCTCTACCCTTTCAATCATCTCTAGCCTCTTACTTGGTCTGAAATCTCATCCTAAGGATGGCTGAAGTGCAAATGAAACCTCCTTGAAACATTTCTTCCTATTTCAGCCTGCCCATGAGACTTCTGCCATGCATAACAACAAACTCAAGATGAGTGTATAGCAGTCACTGCAGGTTTAAGGTGGATCTAAATATAATTTTCTAGTTTTTAAAAGAGTTATCACCTATAAAGCATATATATATATGCATAGTTATAGACTAGCCTTGCCTGCAGTAGTGTCCAAGAGACATGTAGAACAATCCAGGAATACTGGGCAGAGCTACACAGGTGATTATCTACACAGGGATTAGGTAACAATGTTGAATAACCTCAGCAAATCCCTTCCCTGGATCCAATTACTAATTCAAATGAGGAAAGAAGGGAAGGAATAGATTAATTTACAGCTGTAAGTAGATTAGCTTTGATACATATGATCACCATTCAGCATAACAGCACACTTGGAATCAGAGAACAAAAAAAAGAAGGGGAGCTTTTAAATCCTGTAAGACAGTGACCGTGACATGAATATTCCTCCCATCTCTGCATCCTTCTTCCCAACATCCACTCCAACAAAAATCCTGTTCCCACAACTGCAACATCTGAGGCACCACAAATAAGAAACAGCTTTTCAAGCCCACAAGAAACGGATGTGTCCAGAGCCCACCAGCACAGGGACCAGCTTCCACCCCTCAAGTCTTCTAACTGCAATCTGCTGGTTAACCCCCTCTCCGGCTAAGTGAAGAGCAAAACTCAGACTGATTTTTAGCAGGAACACAGCAGAGATGGCAGCAGCTGCTCTGCAGGAGGAAGGTCTCCATTAGCAGACCACGGAAGGGGTTCTGCCACTGCCATCACTGCCCTTCTGAGGTTCTGGAGGTGGGGGGCACCCAGCCTTGTTCTGCAGCTATGAATGTCAGATTTCTGCCATTTACTGGCGAAGAAGGGGAAGGAAGGGGCAAAACCATCACACATTTGGTTGAGAAATATAACAAAGTGTCATGGAAAAAATAACACAGGGTCCAGAGTTTTTTAAATGCAAACACTAGAGATGAAATTGCAAGTATTGGTTTTCCCCTTTCCATAAAAAGCTACATATTTATAGCAGCTGCTTACCAAAAAAAAAAGCAGCCTTGACAGGTAAGTATCAGGAATGCCAAGTCACAGAATTACTTAGAAAGAAAGAACAAGCACTAATTTGTACATAACTGTGACAAAATTCACTTAGTACAGTAGATTAAGTAAATTCTGTTCCTAAATCACTCACCACTTATGTTTGTGGTTTGGCTTGCTCTCTTTCTTACTAAAAATCTTGAACACTCAGCACAAAAGGTTCCCCTGCAGCCCAAATCTGCCAAATCAGCGTCACAAAAGTACTGTCGCAGCCCCAAATCTGGACAAAAAAGCAGAAGAAAATCCAGACTCATTGCTATCTGCATATAAGACAGCAGGAAAACGTTCAGATAAAAGAATGGCTTCTACACTCCTACACGTAGCAGCCTAGGTGGCATTATTGTAGCTACTTCTAAACCTACAGCTTTGCTTAAGCAAGGTTTCCGCATTCTTCAGGTATCTTCAGCTCACCTTCTGCAAGATTTGTGGCCCTGGTGTTGGCACAAAGCTCCACAGCAGCATCTACACAGAGACAGGGATTCCCCGGGGCAGTCTCTTCAGAGGCTGAAGAATTGACCACTTTGGGGTTTAGACTGAGGTCAATGGTGGTTTCCATTCATGTCACAACATGAAGGAAAACATGTGAGAAAAAAGTGAGGCAGGAAAAAAAGAAACTAGCAGGAAGAAGAAATTTATCTCCCTTCTGAATCCAGAAGTGTATCTGCCCCTGGAGATGCCCTTCCTACATTCTCAGGACATTTTGCCCATTTTCTAGAACACGATGCCTTCCAGTTAAATAGACTTAGTTCCACAAAGATATCATGGCAGGACAAACTGTTTCAAAAGACATGAACCACCCAGCCCATTAAGCAACTGGAATCACTTTTTAGTGTGTCCTCCATTTTTTTGTTTAAAGTAGCTTTTCACAATTGGTAATTTCTTTAATATAACACTTTCAGAGAAGGACATTAAAAAAAAGCTACAACCAATAAAAAAAAGTTGTTTACTACTTCACTTATATTTCTCATCTCCCTTCCTTGAAGAAATAAAAGGTTTCCCCAAACATTTCACTTGTTAAAATAGATCTTTTCATTTTATGCACAGATATTTGGATGGTGAAGAGGAATTAACAATTCTAGGGGGGGATATGCACTGAATTTCTCAGTATCATTGGAGGAACTGCTTATAGTTTCAAAGACTGAATTCTAAAAAAAAAATCAGCTGAAGAATTTCATAACATACCTCCCTCTAGCATTCAGGAGACAGGGGATTTGAAGGTTCAGGTTTTTAATGGCAGCAGTTGGAAAGAACCCCACCTGTCAGTTGCTCAGCTCCCAGCCTGACTTCACTGGCTCTCTGGTCAAATTCTAAAATAAGCAGATCTGCAACTCTAATGTCAAAAAAGGAAATTGCTTACCACACTTCAACTTTGCAAGCTTTTTATACTTTAAGCAAGTAAAATGACCCTTCTGGTGGTCTTTGAATAACCAGGTTAAAATCAAGCCCATAGCAGTAAAGATCCCTTGCTTGCCTTGCTGCAATAGTAAAAATGTCCTCAGCCAAATATGGACACACTCTCTTCCTGTTCACTGTGGAGAACTAACTCTTCAGTGACAAAATCCACCAGCTGCATGTTTCTTGCTAAGCTCTGCACTTACAACAGACTCCACTACTGAGAGCAATTTAGATGTTTCACTCGGCCAGCCTAGGGATAATTTCCACAATAATTCTGGGGAGGAACGAGGGGAGATGGACACTTGTAAATGGTTAACGTGCTCCCCCAGCTCCCTCCAAGCAAACTACACACACAGGCAAAAAGGCAGAGGAAATAATTAACCTTCCAACTCCCAAATTCTGGCTTAAATCCCATAAAGTAGCTTCGTGCTCCAAATCGACATGTGGAAAGAATAATGAGCGGTGACCAACTTGCTGAGGGTTGTGGAAAACTGGGCTGTGGAGCACCAGGAGCTCCTGCCAGAGATCTGCTGCAGGCCCTTATGAACGTGCTCTGGAAAAGCAGCTCTGTGTCCTCTTCAGGCACTCTGGAAAACCTCAGCCACTAACCCCAAGCACTGACCACCTCTTCCCTTCCACACTAAGGCTTCACAAGCTCTTTTTTTATTAAAAAAAGAGACATATGTACAATTGCAAACTTATGCACTAACCTAGTCACTTTTTAGTCTTCAACTCCATCCTCACATGGCCTGAAGGCCTCCTCTGGATGCTGGCACCATTTCTGGCAGGAGATACAATCCATTTATTTTAACATACAAAGGGTGTTAAGTCTTCAAGTTTGCTTTCAGTTTGAAGCTGCCTTTTTAAAGCAAAATCTCATCAGGAACAACTCCCTCTTCACTAAGGTATCTTAGTATTTGAAGCGATGAACAATACTTCATTAAAGTATTCAATAAAGAACTCCCTCATTCATGAAAGAAAAAAATATAATCCTGGAATGATCTTAAACCAAATCCACTATTTGGCATCATAATTCCTTCCTGAAGACCCAGCAGCCCTCATAAGTGCTGTCTGCATATAATTTTAGCTCTGTACTTTGCCTTACTTATTATCAAGTATTTTAGGAAGTACATCTAATTACCAAATATCTTCCAAATTGGCATTCTTTTGGAAAAAAAAAATCAAATCAATCTTTTCTATCCAAAATTAAATCCCTGTTTTGGAGGTGGCAATATACTGGGTTTCCCTCTGGGAGGGGAAGGTTGTTTCCCCCTGCTCTCTTTGATGACCAGTATGTTGGCACCTCTGCTACCCATGTCCACCCGCACTGCTGAGAAAGAACTGCTGCCAGATACTCCCGTAGGCATCTGGGGACCAATGAATCTTCATGTACATTGCTGCTGTAGCTGTAAATCACTAGCTCCTTTAGTTTTTCAACCCCCCTAAGATGCCTGTCTCATTCCTACTGGGCAGGAGCAGTGCAAGCAGCAGCATAAGCACAAATTTCCATTTATAGCTCTCGACTAAAAAGTTTTTTTCCTCTCGTAGAGGCAGACACTGGCCTCAGTATGATTACAATCCATCTGTGCACAGATCTGGTAGAAAAGTTATTTCCTCTTACAGAGGGCTGTATTTATTTAGCCGTAGTACAGCTGCTCCAAAGCCACTTGGAGGCTAAAAACGTGCTCTTCTCAGGCTGCATTTCCCACTGAAACGCTTCAGCTGCTGAGCCAGAACCCGAGTGAGAGCCTCAAGAAACAGGATCTCTCAAAGGGGTTGTGTCCACCCTGCAGCTGAGCTCACCATGTCTCAAGAGTCAGGAAGCTCTGGCTGCCCCCAAACCCGGGCACCTGGCAGCTCCCCCCTGCCCTCGCAGGCAGCCTGGCATGCCAGGACCTGTGGCTGCGGCTGCCGCGACATCCATCTCCTCGTCTCCAGTAATTCAGGGCCACCTCCCAGGCACTAAACACCCCTGCAAAGCCAGGCGAGGCAACAGACACTTGTAGCACAAGTGTGGAATCCTGCAGACAGCACAAAGGCATCCTGGAATACATTCTTTTAAGGCTTGGATGAGGATTTTTCAGTATTTTTTAATATCCAGCCCCTTCTGTTCTTTATACTACTTGTTCTGCACTTCCCTGAGCAATGAGGAGACACTGCTGCTTTTTCAGCTCCTTAAAATGATCCATCAGATGAAAAAGATCTGAGCTACATCACACTGTCCAGACCTCACTAGTAGGGAAAGTTTGTTTTGAATATTTTAAGACAAAAAACAACATACACTGCCACCCACAAGAGTGGAGAAAAACCCTAAAAGTATCTCTCAACTGCTTTAATCCTCAGCTTCCAAGAGATGCAAAATTTTCCATGAAATTAAGGTCATATTTGCAGCCTGGTCAAAGGTGATGTTCTCCCTATTGCTATCACTGCAGGGAAGAATCTATTTAAGTGAAAGAAATTCTTCATCAGGAGCTTCCTTAATTTTTTTTTTCCCTTGAAATGAGGCTTTATCCTCACAAAAACAAGCACTACACAAAATCTGATAAAGTTATGAAGGCTCTAGCATATTAATAATGTCTTTGCAGTCATCAAGGAATTGTAAAAACACCCCCTTGTTTAAATTTTGAAATCAAACCAGTTATTTTGCTTTCAAGAAGTTCTTGTAAGAGAGATGAATCAAGAACTTTTGAGTTTTTTCACCTCCAAAAATTCAATTTGAGAACTTTCTAAGTTATCAACAAACATTAAGCAACTTGAAAGCCCAACTATATATTTTTGATGTTTAACCAACAAGGTGTTTGTAATCATTAAACCTTTATTCTAGGTGATTTACAAAGGGGAGGGGGAAAAAAAGTATTTTTCAGCTGGAAATATTTTAATTTCTAAAAGTTAGTGTGATGGAAGAAGCTTTTATTCTTAAAAGCTAAGAACTGCTAATCCAAAATGCCAGACAAATGAGTAAGTTAGAGATTTATTAAAAGGAAGCTGAAAATTAGTACTAAGGGTACTGAAAAAACTCATTCTGTTTGAAATTAACATCTAATATACACTTCAGGAAAAAAAATGTCCAAAAAATAAATTAACATCCCTGCCTTCAATTAAGATGTGAGACCCAAGACAATTTTTTCCAGCAATTGTATTTAATAATAGTAAGGGACTGTTGCTGAAGAGATAAGCTGGCAGTTGACGTTGTTCCAGACATATGAGTTTTCCAGATCTTCCTTATTAAAAAGAAATTACTTTTATTTGAAACAAAAGAGATGGAGAAGTCACCTTTAATGCAAAATGGTCTCCATGAGTCCAGTCAGCATGCCAAGTATTAACTTTTGCTTTATTTTTTCATCTGTTGGCATTTTTTTACATTTTGTTTGTATAACACACAAAAAAATCAAATCAGTGATTCTTCTCCCTCAAAGTTATCAGTAAATCAGCTGGTTTTTCAGTATTTGTAAGAAATCCTGCAATGCTGGTGTGAGACTACAAGTGAACTGTGGGAATGAATAAAGGGATATCACAGAAGCCTGGTAGGGGTTGGAAGGGACCTCTGGAGGTCACCTAGTCCAACCTCCCTGCCAAAGCAAGGTCACCTGGAGCAGGCCACACAGGAACGTGTCCAGACAGGTTTTGAAACCTCTCCAGAGAAGGAGACTCCACAATCTCTCTGGGCAGCCTGGTCCAGACTCTCTCACCCACACAGGAAAGAGGTTTTTCCTCACGTTGAGGTGGAACTTCCTGTGTTCTGTGATTCAGAATCTGGGAGATGAAATGATTAAGAGTCACAAACACAGCTTGAACTTTTCAGCTAGACAACTGCAAGTAAAATGCTTCAAAGCAACTTATTCCCAGCAAGGAAGCAGCTTTCTGGCTAAACTGGCAACGTAGTTGAGAAGCTCTGTAAGAGTACAAAACATTGAAAGCCAAAAGAAATACAACTCTCCTCTGGAATAAACTCCCCAGTTACTGATACTGCCTTGGACCAAGCCAGGACTGTAGTAGTAGCTACAAGGAAAGCTTTCTTGTTCTTACTTTCCTTCCCACTATGCTAAGTAGTAATAGTTTTGTGCAAATCAGTCATGTGCAGAAAACTTAGAATAGGAAGAGAAAAGTTTCCCCAAGACTTTATGGTTTTGATCCCATTCAGTGTGTCTCTCCCGCCACGGAGTGCAAAAGTAGTGCCAGTGTCATGCAAGACACTGCTGAGCTTTTGTACAAAAATACAACTTCTCTCAGCTCCTTACTTGTTCTCATCCCTGTATTCCCTGTGCACAAGACAGCTCTGTCCTTTCTATGTTGTAGCATCTTGTGCCCGCAACCAATTCTGAACCAACTTAAAGCCATTCCCAGGACATAACATCATAAAGGGTTATGAACAAGCAATCTACCACCAAATCTTTTTTTTCCCCCCTTTTTCAAATAAGTAAACCTCATACTCTCAAAATGTGTCGCATTAAGCAACGTTGTATGGACAGAGTAGTATTAGATTTTTGTTAAAATATACCAATGCTGTGTTCAGTAGGAAAGCAGAGGGTTAAAATCACCATTATAGTTGCAACAAAGAAATAATAGCAAGCAACTTGACAAAATATTCCCTGAGTTTCCTGCATTCAAAGCCCTTACAGTTTTCCCCTTCAGACAGGGTCACTATGTCCTGCCAATTCATGAGCTCCCAAAAATAAACTAGTTGAGTAACTAAAGATGTCAATAGATTTGCACATTCCCTCCCTGCATCCAGACTGTACGGCTCAGATGGCTACTTGTAAACAGCCAGGCATCCTGCGCTTCATCTGCAGCACTTTCCCAAGCCAATTGTCACTTTCAAGAGCTCAGTTAAAGCTGTCACCAAACACAGAATATCCTTCCACCTCCAAACTGCTTCTCTCATAAATCAAGTCACTCAGAAAGAACTGTCTTCTTAAAATACTTGTTAGCATGCAGCAAAATCGGGGAGTTCTGTTCAACTTCACAATAAAAAAAGACATACCAGAGCAGCTGACAGATGTGTAAGCACCTGGGGAAATGCTCTGGGGCCATGCTCCAAGGGAGAAAGTTGATTCACTGCTTCAGGTTTCTTCCATCTTTGACCTTTTTGGTGACACTGCCAAAGGTACCCAACTGAGAAACAGGAAAGCATGAAGTAATTCTGCATAAGAGCCAGACTGAAGTGTCCTAAGTGCACAGAACCACCAAGATGATGACTTTGTTCACTGACAACCTGATTTAAAAACTTGTAAGTAATATGACTAGAGAAACTCTACTCAATCTGCTCCTCACAGAAACTGGTGCCTCATTTCCAGAGCGTAAGCCAGAAGCACCTCAGATTTCTAGAAAAAGACATGAAAGGATCAAGCACCTCACAGGGAACTAAAAGTCAGCTTTTTAATTAGGATGTCCAGGAAAAAAACAGTTAAAAGGGTCCACAAAGGATGCACCATAGGGGCAAACATGTATCTGCATTTGAATGAAAAGAGTCACTGTTCTACCTAAGGCTCAAGTGTCTCTATCTGCTGGAGGTCCACAGAGGATGCCAATAACTATTGCTGAACAACAAAGGCAGCTCCTTCTCAAAGGCAGTAGGTGTGAGAGGGTGTGACCTGCTGACAAAACACTCCCCCAGCCACGGAGGTGTGAATTCAGACTCACACCTTCCCCTGACAGAGTCCCCACCAGGCAGCTCCCCTGGCTGGGGCAGAGTCTCCAATCCCACTTCGGACATCGGACCACTACTTGTCAGGTCAGAGTATGGTTCTGTAGCTTCTTTGGTTCTACAAGCCTCTTAGATGAGGACAGCTACCTCACCTTCAAACAAGAATGATACCAAGGCACAAACAACGTAAATTACTCGTCAGAATGAGATTGCAAGAAAGGGAGAAGGTTGGAAACAGTTCTGTTGGATGTCCTAGGGCACCAGAACATACTTCCTGCAGAGCATTTTGTTGCCTTCTCTTTCTCTTTGGTCTTAGTTGTCCCCTAGTTGTCTAACAGTTTGTAAATAAGTGTAGACTCGTAGATCAGATGCAGGAAATTCTGTGACTAGATGATTTAATGGTCTTCTGGGTCAGGGCAAAGAGCAAGACTTCCTCTAAGCTCTAGGTACCTGCTCCTTGTTGCTCATGGTTTCAGTTTCAGTATAAGCAGCTGCTTGTGTTTATGTATGAATAAAAGGCTCAATGAAATCATAAATACAAACACTTCCCCCTCCCCTGTATATTAACACCTGTTAACTCAGAAAACTAAAAGCACTACAGGCTATTAAGAGAATAAGAGCAAGATTTTACCTAAGATGTTAAAAGGCCTAAAGCCATTGAGCTCTAGATCAGAGCACGGGATAACTTCTTAAATATTTTCCCCCAATTTCTAGGCTGTATTCCTGAAGCAGATCTCCATAAGAACTGCTGGTACAGCCCCCAGTCACAGCATTGCAACCTCCACTGGCAAATTAAACCCTCCAGTTTGCTTTTGACAAAAAGGACACCTAGAGATGACTTAGGCCTCTAAAGTCTAAGCGTAGCCTGTACCTTTGTTACATATTATTCCAAGTAAAATGGTAAAAACCTCCAGTAAAACCATATTGGCTCAGGATATGAAAGGAACAGAGTAAAACTATAGACTGATCTGTACCATGTAGCCTGAGAACTACAGAGCAGGTGAAGTCTTTTTTATTAATGCTCATGATGCAGAAGCCAAACATCTTACACATTATTCTCACAAACCCTCTTCAGTAGATTTCTGCTCAAATTTTTGATGAGACTACAGAAAAACTGGATTTTTTTGCTTCTTAAGAAGTTATCTTTCTGTGTTAGACACAAGTTGCTGCAAACATCAGTGCCATCTCTGCTCTCTAGGTGACTAACATGGGAACCAGTTCAAATAATGAATTTTCTTGTTTGCTTTTTGTCATGCAGTCCCTGAAGTATGTTATTATGGTAGCAGATGGACTGAAGGGAGTGTTTACCATCTGAGATCCAAATCCAGCTACGGTTTAAATACCAATACCTGTCATGAAGGTATTAAAAAATCATTATTGTTAAAAGCTTCTAAATCTCAGTATCTTCCTATCTCAGCACCTTTTAATTTCATGTGTGTGCATGTGGATGTTTGTTTGGCTTGAAGCTGTCTTATAAAAAAAAGTAAGTTTTGCCCTTTCACCTCAAACTCATTCTTCAGCCAACATCAACAGTAACTTCGCAGTCCTGTAATAACAGAATATTGGTGCTCAGGATTAGAAGAGATGATTGTTGTAGATTTATCATCACTGGGGGAAAAAAAAAAAAAACCAAACCAAAAAGAAACACTCCTGTTTAAAAAAAGGTAAAAACACAATTCAATGCCACCCAAATACATAACCAGCACCAAAGAAGCAGCATCTTGCCAACGTGGTTGCTTTAACATCAACTCCAAATATCAAATACACTGTCCCTTCAGCTAAAATACCCAAGTACACATGGCCAAGCAATTGTTGATGTTGACAAGTATTTGGGTCACTACCTTTGGTCTCATACTTGCCTAATGATACCTCTGAGAGAGGTGCCTTGTGGAAAGTTCCATGAAATCACTCAAAAGCAGAGGTGCAACCTCAAATCCAGTGAAAGGTCTCTAACCTTGCTCTATGGCCTCTGTGTTGGAGAGGTGCTTCTTTATGACCAGCCTGCCCATGTTTCTTTTGTTTCCTGTGCTTTACATTTAGCAAATATCTTAATTCAATATAGTAAAGATTTTAAGGTATTTATTATAAATATTTCCAGTATTTAGCATGTCTTTTACAGGATAACATCTAGAGCTTGTCAAATTCTAAGAGAGTAATTCAACCCAGAATTTTCTAAGTCACAAAATAAAACTAAAGCATAGGGGCAGTCAGATTTCCCTGCCAGTTTCACATACCAGAGTATTTGGCATCCTAAAACTGCCATCACTGGAATCTCCTAAAGCAATCAGAATGCCTTACAGCTAGGGCTCTCTCACCGCTCACCAGGAATTTGGCAGTCCTGGCATTTTGTTCTCAAATGGTATAAACCCAAATCCAAAATGGGAAAATACTTTGCTAAATTCTTCTCCACCCAAGTGTAGTAATTTCCCACAAACAAAGCAAACTCTCCTTTCAGGAAGTGCCTGAAAAAATGAACAATACATTGTGCAGGAAGAAATAAAGCCCGAAAATAAGACAGTTTAATGGCAAGTGATCCAGTAAAATCCCAGGAGTATTTTTAATGTATCACATTTTTTTTTACTTTACTTTTCAATGTGTCTAAAGGTGGCTATTCAGGGTCAAGAATTAAGTTTGAAATCACCAACATCTTCAAGCAAACAGAAATGCACTTTTACCCTATGAACTACACCATAACAAGGTAAGCGGGAGATTATTCAGACTTCTGGAACTAGTTTCAATTTGAGACTTCACCACAATGCACACTGCAGACAAGGTGACAGGCATTTCAGCGGGCCTAGTGCCCCACAAGACGTAGCTTAGAATCATTGAATGGTTTGGGTTGGAAGGGACCTTAAAGTTCATCTAGTTCCAACTCCCCTGCCATGGGCAGGGACACCTCCCACTAGACCAGGTTGCTCAAAGCCCCATCCAACCTGGCCTTGAACGCCTCCAGGGATGGAGCATCCACAACTTCCCTGGGCAACCTGCTCCAGTGTCTCACCACCCTCATAGTGAAGAGCTTCTTCCTTACATCTCATCTAAATTTCCCCTGCTCCAGTTTAAAGCCATTGCCTCTCATCCTATCACAAGTCCTTGTAAAAAGTCCCTCCCCAGCTTTCTTGTAGACCCCCTTCAGATACTGGAAAGCTTCAATGAAGTCTCCCTGAGACCTCATTCACAAGCTTCAGAGAAGAGTCCAGTTTACCCACGCTGAAGGGATGCTGCTGATCCAGTAGCTGGAAATCAACCATACAACACTGCACCACAACCAGACTGCAAAGCCAAACCAGTATCTCAAAACTCTTCTCAGTTAAAAGCCCTTGATAAGAAGATACAAGAACAATCCTTGCAGTCACAATCCATGCATGCTTTGGTCACTATAGCTCTAGAAATACCAAAAGCAACCTTATCTTAATTTATTGTGTCTAATAAACCCCAAATTTTAGCATGATATTCGAGCCCGAAATAAAAGTACAAAACAGCCAAACAAAAAAACTTCAGAAAGGTTTTTAAAAAATAAACAAAACTTCACAAACAGCACTCTAGCATCACAAGAAAGAGAAACATTTGTTCTCAGAGAAACTGAGTTATAAAATATTCATAGTCTAGCAGGATAGTGTGTGTACACAAATATACATACACATTTAATTTGTCTTGCAAAATAAGTGACAAGAATATATACTAATATACATTATTGCAGTGTAACCTCCCCTATTAGTAAGCTATGATGGGGAAAGCCAAGCAACTGAGAATCAGTTTTCATGTGAGAATATACAGCAAATAAAAAATAAAATGCAAATATTGACTTGATGCCACTTCCTATGTCTTTACATCCCAACACTGAACATGTAATGAATCCCTAAAAATTTAGTAAAAAAGATACCAAAGCTTTCTCAGTTTACTACTTGAGTCATTAATAGCACTTAACTTGTTTCAATCTTTACCACTATTTAAGTCAAATGATATAGAACTTCAAAAGTAATTTTCAAAAGCTAAAGACTAAAAAAGAAAGTGTTATTGCATGTTTTGCTGTAGGCCTTTCAAGATGTCTTTAATAAAAAAAAACAACAAAAACAAAACACTAAACACTTTGCCACCCCCTCCAAATCAGCTTTTCCCAGTTTTTAACTTCTTGATCAACACCAGCTGTCAATGCAACAAGAGGCTTTCATGTCATTTACTGGCACATAAAAAGAACATTCATTTTTAAGATGTACATTTCACAGAGTATTTGTACATCTTCCATACTATAGATTAACAAATTATATTAATTCAGGCCTGCTGATCAGGTGGCTGACAAGGGCACCAAACTTGATAAAAAGCTACAATACAGCCAGAAAAGCAAAGAATTAATTACCAGTATTTATCTCTGCATCCCCATTTCATCGTTTGCTCCCGAATACCTGAATATTGGCTGCACTAAAAATGCACACACATTTTTCCCTGGTGTGAAGAGCAAAGCTTTTTCTCTTAATGTTCGGTGTAGTTTTCAGCTGCTAGAGTTGATCAGCAGAGCACTGGAGAAGGCTCCAGTTGGAGCCCATTCCAAACCAGAAGCTCTGGTGTTTCTTGAGCAGCCTCACACCCGCTGGAAACACACACCCCTTGTGCACTGGGAGCTGCTGCAGCTGCCAAGGAGCCTCCACGTGGAATGCAAGTTGCTGGTATGCAGCTACAAAAATTTAAATTATTACTTGAGCAACCACCTCCTTCAGGGACCTACCTATCACACGACAAGGAATTCTTGGTTTGAATGCTCAAATCACACCAAAGGGAGCATGGGATTCAAAGCACCAACAACTCCCGCCTGGCAGCCAGTTCTGTGCCACATTTCCAATTATTAGGGGAGGTCCTAACGATGATATTGCCTTGAATTAGCAGCACATGCCTCCCATTTACAAATTACTCAGTGACAAGTCTTCCATTTGGAGCTGACTCATGAGCCTTGGTTCGCCTGGGCCAGAATTTGCTAGCTTTTTGGACATGTGTTGCAAAACCTCACCCCCAGAGCTCCTGCCTCTCTCACCCCCCACCCCATTTAACATGATGAACATTCAGAGAGAAGTCGTTTATTTCTCCCTTTATGTCACTTAGAATATAATTAACTGCACTTGAGACAATATGCATATTTACTACACCTCATTTTAGCATAAGCTGTAATTGACCACAACCAATACTAAGATTTCACGCAATCCTTCCATGATTTGAGCAATAGGTTGAAAAAGTGGCTGCTAAATGTTTATCTGAGGGAAAACCAGGTAAGAGTAGAAATTCCTCAAGAATTGCTAAGCACAGAGGAAACACATCCACCTTGGGGAACAGGACCCCAGGCCAGCCAGGCTCCTGTCCTGCCCCAGAGAAGCCAGGGGCAACTTCAGGGATCTCCTGGCAGCTTAACAGAATAGTGTCATGGGAGGGATGCCAGGCTTGAAAACATCTCCTGCTGCTCTGCAGCTACCAATAAGCGTGAAAATCATCAATTAACGTCTGGAATGTTTACATAGGCTGTCTAGCAAACGGCTTGTGCTGAGCTACAGCCCTCACTTCCCAGCTCTGCTACTCTCCTGCACCTGGATGGTTAAAGGCTGGCAGGGCTGCACCTCCCTTTTCGCTACTACGAACACAAATGGGTATCTGTGACTAATTCCACCGGGTAGCACAGGAGGAGGAACAGAGGACGACTCACGGCCATGAAAATTACCTACTCCTCGGCACACAAGTCCAAAGAATCCTGGCCTAAAACAGTTTCTCCCACCACGCGGGCTGTGAAAAGCAAAAGCATAAGGAATGACTGTATTGTACCACTACCACAAATGATTCAAGGAATCTTTCAGCACTGTTTCTGGTTTACCCCAGAAGTAATTTTGACATTGAAACACCCAGTATGACACAGATTGACAAGTCAGTCAAGACACGAAGAACAATCCAAAGAAAAATCTACAAATAGAACATCACAGTAATGCACAGATTAAAGTATCTTCTCTTATTTTGAATTAAAATAAAGCACTCCAATAAACTTACAGAAAAATCACTATGAAAGTAAGTTTGCAGAGTGCTAGGCCTAGTGTTGTGGTTAATTAACCACTCGGTAAAAAAACCCAACAAAACCCAAACATAAACTTCTCTGGCACATCACCGCATTCTTCATTAACAAAGCTGCATATATCCTACATGAAGCATTTAATTGACAACCTGAGGAAACTACCAGTAATAAAATGATCTGTCTTCAACTGAAATAATATGTTCTAGCTGAACACCAAGAAATTTTAAAGCTGCTTTCCATTTTTATAATACTTTTCATCACGCTTTACAAGCCTTCACAGCATTTGTTAAGACATCAGCAGTGATGGTTTCTAGAAAATTGTCTCTAATCTTAGAAAGACAAATTGCTGAGTACTAGACCTGAAATTTTTTGATCTGATATTTCACAAATGTCAAGTGCTTCCAAAACTGAACTGATAAAAATTACAGGTAATCAGCATCTCTGAAAAAATCTTAGGTACCTTAAGTTGCATCCACAAGAACTTTGGCATAATTCTGAATGTCTTAGTTAAAAGCCTTGTTAATACAGTGTCAGCAGCACACTCACAGTGCTTTGTCCTTCCCCTCAGCCAACACTGCCTGCAAGATCACCGAGCACGATGCAACTCTTCAACTAAAGTTGCAACAGCATGTTCAGGACTTATGCCTCGTCCAGCACTCCTTTCAACCTCTAATTTTTTGTGGCCTGACACAGAAACTCTCCCCAATGCCCTTCTCTCCATTTCCACGCAAGCGAGTTCAACTGCACTTACTCATTCTAACACGGGCATTTTTCCAACACAAGCACACAAGAAATTAGACCAGAGCAAAAATTACACTAAACCTGCAGGACTGTTAGCAAACCTGCCCGATTTTCACTTGCTGCATCATCACTTCAGAAACATGAACCAACAGACTGAAGGAGCTTTCAGTTTCTTCTGTGATTTCAGAGGCTACTGGCAGCGTTTCTTTGGAGTGTTTCAGGTCTGTGACTTCTACCGCCACCCCAGCTCCACTTCTCCTTTTCCCTCCTCATTCCTCGGTGAAGTCAAAGAGGAATGTGGCAGAATGCAGAACACATTCCCTTTTTAGCGTTTGCAGTGCAAACCCAGGTTTTGTTCAGTACAAAAATCTTGCACAATAGCCTGTGTGTACGTATTCGTTCCAACAATGCTGTCCTATGCAATCACTCTGTAATTACACACAGTCATAAAGCTGCTGCTGCTGCTTGGAACTGCAGTCTCGCCCTCTAAACAACCTAATATCAGTCCCTGCATTAGGACATTTCTTTTCTCTCTTCCCCTCCCTTAAGTGCTTACTGCTTGCTCCAGCCCAGACGGCCTTTACACTCCTCTCAAAACATGTAGTAAGGATGAAATTTAATTATTCTTTAAAAATAAGCTGTTTTAAAGAGGATGCCACGCAAATCTCTGCTGAGCAAAGAGAGTATTTCTCTAATTCTGCAGGCTGCAACCGCACAAGACTTTACAAGCCGAAAATAAATCCTGCTTATGCCTGTTAAAAAAACCCGTAAGTATTATATAAGACGCTCACATACGTGCGTGGGTGTATTTTCAGCTTTTACTGGTAAACTGCAAAGAATCAGTCCTTTGCAGTCGCTGCCAGAGAAGGAGCTGTACATTTGGGAGCACGGGATTTTCAGAAATTATCTAATAAATTCCTCCCCACCCCCAAGCCCCAGCTCCACTGCGTAAATCCCAGCAGAGAAACTGAAGCCGTGCAAGCCGAGGGCGGCAGCGCGGAGGGCGGCCGGGACACGCCGTGCTCCCCGCAGAGCTGCCCCGGCTCCAGCAGGCAGCCAGCAAAGAGAACCCCCCCAAAAACACCCCAAAAACACCTAACCCCAAATCAACCCCCCCAGTACCACCCGCGGGCAGCTCACCCGGACACTGATACATCCCCAACGTGCTGCTACGGCCAAGGCAGCGGCAAAGGGACCCCTTCGCAGCCCTCGTAAGGGTTTAGGGTGAAGCAGGGGGAAATGGTTCAGCAGCCCAGCCTGGCTCCCCACAGCAGCCACCCCCCCCCGGCCCCTCCACAGGTCCTTTTCCTCCTCATCCTGCACCCAACGCTCACAAACAAAGCACGCACTAAATAAAAAGCCCCGGGAAAGGCACCCCCAGCTCCAAAATGGCAGGAAAACGGAAGCAAATGGTGCGGAAAAAAGAAGAAAATAATAATAATGCTACTAAAGCCGCGGAGGAGAGGAGAGGGGGGGTAAAGGCGCTTGCTCACCTGCGCAGCGAGGCACGGCGGGAGCGGAGCAGTTTGCAACGGGGGAAGAGGAAGAAGAAGGAGGGAAAAAAAAAAACCAAACTTTGTTTCTCTCTCTCCGGGACTCAGGGAAAGCGTCACTTCCTAGTGCGGTAAACGGGGAGGCTCCCGAGCCCGGGCTCCTCAACTCCTCCTCCTCCCGCCTTTCTCCTCCTCCTCCTCCCGCCCGCAGTGAGCAGCTCCCGCCGATCCTCGGCGGCTCCTGCTGGGCCCCCTTCCCCTGCCCTTTTTCACAGCTCTTGGCTTGACCTTCCGTGCTCGGCTGCAGTTTGCAGGGAAGGAGGGGAAATCCCCAGCGGGCGAGGGGCGGGGAGAGAGTTTGCAGCACTGATTTGGAAGCCAAGCCCTGCAGAACACTGGCCGCGTCCAGCACCGGGCGGGCACTAGCCGGGGGGATGCCCGGAGCTCGGTGCCAGCCTCCCCCTCCGAGCAGGCTGCGCGGCCCTTCGCTCTAAAGAGCAGCAAGCCAACAAGCTTTTTGTTTTTAAGGAACTAGAGGAAAACGTGGTTTTCTGTTTCCTCTTTTTGATCCCTTTTTTGTCACGACTTTTTCTGAAGATAAAGTGGAAAAACAGGAGAAAGTATTGGTACCCAAGCCATCCTCAGGTCACCTCTGTGCTGCTGGCTGCTTTAGCCAACATCTGAAATTCACTTTCGCAGGCAAAACGCAATTTACTTTCACAAGAAGCCACACTGCTGAGGTTTCTGCAAAGTTCAGCCCCTCTACTGGAATATGGCTTCCTCTGCTGCCGTGGCCCAGGAGAGCCAGCGTGCTGGCAAAGGCGGGCACCACGCTGCTCCTCTCAGCAGGAAATAAAGTCACTGCTCCCCCTGTAGATTGCTCTCACGCTCCAGTTTGTTCACAACCAACCAACCTTTCCAAATATAACCCAACATTCAGATGGCGTTTGCAGATCAGGCTCTCCTGGGGTGAAACATGGCAAGCAGCACAATGCCAAATGTTCTTCCCCATGTGTTTATCTTCACCCACGGGCTTCCACCGTGCAGGGCACCCAGCAGCAGAGATGTTTATCCTAGAGCAGCAGGATTAGAGAGGAGTGAAATACAGAAGTCATTTATGCACTGCTTGCTCTGGTTTTCATTTCTTTCACAACAGTTCTGGCTCCTATGCAGAGATTTTTAGCTAGAAGCTCGAGATGTGTGGAAACAGGAGCCCAGAGAAGTGACTTAGCCATGAGTGGAAGGTGTCTGATGCAAAACCAGGTTTCTCTGATGAGTCCCAGGTCCGTAGACTAATTACCACACCCAATCTTTTCCTGTCACAGTGCAGAGAATAACAGTGAGGCACATGGAGGTGAAGAGCAAAATAGTAGCCACAGGTATTACTGCTAAACTTGGTGGGGTTTTTTTCTTTCACAACCAGAGGTACCATTTGATGCAGCACTGATTCACCAGGACATTCAAGGAAAACTCTTCTATACTACCATACTATCCTACACCACCCAGAGTACAGTGTCCAGATCTGGAGACCTCAGTACAAGAGGGACATGGGCCTGTCGGAGCAGGTCCAGCAGAGGGCCACAAAGATGATCCAAGGGCTGGAACATCCCTCCTACAAGGACAGGCTGAGAAAAGAAGGCTCCAGGGAGACCTTACTAAAGACCTTACTTAAAGGGGACCTACAAGAAAGCTGGAGAGGGGCTTTTTACATAGGTTTGTAGTAGTAGGGCAAGGGGTAACGAATTTAAACTGAAAGAGGGTACATGTAGATTAGAAATTAGGAAGAAGTTCTTCACTCAGAGTGGTGAGTCACTGGAATAGGTTGTTCAGGGAAGTTGTGGATCCTCCATCAATGGATGTGTTCAAGACCAGGTTGGATGGGGTCTTGAGCAATGTGGTGTAGTGGGAGGTGTCCCTGCCCATGGCACAGGGGTTGAAACTAGAGGATCTCTAAGGTCCCTCCCAGCTCAAACCATTCTATGATTAATAGATTTGCTCTGTTGAATAGACTGGAGCAATAGGTCAATAACTATTTAAATCAATACAGAAATATTCACAGCTGTTCACCAATCAGCTAATATGTAAAGCAAACTTTAATTGAACATATCATGACTAAATCTGAAGCCAAAGGCATACAACCCATTAGTTTAATTTGCCTGAATAACAACTGCAAAGGGAGATTCCATAAACAGGAGTTATTTCCTCCTCTGTTAGAAGACATGAGGCAATCGGTGCCTCCCATGAAGCACATCAGATATTAATAAGATTGAAATTGCTTATCTCAACTTTCATTGAGGAAAAAAAAAAGCAGCCAAACAAACACCACTCTTCTATGACTGTAAATCATGTCGTAACAGCAAAGTGTGGCTCTTCCAGCCAGCCAGCACAAACTCCTGTTGTATTTCACCTGTTTGGAGTTTGGGGAGCAAAATGCTGAGCAGCATCTCCCCTTTCACAACACCTAATCATGTACAAGCAGCAGACAATGACAGAAACATCATCACCTGGCTACAAAAGCTGACATTGCACAGGCCAGGGAGGGTGCTTTCTACCCTTGTCTGTGAGATGTTTTAACATCGTTGGTTTTGATAGTTGCCTCCTAAATGATGTATAAGGTAGATAGGAATTCTTCTTCAGGGAGCCAAAGATAACAGAGTAACCAGAAGGCCAAAGCTGAATCACGCTGTAAGATGTTTCAAAATCCATAGGAAAGGATGGTACTTCTTCCTAAACACACCAAATGGGATAAGAAGAAAAATGGGCAAGCCTGGAGGCACACCAGGCATTTTGTAGACCTGAAGTAGAAACAGTACACTTCAAAGACACCACAGCACAAGGAGTGTTTATAGAGCTGTACGCTGCTGTTTATCTTACCAAGCAATCAAAAGCTTTATGAAGTGTTTTGTAAAGATTTTGCCATTATGTGCTCTTCAATTGTTCCTCCTGTTAGGCAGCCCTAACACCTCCTCCAGAAGCAGCCATCGTCATTTTCTTCCTTGCAGTAGCAGCTCTTACTATGCTTTTTTGAATTTATTTTGTCTTTCTTCTTTTCCCAACATCTGCTGAGACTGCATGAGGGCTGCACTTGCATCAGTTTTGCAGTAACAACATTTACTACATGCATATTCCCTGCTACGTCATTATTGTATGACTACATTGAAGGAGGAGACTGGAAGATTTCCATGTTATCACCACAGGAAAATCTCAAGCTTCTTTGGCTTGTACAGGCACATCTTGTGCTGTAACAACATCGACTCACATCATTAATAAACCGGATTGCACTGAGTCAGAATTTGGATTAAAGACTCGGCTTTGCATACTCAGGTTGGCAAAACTGGGATGCAGGCTCAGCAGGTGGCACTCTCTTCACCAAGTCAGAGCTGAGCCAGTGCCCAGTCCCCTTCCTGGTTGTGAGACAATATTGGAGCTATTAGTTCTCCCTGAAATTAAGTCTAAAATGAAGTCTCTAATCACTATATAGCTATATATAGTGATTAGAGAGATATATATTCTAAGAGAATAATTACACTCCTTGTAATGGAAGTTTAAAATTCCAAACACTTCCATCTCATAATCACACTGAAATTTCCTCTGAAATTTCTAGTGGATATGGTAGTTTTCTTAAAAAAAAAAAAAAAGCAGCATGAATCAGTAATGAACAGCTGCAGTGTTTCTCCTACAAATATATTCAATGCTTGAGGGCAGGGCTGCCTCTAGACAAGCTAGAGAATGGCCTGGCAGGAGCCATGTGAAGTTCAACACAGACTAAGGCAAAGCCCTGCACTTTGGCCAGACTAACCTTTTGCCATGGCACAGGCCACTTGGCACCACCAAATAAGATCTGGGGGGGGTCCTGGTGGACAGTGAGGTGTTTTATAAAATACAAGGGTAGTTCTACAGTTTCTGTGAAATTGCTATGTGAAACTGTCTAGAAATCAAATGGGTGGATTTTCTCTTTGATCACAGATACTATGATTAAGGTGGATGACTGTTGGGGAGCACCAAGGGCTGGGGCTGCTCTCCCAGGGCCTGGGGTCAGGAGCCAAGGAGGTTCCTGATGTTGGTAGCACAGGCCCTTCACCAGGAAGGGTGAAGAAGCAGGACAGGGCCAGGGGGGCAGCCACAAACCCAGGGCATTAGGCACCTCCCTGGGATAAGGCAGGGCTGAAGTTTAGCTGGAAAGACAAGTTCACAGGTCAGGGTCATAGGCAAGAGCTTCAGCTTAAGGCAGTTCCCAAGTATGGCAGAAGCCCCCACTGAGGATTATTTTTGCAGGTAACTTCCACTAAGGCTTCTTCTGTCTCTCTTTCCCCAAGACAACCAGCTGTGCTTTCTTTAAGTTGGCTTTGAGCCCAGGCTGAGACCCCCTGGAAGCACTTAAGAGTCCCAACAACAACAAACCATTGAGAAAAATAAATACTGAGAGGATTTAGTGCAAAGCAATATTCACAGCTTGACTGAATTGAGTGTAGTAAGAGAAATGGAGACTGGAATTTGAAACAATGAGCTAGAATATTTTTATGCCTTTACAAAACATTAATGCCACATACTAGGAATTATTTTTAGACATGACAATCTAGGCCATTCCTTTAATAGCCCAAATAGACCAATTTTTTATTGAAGCATGGAATATTTAATGATCATTAGCCTGTTTAATACCCTCAAGTGCTTTGGTTCAACTGACATTTCATTTTCACATGCAAGATAATCCTCACAGGTACACCAACAGTAAGGCAATGCTCTCTTTCTCCTTTGTATGGAAAATACAGTCAACATTCAGCTCTGAAATTGTTTATCTGGACTAAGGGATTCTCATTAACTCAGGAAGTCACAGGCCATGTTCCACCTGAATAGTTCCTGCACAATCCAGCCCACTAACAGCAACTGTCAGGAAGGAGGATTATTTAATATTTCCTTATGTCCCACTGTTTGTCCCAGATACTGACTAGGATAATGACAACTGGAATAAAACAGCATTCCTGAAGATTCATGCTAAGGATATGCACTGAGTGGAGAAAACAGAAATGTCATTGAGGTACAGGGGTCCTTAATATTTCTCTTTCAAATGTGTCATCTAAAATGCATTTGAAATGTTTTTTCAAATTACACAACTGCTAATGCATTTAGATGTTTTAATTTTCAATGGTTTACAGTGGAAAAACAAATGCTTTCAGTTCCTTACTGCATTTTTAAAAAAAAGCATTTCCACTGTCAAGCATCATTGAAAACAGTATCCCTTGCTGAAAAAAAATCTATTCAATCTACCTATTGCACACAAAAAAACCCCCAAATAATGAAGAAACTTAGGCAGAGGTTATAAATTTCTAATAAGTTTACATAAGTATAACAGTTTGTGACCATAAAAATAAGATTATTTGCCCTATGGACATCAAGAAACTATTCAACTAATGGTGCATGGTATAGAAGTATCTGCAGGATTTGGAGCCTTGTTCTATTATATGTTTTTAACGTACAATTTGTATATATCTATGTAAATAAGTATATATGTAGAAGAGCAGCCTTACAGCCATCTCTTATGGAGAACATCAACTAGGAACTCCTTCCGAGCTTAAGTAGCTGATATATTACAAGCAGCAGTCCCAAAGGCCATTTGGAATCGTTTGATGCTGACAATCATTCAAGGAGCTTTCAGCCCAAAGAGGCTTTAGTGACAATAACTCAGTGCTATTACAATTCAATTGAGACACATGCAGCATAAATCTGGGCACAGAGGGAGAATCAGAAAGCAAGGATTTGCTATCACCAGGCTCCACAGACAGCGTACAGTACTCTGTCTCATGGGGACTCATTCCTGTTCCATCCCATAAATAAATCATAGAAGAGGAGTGGGATATAAATCAATCACAATGGGAGATACTAACATGTATAAATAAGATATATATGACAGGCATAGAATCATTTAGGTTGGAAAAGACCTTTAAAATCATCCAGTCCAACCATAACCCTACTCTACCAAGTCTGCTGCTAATCCGTGTCCCTCAGCACCACATCTACACAGCTTTTAAATCCCTCATGGGATGGTGCCTCCACCACTTCCCTTGGAAGCCTGTTCCAGGGCTTGACAACCCTTTCAGTGAAGAATTTTTTCCTAATGTCCACCCTAATCCTCCCCTGGCACAACTTGAGGCCGTTTCCTCTTGTCCTATCACTTGTACATGTAAGAAGAGACTGACTCCCACCTCTCTACAACCTCCTTTCAGGGAGTTGTCAAGAGTGAGGTTTCCCTTCAGACTAAACAACTCCAGTTCCCTCAGCCACTCCTCACAAGACTTGTTCTCCAGGCCATTCACCAGCTTCATTGCCCTTCTCTGGACCCACTCTAGCACCTCAATGTCTTTCTTGTAGTGAGGGACCCAAAACTGACCCCAGAATTCGAGGTGTGGCCTCACCAGTGCCAAGTGCAGGGGGATGATCACTGCCCCAGTCCTGCTGGCCACACTATTGCAGATGCAAGCCAGGATGCCATTGGCCTTCTTGGCCACCTGGGCACACGCTGGCTCACGTTCAGCCAGTTGTACCCCTACGTCCCTTTCTGCCAGGCAGCTTCCCAGCCACACTTCCCCAAATGTACCAAATACAGAAGATAATCTGGAGCCACATAAACAAAACACATAATTATGCACCTTGAGGACCTTCTCTGTCCCTCTACTCCTTTACTGACACCCCACACTTGCCTGTGCTGGCAGCTTGCACTGCTGCAGAGCTTTTCTGTCATCACCATGATGCTGTAGTGTAATTGCTGGGCAGTTTTTACTCTTCTCAGATTCACAAGCAAGTAACATCTATTGATTTTCATGCCTGGACTCCAGAGGTATTTTGGCAGTCCTCCAAGCTGCCTTCCAATACCAACTTGTGTCCTATCCCAACCAGCTAGTGTTCTCTGAACATTCCTTCATTCTGTTATAAAGTACATAGCATGTTTGATAACACAGCAAATTAACTCAGTTACTCTCTGTATGTTTATTGGTACAAATATTATGGAATTTCCCCTCCCCCCTCCTCTTATTTTAGTAGAAACTTAGCAATTTTTAATTTTTTTTTTGGTCAATGGGAACCTTAAAAAGGCTCATGCTCTAAGTACAATGTACAACTAGAGCTATTTTGCAATATCCACACAAGACACAAAATGCCATTTCAAAGCTCTAGACCTAGCTAGGATGTGGTATTCTAAGGAGGGAATGCCTCCCAAATATGGATGTGATCATGTTATTATTTTCCACTGAGCATTTGAATTACCAGAAATACACTAATAATGCTCAACAGAAATATGTGTCTCCATGGTTGCCACAAGATTCCTAACCTGGAGAAAATGGGGAGTGGCAATTCCAACGGCAGCAATGACGTCTTATCAATGCATCTCAGATATTTCACATGTACTCTTAAAACCCTTCCCTTCCTACAAACTAAGCAGGATCTTCCCTCCCCTGGAAATGCAAGCTCATGCCTCCCTCCTCCCTACTCCTACAGGGCTCCTTGAAGCCTCAATGGACTGAGAAGCAAAGGAAAGGAGCTGGAGGAGGCTAATGTAACTGAGATCTGCAGAACACACACAGGAATACACATCATCTATGAAGGTAACAACTTGACACCAAATACCAAGCAAGACCACCTGCTCTAGTGTTCTACATCTGCTGGATTTACTATAGCCTCCATTTATAGGCACTTGTAAGTTAGTTTCTTTACTCTTTCCTCACATATATGAGAGGCATCCTCAAATATCACAAGTAGTGCACCACAAAAGCTATCACTACCTTGGCCTCAGCAAGATCTCCTCCCCACAAGACATGCCCTGAACATGCTAATGTTGTCTTCATGGTGCCACTCTAACAAGAAGGAGTAGAAGCTCACCATGCTCCTTGCATGGAGTAGCTAATCCACTGCCCACTAGTAATCATGACATTGGGCTTTATAGACTGAAGTACATCAGAGAGAAGATGTAGAAAACTCCCCATCTCTAGAGTGTGTCAAGAACAGCAAGTGGTTCAGGAAATTTGCACCCAAAAACTGCAGGGGGAAAAGCAGCCTGATTAAAAAAGCAACCAACCAACTGACCAAAAACCTCACAGACAACCCTCAAACCTCCTGTTATAAAGCTTAACTATGAAAGGAAGGAAAAAGTTATCAAGTTATAGGATCATAATTCTTAACATCTGCACTACTGAGAAAACAAATGTTACTGCAGTTCAATATTAAGTGACTGCAACAGTTGGCTGGGTTTTTTTCCTCTTTGTGAAAGATTAGTGGAAGGCTCTGGAAAGATGCTGTTTGGCTAAGAGGCAGAAGACATTATCAGATGTTCACAGCAACACAGAGGACAAGAAAGGACTTCCTAACAACAAAACACTGTCACAAATCACTATGAAAGATGACTTCATGATTGCAGGGTGGAGCTTTGCTGCACAGGAGGCACACAAATCAACAGGGACAAAGAAAATTAGATAAATGGAAACAGGAGCATATTTTTGGAGAGCATTGTTTGTAAAAAGTGCAACTTTCTCCTACTGCTTAAGAGTCATCAGCTGTGGTTCAAGTATCACCAGCAGACCTTTAGCCACAATACTTCCAGTCTGCTACAGAGAACAGCATCCTGCACTCATTTCTCTGACATCCAAACTTAATTCTGTCATGCCATTTCAGCTTCCAAAAAGTCGTGGTGAGAACTGTTAGAAAAGACTAATAGTAAAAATTATGAAACAAGTTCACCTGGACAGCTCCTTGATTTGTAGACCTGATCTCTCAAATTAGTCATGTATTGCTAATAAAATATATAATTAAAATATACAGCATATTTGCCAGAACTATGATGTAGCTTATTTATTCCTGTCATGTAGCATTCACAGTTCTGTTTAAGATTAAGGCACACTGGGTAAAACACAGCACACAATTGTAATCTGAAACAGCTCCTGCTTTGTTGCCTCAGACCTTCCAGTTACCAGCTGTTGATCAGCCTCTAAAAGACAACTCTCACTGTTATCCTGCAGTTGCTCAGCTAAGAATCAAACCAGTTGTCACCTAAGTTTCATATGTCCAATAAAATACTTCATCACCCATAATAAGGGCAAGCACAGCCTCTTAGAATATAGTCACTGACACCAGTAATTCCTTCCAGGCCAGTTGTGCTTATGGATCCCTCTTCTTTTCCTTAGAGGAATCAGGTGAAAGTCTTTGCAAATTCTCATTTCCAGGCCAGTGGAATACAACAGCTGATTGGCTGATATCAGAGTTAGAATCATAGAGTTGTTTTGGTTAGAAGAGACCTGTAAGATCCTCAAGTCCAACCATTACCCATCACTGCAAAGTCCACCACTAAACCATGTCCCTCAGCACCACATCTACACAGCTTTTAAATACCTCCAGGGCTGGTGACTTCACCACCTCCCTGGGCATCTGTTCCAGGGCTTGACAATCCTTTTTGTGAAGAATTTTTTCTTAATATCCAACCTAAACCTCCCCTGGCACAACTTGAGGCCATTTCCTCTTGTCCTATCGCATGTTATTTGGAAGAACAGACTTACCCCCTTCCTTGTTCATTTTCCTACTTGTTCCCCTCTGACTTTATTCACCTTTTGTCAACTTCCACCTTTCATCTACATCCCAAATGTGCTTTTCCACAAAAACACGGGTTGAAACCCCCAAGATGGGACTTTTCAATTCTATTTGGTCAAGGATCAGCATACCAAGGAGTCCTACAAGGAAGCTATGCTATACATAACTTCATATGGTCCCAAATACATCCCTCGTATAAACCATTTTCCACCTCAACATCAGGAAAAACTTCTTTCCTGGGTGGGTGACAAAGCCCTGGACCAGGTTGCCCAGAGAGGTTGTGAAGTCTCCTTCTCTGGAAACTTCCAAAACCCACCTGGACACATTCCTGTGCCACCCGCCCTAAGTGACCCTGCTTTGGCAGGGAGGTTTGACTAGATGATCTCCAGAAGTCCCTCCAACCCCTACCAGCCTGTGATTCTGTGAAGTTTTTTCTGATTCTAAAAGACCAGTTTCTCCTTGTGCTTCTTTTAGCCACTAGCATTAGCTCTTGTAGCATTAGTATGCATAAATAAGAAAAGAGGGTGGTTTTACACTGACTCTGTATTTCAAGTGTGAAGAACAGAAATATGATGCAATATTCTACTAATACTCAGATTTCCCCTTGCAGCACAGCCTGTCCCTCACTGCTGCCTCCTGCTCTGCTGCAGCAATCAGTAGCATTTTCAACAAATGGTGCTCAGATGTTTTCTGTCCTCAGTCTAGACAGAAACAATTGTCTTGACCATTTGCTCTCAGCAATTTTAAACCAAAGAAACCTCACTCAGCATTACTGTAAGTGTGATTGTGCAAAGATCATTTTCTGTTCACAGTAAGTCATTTGAGCCTTTGTGACCACATTTGTCTCTTCCCTCCATTTTTCAGGGTGGTCCAATATCTTGGACACTCACATAACACAGCTTAATTTGTGATAACATCAGTTCTTTCCAAATTACAAATTTAGTTTCCTTGTCACTAAATGCTCCCAATTTCCATTCACATAAGCCATGAAAAAAAGAAAAAAATGAGGGATCACTTAACAATGTTGCTTCTAATCTTGCAGTACTTTTTAGACAAAGTGGAGCAAATATCAGTAAGAAGAATCATAGAATGGTTTGGATTGGAAGTGACCTCAAAGATCATCTAGTTCCAACCCCCCTGCCATGGCAAGGACACCTCCCACTAGAGCAGGTTGCTCAAAGCCCCATCAAACCCAGCTGTGAGCACCTCCAGAGATGAAGCATCCACAACCTCCCTACAAGGCAAAGCTTCCTCACCATCACAAAAATTGTAGGGGATGTAGCAAATCCAATCCTACCTATGCCTCTTGGCCAGCCAGAATCCAGAGGAAAGCTTTGAAACAATGCAAAGAAAGATGGGCTGGGGAATTCCCAAGCATTAAACATCAGGAAAACAAGTTAACATAAAAAGTAGTAATTGCTTCTTCTCTGTATACTTGCCTGTACAGATGAAGCCCACTTTGTGATTAACTAGCAATCAGCATCAGTCTTGTATGACAGGTAAGCTAACACTCAGTCCATCAGTGACACACTGATGTTTCTTTTCATGAAACAGGACATGCATGAATAAAAACAGCAAGAGCAGAGATGGTTCAGGAATGGATAGCATAATTTAAGCTGGATAAGAACTTGTTTTCCCCAAACAACAGTGAGCTGAGCAGCTCACAAATCACCTTCACACTGCTCCCTACAGCACAGCATGTCACTCTGACACAGAGTCAGCTGAACAGCTCCTTTCAACCTCAGCAACTGTCTCCAGCCAAAATGTTTCAGTTCATATACTGGATTGCTCACGCTGACTCAAACCATCACTGCCAATGGCTGCACTGACCTAATGTGCTGCACTGTCCTCTGCTGAAGTTCTTGCCCCCACAGCTCAGCTGGCACAATGAATCATCTGCAAGCTCTACATTTCACACAAAGATGTGTGGATTAGCTGACTGCACCCAGCAGCACTTCAGGCTGGAGGGTGACGCTGCACGGAGTGACCAAGGCAGCTTTTTTTCCATTCTCCTGCCTTGGCAATGAGGGTGAGAAACTCAACTGAAGACTAGTTTGGAAAATCAGAAACATCACATCTACCCACAGCTGATGTTGCAACAGTTTTTCCTCACTGCAGCCTGAAAGACTTAAAATTTGTAGGACAAGGTTCTGTTACCCAAGCACATAGAGAGATATCACTCCCTGAGTTCTCCCATGAGGCCATTTTATCTGTGGAGAAGGCACACCTTTCTCAAGATGCCTTCAGCAACATTGCATCAATTCGCTGAAGAACAGCATCAAAAATGTTTCTCTGACATTCTGTACTCAAAAAAAAAAAATATTTCCCCACAGCAGAAGATGATATCTTACTTTCCCATCACGTGAGACTTGCTACATCAAAAAGAAAGATTTAAATTGTGTCGCATTTGAGTAATTTATCATTCCTATCCAGAGAAGTTTCTGGAAAGACCACTTTGCTCCCTGCGCACACAGGCTAAAGAATCTGGTGTCATTCAGAGCTCGTGCATTCCCTGGAGGATTTTGATGGCCAAAACACAGCTGCACTTCAATTACGTCAGCAACATCTGTATTAATCATCTCTACAGATTTAAAAAGACCACTTATTATAATGACATTAATTAAAAATAACAAATAAAGGACACATCTGCCAAGAGTGAGTTACCAGTGAACACAGAAACATGTAAAAGGTGAATTGTTATTACATGCTCTCATCAATGTGATCCATGAGCCCAGAAAATCTTGGAAAATGAGCTGGATTACACTGTACTTAAACATTGAAGCCTCACACTATAGACAGAAGATGTAAGGTTTGTTTCCATATTAAGGGCAGGTAAAAAGGAACAAAAAGGTGATTTCTAGTGAGCTGAACAATCTTAAAGAAAAAAAGCCTGCAGATTTGATTTTTTTAGTTGTATTTTAACTATTGGTTTTGGCTTCACTGAAATCAATGGCAACATGATCTGAACCACTCTGAAGCAGAGACAGCTGGTCCACTGTTACACTCTCTCCAAGTTACACAATTCTGGGAGCAAATGACTTTGTATCCACGAGCCTTTTTCTTGTTGTTCTAAAAGGATCAAATGGGACAAGGTCTTTTTACTCCCACCACGTGGCCAAGAAATGTTTTTGCTTTCTCAGATTCACCTGAAGTTGGTCAGAGAAGACCTTGAATTGGGGGGAGTGTGTGTCCAGTGAAGGCTCAATGGAATGACATCCCCTGTTTGGGTAAGCAGCAGTGGTTGGCAATGACCACAACCATCTCCCAGCATAAACATATTCCCCATTTCACCTCTGCCCTGCCTCTGATTGACTTTAAAATGATGACACCCAGGTTGATGTAGCCTTGTTTATGTGTGGTAACAACCCTTAGTATCTATTATGTAACAGCTATTCCACAATGGCCTGATTGCATGGACAGTTTTACTTCACATGAAGGGTGACTTTGTGGTTTAGTTTAATCTGAGGTGGATTAAGCTAAACCACAAAAAGGCATTCTTGAGAGTAGAACATGTATCCACAAGGTAAGTCAGTGCAGAATAGCTACTGCATTTTAAATACATGCCTAAGCTTATTTCACAATAGCTTCACATAACAAAAACATGACAAGATACAAGGGGGAGAGAGGATATGAATATAAGGGTTAAAACTATAAATTGCAGATGGTTGTAACAACCACCTTTCAGGATAACTTTGTGAAGGAAACAAAGCCACCCTGTGCTAGGCAAGTGAAAGTGGGGCTCTACAGAGATTTTGAAAGCCTGTTTAATGTGTTGTGGTTTGTGGGGTTTTTTGTACTTTTATAAAATATCTGAAGTTGTATTATCATTATATAAGATATGGAAAAAAATTATGCACACATGCCCATATACAGCACACCTTTTCCCCACTTTTCTTTCAACTATTACTAGCCATTGAGACACACTGCTTCTAAACTAACAGGGAGCTCTCTATTAACACACTTCATAATCTTTTCCTGTTTGCTCTTAAAATGACATGAAACAATGGTATTGAAATAATTATTTGGTAATAATTGTGCTGCTCTTCTTTTGCAGAAGTATGAGTACTTTAATGCAGGCCACCTATATACAAGATGTGCCCATTTGAAACTATGGGATCAGCTTCAATCCTAAATACTTACTTTCAGTGCATTAGACTATGAAGAAGTTGACCTGCCATTAGATCAACTGATATAAGCTGTAAAAAAGTAAGTATGGAGGTATAAATCCTCTCATTTTTTCCCTAGACCATCTCAGTTCCAGTGATGTCATTTCAACTAATGTGAAATGCAAAGTTTTGTACATTATGATGGCACAAATAAACTGTTCACTTATATTAAAGTGCAATTGGTAAAGCTACAATAGAAAGGCTTTGCCTACCTTTACATGAGAAACAGGGTACAAAGTCATCAGGATCAATAGTGTGGGAGTTTCTCCAGACTTAAGTGGTCACTTTAAGTTCCACAGTAATTTCCACCAACTCAGTGGCCACTTCACAGACCTGTTTGCCTCTCCAGCACACTGAGTCACCACAACGTAGGGCAAGTGCACAGAGTCATCAAGTCAGGCAGCACCAGGACCTGAGCTCCAGCCCAGGAAAGTTCTGGCTCTTCAGTTATTCATCTTCCAGCAGCCTGTTCTTCAAGTAAAGATGCCTCTTCATCTGTATTTGAGCATAGCAGAAGTATGTAAACACATTTTATTGTACATAATGACTGAACTTCTTCGCTCTGAGGGTGGTGAGACACTGGCACAGGTTGCCCAGGCAGGTTGTGGATGCCCCAACACTGGAGGTGTTCAAGGCCAGGCTGGATGGGGCCTTGAGCAACCTGGTCTAGTGGGAGGTGCCCCTGCCCACAGCAGGATGGTTGGAACTAGATGATCTCTGAGGTCACGTCCAACCCAAACCATTCTATTCTACTGGAATTTTAAGCAAGGCTAGAGTATAGCCTTATAACACACCAACGAACCAAATCTCACCCAGTAAAACACCCAAGGAGCCAGTATCTCTCAGTGCTCCCCTCTCTCTCACAGAAACCCCCTCAGGATCTGTAACTGCCTTTCCCTAGTGCCTCAGAACACCGGCCGCCACACAGGCAGCAGGAGACTCCAGCCCACAGCCCCCCCAGCTGCTCCCCGCGAAACAAGGAGGATTTGGGGTGTAAAACTGGGCACCTGCCGCGAACGGGAGGCCTCTGAAAGCCGAGACCCTGCCCATACTCCGCCATAACCCTTCTCGCCTCCACATAGCCGTGCTGAGGCCCGGGCCGCTTTAAGCAGCGGGGCCGCCGCGCTGCCCTATTTAAGGGCCGCGCGCACGCGCGCGAGGGGCCGGGGCGGGGCCGCCCCTTTGCCCCCGTGACCAGAGCGCTCGAGGCGCGATCCAAGGTGAGCGGGAGCGCCTCGCGGCGTGCGCGTGGCGGGGGTCCGGCCTCTGACCGTCCCCGCGCGCGGGGTGGGCGGGAGATTCGGGGCCCTGAGGGGACGGGGCGATGGCGGCCGCAGCCCCCGCTGTGCCCGGTGTAAAACCGACCGGGCCCGCGGCTTCGGTCCGCCCGGGAGGGAGCTTGGCAGCGCCCTCCGAGCCCTCCCTGAGAGGGCAGGGCCCCTGCCCTCATTGCCATGGGTCATTTCCTCGGGAGTTGGTGCCCCCTCGTTGCAGGGTAGGTAGAGGGGACATGTTGGAAGAGACTGCTGGATTTGCCTCATCTCTATGTGATCAGTAGGTCGAGGAAGGTGATTATTCCCCTCTACTCTCCTGACACCCTACCTGAAGTACTGTGTCCAGCTCTGGAGCTTCCAACACAAGGCAGTGGATCTGTTGGAGTGGGTCCAGAGGACAGCCACAGGGATGATCAGAGGGCTGGAACACCTCTCCTGTGAGGAGAGGCAGAGAGAGCTGGGATTGTTCAGCCTAGAGAAGAGAAGGCTCTGGGGACACCTCATTGTGGCCTTCCAGTATCTGAAGGGGGATTACAAGAAAGCTGGGAAGGGACTTTTTATGAGGGCTTGTAGTGATAGGACAATGGGTAAAGGCTTCAAACTGGAAGAGGGTGGATTTAGATTAGATGTAGGGAAGAAGTTCATCACCTTGAGGTTGGTGAAACACTGGAACAGGTTGCCCAGGAAGTTGTGGATGCTCTATGTCTTGATGTGCTCAAGACCAGGTTGGATGGGGCATTGAGCAACCTGGTGTAGTGGGAGGTGTCCCTGCCCATGGCAGGGTTGGTGTTAGGTGATCTTCAAGGTGCCCTGTAACCCAAACCATTGTGTGATTCTTTGAGCCCTTGGGTCAATCCATAGCCCAGGGTGAATGGAGGAATCCTTTCCTCTGGGATTTCTCCTCAGTTTCCACATCAGGGCTGCTGTGTACCACATAAATGTGAACATCCATCATTGCTTCTGAACTCTTTGTTTCTCTCTCCTAAATTCTGTCTGCAGCTTCTGAAGGTGGTGTTGAACCATCTGCGAGACAGTCTCCAGTTACTCTTCCACTTTTGACAGCAGTGATTTCTAACCTGGTCTCGGTTCACACCTAGGAAAGTGGATAATCAGTGCACTCTCTGGGATTGCTTTCATGGGAGCCTGTGTGCTGCATCACAGGCTTCTCAGAAAAGCATCGGGTGCTTCCTCTGCTGACGGGATGCCCCTTTCTTTCTGGGAGCTATCTGCATTCTTCTGTTCATTCCTGACTTGAAATTCTGCTAAGAAAAAATCCTTATGTCTTGATATTTTTAAACAATTTTCAGCAACTCAAATACGACGCAACTGTTTATTAAAAAAAAATAAAAATACCCCAAGAGATGGTACCTGAGACCTTTCAGGTTTTTTGACCTAGATCTGAAAAAGTAAAGTTTATACAATCCTATTGTATGTAGATGTAAGTGTATATATTTATTGGAACTTTTGATATCTCTGTCAGTCAAATTTGATAAAAAGCTCAAAGATGTTAGGCTTCTTGGAGTATAAAAAATTAAAAAAAAAGGATGACTGTACCAAGATCCTACTACTATTGCCATTTTTCCTTTTTTTTGGAAGGAAAGGCTGCAGCCTGCCTTGGCCCTTACAGCGTGTCAGAGGATCCACATGGAGAAAACACTATGGGAGAACCTCAGAGAATTCAGTGATGAGACTTGGAACATGAGGGAATCTGAATTTCTGGGTTCAGTTCATGAAAATACTAATCTTTTTGTGGCATGTGTTTTTCTGCATTCGTGACAGTCAGTATTGACTCTAGCTTCTACTTTTTGAAAAATTGAGGTTACAGTGAATTAACAGTCTTCAAATGTAGAGCTCCTCAGGGGTGTGGTAGAGACTTTGGTGCCAGGTCCATGACATTCTCTTTTATTCTCTTTTCCATTCCCACTCCCCTCCCCTTGCCAGTTGCAGTTATTATTTTGTTGCTTTTTGCCCAGCCATTCCCATCTCTTGTTTGCTCAGTTCTATCTCATCCATCAGTCCCAGTTTCTCCAGTTCTTTCTCGTTCTGTTTCTCTCTTCCTTTCTTTACTGTCCCTTCAAGTTGCTGTTCTTGCCACATTTCTCTGTTCTCACTGACTCCTCATGCTGGTCCTTTCCATCTTTCCTTCCTGTGTGTTCCTCAGAGTTGTTGTTCCTTGAAATGTCTTCCTTTGAGTTTCCCCTGAGGATCCTTGTTCCAGCCATTTTCACACTGCAGTTTCAGAAGACTTCCAGCCTTACTTGTCCTCCATTTCGACTGCCTGCTGCCTTCCTCCACACTGCCTGGGCCTCATACAGGAGGGATCAACTACTTGCTCTTCCCTTTTCCTACTAGGCTGCACCTGGCACGGGCTCTAACAGCCTGGAGGCAGGTGAATTTTTTTGGCAAAAGTGTATTTAACAAAACAGTCTTTATGGGCGATCTCAGGAACAAGAAGTTTTAGGAATCAAGCCCAGGACAAACAAACTGGAGCATTTTAGCACTGAGGAATTTGTTTAATTTTTTTTAAGTCTTGTGTTTCTCTGCAAAAATGGGAAAAGACAGGCAAGGGGAAGAAGGGATGAGAAGAAACTTGGGCTAAATCATACTTGAAGCTCTGCTGAAGGTCCTGCTGTTGCACTCCTGTTGCCCTCCCAGGGTGAGTCAGGTGATTTTGGCATGGAATGATGATGTCAAAACTTGCATTTAATTTTTACTCTGTTTGATTTAAAGAGTAAAGTGAACTTGGATTATTTTTGTTTGGAAAAGCTAAAAAATAGTCATGCGTGTTGTGTAATGTGCAGTCTTTAAAAAAATGAGTCCAAAACATCCTTCACACTGTCATTATGCGCATATTGAAAAGGATTATGTATATGATACAAATCCCCTTTATTTCACTTTTAAAAATCTACTCTCTTTCTCAAAAAAGAAAGAGAATTTCAATTTATGGTGCTAAAGGATGGTGCCTTTTTCTTATTTTCTTCAGTCACTTCTGTGTTGTTTATAATGTGAGGAAAGTTTGATTGCTTCTTACTATGTTATGACACTGGTGTGAACATGGGTTTATGTAATGGTGTTATTGCCTGGCACTGCAGAGTAAGTGCAGTTATGTTAAGAAGCAAATGTCCATCTCCAGTGTTGTATTTTACTGTGACAGTTGTCACAGATTGAGTGACAGTTCCATTGCCAGCCTCCCTTTCTGTCCACCCACTCACAGGAGCTGGAAGATCTTCAAATTGAATTAGTGCACAGTGTGCTCAGCCAAAAGCTGTGGAAATGGCCTGGGAAATCAACAGCATTTTTGTTCCCTCAGAACATTCAAAGAAGCAATCTCAATTCACACTCTGTACTTTTTCCACTCTCATCTTTCTCTGTGGCTCTGTATTGCTTTTTCTTCCTTTTAGTAAGTTAATATCTTTGGCTTCTTTACTTTAAAGAACTATTTTTTTTTCCTCTGTTCTATCATAGAAAGCAGATGTTTCAAGTATGTGTTAGGCACAACAAAGAGGCTTTTCCTCATCTCTTTTCTTGCTCAGATTGGGGTGTTGTGTTTGCATAATGGAAGTATTTAGTTTCAGGATAACCAGTACTGAGTCAGCAGTTCTGGCTGGGGGTCTTGCTGTGAGGTGTGAGCTGTGCCATGGTTCTGTCCCCTACTCTAGGGTTTATAAACACTGGAACAAACCCTTCACACCATGGATAGATTTGAACTGGAAATGAACAGAGGAGTGATTTGCCCAGTTTCATGTGAGCTGTCAGATTGCTGTGGGTTTATATTCACTGCATTAACTCATTATTGCTGCACAGAGCAGTTTGATTAGTGGTTATGAACTCCAGCCCTGTTCTGTGTGTGTGCAAGTAGCTTACCAGAGCATGCTTGTCCTTTTAAATTACACTGGGCACATCTGACACTCACTGAATTAGCACAAATTCTCAGGTGCTAAGACAGTTGCCCTGGGGATAACAGCTGTACCACTTGGATGGGATTTTGTTAGGTAAATGTTACCAGGAGGAATTTGGAATTTCATTCTGACAAGTGTATGAAGGAGGTACAAAGTGATGTGCCCATCATCACCCAGGAACTCTGTAGCTGAGTGATGCTGAACCCAAGACCTGCCAGTTTATCTTAGGCCATCCTTCCTGTTAGGGTTTTACAGGAGTATGTTTATTCCAGAGATTGATTGTATCAGCTGTGTGGGTATAAAAATGGATTTTTATTTCTCTCTTTAACTGTTTAATCCTGTATTTTCAATGCTTGTTTTTGTTTTTTAAACTCTTAATTAGTAACATCGTCAAAGTGTGGGGGTTTTTTTCCCTTTTTTTGCAAACTGATGTTCTATGTTGTTCTGTCCAAAGAACTGTGCAGGTCACTTCTTTTTCACTGATGCGATGCTGTAAAGGCACACTTGAGATCCATTTGTTGGTGTTTTTTCTTGTAGCCTACTTAGGTGTTGGAATACTGACAAGAAACTAACTTTTGAATAATTTTTGCCTAATATGTAGCTTTTCAAACACAATCAAATGTTAAACCTTTATCTGCTTTATGAACAAGATGCTTCTGGCCTGATGAGTTTGTGGGGTTTAGAGGAGAGGGAAGGGTCAGGGCTCTGCCCATTTTCTCTTGATAACTTTTTTGTTATGTTTTCCAGCACTCCAGGCTGTAGTTCTTGGTGGTCTGTGTGTGCTGTAATGTGAGCACTCCCCCAGTACAGACTAGAAGATTCTGTATTTTGCAATGTTCAGGGAATAAAGATATTGGGATAAGTGGTGATGATGTAATCTTTCTAGGCTCATCTGTTCTGCCTCACTCCAATTTGGTGTTCTTGTCAGGAAAATAAACCTCATGACAAAGCCATCAGCTCTCGTGTTCCATGCCTTAATGTCCTTGGTTCTTGTGGAGGTTGGTTATTTATGGTACTTGGCTGAGAACAGTAATAAGAACATTTTTAGTTTGTACTAGCTCCAAAAGCATAGAAGATGATGCTTATCTTGTTAAATCAGGTTCATTCCCTGCTAATCACTTTGACATCTCATGGTTGCAAGAACACAGATTTACAGCCCTCTTTTAAACTGTTGCAATTCAAGGAGAAATTTTTCAGTGAGGCAAATCAAAGGGTGATCTAATTCTTTCTCCTCTTTGGGCCCAACCTTTCTTAGGAGAAAATGCACCGCTAATAGAAGGACTTGTTATTTCACATGGAACATCTTCCACAACAATCTCTTTTTCTCATGTACCTGTAGGCTGCACACGTGCCTGTCTTCTAGGTGGGAACAGAATGTTCTCAGCACAGGAGGGCCAACCCAATGTGTCCCCTGCAACCTGGTAGAGGGTGGTGATGATCTTGCAAGGAGCAGGGTGCATAGCCATTTTCAGGCTTTGCAGAAGGTGCTACTGTGACATTGTGTAAAATCACAGCTTTAACAAAATAAACAGGGAAATGCTTTATTCATGGGTTTATTTTACATTTGAGATTGTCTTATATGGTTCTTGGGTGGGGATGCTGAAGTTGGTGAGGCCCCTGTTTCATCCCCAGTTTCCAAATTACTAAGTACTTTGCTCCATCTTCTTTTTTAAGAAGATTTATGTTTCAATCCTTCAAACAATGTTTTCCTTTGTAGAAATTGGGTGTGAAATTGCTGCAAGAGCAGGGATGATTATCCAGAGAGTGGTGCTGAATTCCCGCCCCGGTACGTATTTCTCTCCAGTCAAGGAGCAATGTGTTTGGAATGGTTGCCTAATCCTCCATCAATGGTGAGGGTGGAAACAGACACTAACTTAAGATATTGACATTTATACATCTTAATGTGCATAAGTTTATTGTGAAGTGTATTTATTTAGTCTGTATGTACAGATTTCTAAACTCTTGGGTGAGGAAAAAAAAGGGTTAATGCATAATATATGAGAAAACCCCAAGTGTAGAGGCTCTAAGTTAAGAAAGAGGAGCAAGCATTGCTTTTCAGTTCTGACATTTGTTCTTTTTGCATTTAAGACATGACTAAAGTATTTTGTTACTGTTCATTTTTGTTTCCTTTTAGTAAATATTGAATCTTTCCTTCCACATTTCAAAGTGTTTGTTTTAAAAATTTACACTCGTGAGGATTTGGTTACTTCCTTGCTCACACTTTTGCCTCAGCACAATTTGAGTAGGGAGTTTGTACCTTGTCTGTTGGAGAAAACCCACTTATTTGTTTGATTTTAAAATAATTCTAGGTAAGAATGGAGTGCCAGTGGCTGAAAACTTCCGAGTGGAGCAAAGCACAATAGCAGACACCATCCAAGCAGGACAAGTCCGTGTTAGAACCCTTTATCTCTCTGTGGACCCTTACATGGTATGTGGTAGACTTAGAGCTAAGCCAGAATTTATTATTTTTAAAAATATTTTTGGCTCTGTGCCTGTCATGATGTTTAACACCAAAGCTACCAATTTTAGGACAAATGTATCTCTAGTATAATATCTTAGTAATTCTGTTCATTCTGATGGGAGCTATATTAGGAAGAGAATTTGGCATTAATGTGCCTGGGATACATATAGGAATGTGATTTACAGGACTGTGAGCCCTAGGGTACCATTACAGATGTGTTTGTATGGGATTTTTCTGAACTTTGCCTTTTTTATATATATTTTAAGACTTTTTTTTTTCCATGGAAAGAAGTATTTTTCAATTTCAAAACCCAGTCTGCTAGTCTGTAGAAGCTTGCCATGAAGAGAATTCTGATTATTAGTTCCCTGAATAGATGGAGATAGTGGGAAAGAAACAGTCTTAATTTCAGGAAAGTGGGTTTAGTCTGGGAATGAAGGAAAAGTTTAAGAATCCTGAAGTACTAACTCAGGCTGCAGGGGGAGATAAGAAAAAAAACCCTTCAGGTTTCAAGATGTTTAATTAAACTGATCTTTGTCAGGGATGTTCTACCTATATTTGACTGTTTTCCAGGACTAAATGACTTGAGAGTTGGGGGTTTTTTTCAACCCTACATTCCTATATTCATCCAGTTAAGGAATGGCATTTGTAGGATTCTTGGCAAGCCCAAGCCAGTCCTCTTCAGCTGCATGGCTGACATTGATGTCTGTAGAAGGCTGGATTTGGTGACCCTACTGCAGGAAACTATGATGGTCCATCCTCCTTTTGTACTGAGCAAACGAGGCGAAATAGGGATCTGAGAAATTCTGATGAATATTTGGGGCTTATTGAGGAATTTTTGAGTAGTCCTTTGTGTATGAAGTTTGAAATGTATCTCAAGTTAATTTGCACTCAAAACCAAGCCAGGTGTTCCACGGGAGCCTCTCATGAAATCCTTGTCTTTCAGCGCTGCCGCATGAACGAGGAGACGGGCTCCGATTACCTCCTGCCCTGGCAGCTGGCTGAGGTTGCTGATGGAGGCGGCATCGGGGTGGTGGAGGAGAGCAAGCACCAGAACCTTGCTAAAGGAGACTTTGTGACTTCCTTTAACTGGCCCTGGCAGACAGCAGCCGTTCTAGATGGGAGCTTGCTACAGAAGGTAATGTCAATGCAAAGCCCAGATTGTCACTGTTTCCTTTTCCAAACCTTTTTTTTGGTTTTTTAATATCAGATAATGATACTATTTAGTCAAAACCAAGCCAACCTTATTGGAGCAAGCAGCTCTCAAAAGGCTGATTAACTCACAGGTGGCAAAATCTTATTGATTTCTCTCTTTTCTTAACAAAGAAAGATGTAAACACTTTTTTTGGTTACCAGACATGCCAGTATTACTTCAGTTGTTGGCTTTTTAATAAATTTCCCTGGGGCTGCTTCTGTTGATTAAATCTGTTATTTATTCTGATTGTAGTAGAACTCCTGACCCTTGAGAGTGTATTCATAAGACATAAAATCTTTAGATACATTTAATTCAATTTATTTCCCTAACATATGTTAGTGCAAGCTTTAACCTGAGATTTTACTTCCACAGAAGAAAGCATATTCAGTATTAAGTTTCAAGTGAAGAGGTAACAGTACAGTAGAGATATTGTGTTGATCATCCTCATGGAACACAGAAAATTATTGCAGTTTAAGAATGTATATTTTCCCAAAATCTCCTTCCTTTAGGACCCTTTGCAATCACAGTATTTGATAAAATGGTGTTATTTTATCCTTGTGCTGACAGAGGGATAGTTCAACACTGCTGGGAACAACTTATCTCATAGCTGCTTTTTGACACTTCCATGATCATTTTGTGAGTGACTTTGTTTAAAAACTTTTCCTAAAACTATGGCAATATCACCTTTGCTTCATTTTGTATAAATTTGGTATTAGGATAGAGCTAGTTTATAGATCTCTTGTCCCTACTGGTTGTACCTTGCCTGGTGAATACCCTGAGTGAGTCTGGCATCCTCAGACAACCAAATAGCAACCAGCAAAACCCTACCTTGAAAACCAATGACCACCACACCTGTTGCTGTTTTGTAGCTTGATCCACAGCTTGTCAGTGGACACCTGTCCCACTTCCTTGGTGCTGCTGGCATCACGGGACTGACAGCCCTGCTGGGGGTCAAGGAGAAGGGACACGTGGCTGTGGGTGCCCATCAGACCATGGTGGTGAGCGGAGCAGCCGGTGCCTGCGGCTCTTTGGCCGGCCAGGTAGGTAGGCTTAAGACATACAAGCCCACTCTGTGACCAAGGTTACCTTCTGAAACATGCTGGTTAGGAAAATAGGGGTCAAATAATTGTAAATGTGAGCAGGTGTAACTCCATGGAAGGGGCTGGTTTCACCAGTTTGGCTCATACCCTCACCAAGAAAGAGTTTAGGTCTGAAACTTAAGTTTCATAAAGCTGTGGTAGCAGAAAACAGCCCAAGATGGTTATTTGGGATCATAACTAAAGTAGAGGGTATAAGTACATGTATTTACAATATATTTATGTAGTAGTCAGCCATTTGAACACAGTCTTTGAGTTGACTGGTGACTAGAAAACATTAGTAACAAATGTAGTAAGCCCTTCTTTGTGTTGTGTTCTATGTGTTTTGAGATTTACAGCCCTTTTATCCTCCTCAGCTTTGCAGAGCCTGTTGCAGTGTGTTCATGTGTGTATGTGCATATCTACATATATATATACACACATCTACAGACACAAACACAACAGATATTGAGCAACCTTGAGACTTACTGATCAAGAGGAGCTATGAAGAAATAGTGCCTAAGCAAGTCTGTGAAGAATGCAAATGTATTCAGTCATTTCATACATTCAAATCAATGATCTGTCTTTTTGGCCTTTTATTAGCTTGGTTAGGGTACTCAGCAGATGGTGATTTTATACTATATTTGGCTCTTTTTTTAGTACAATATATTGGTGACTCCACAGACTGGATTTCTGTGCAAATGCATTGACCTCTTCTAATTAAAATTCTTGTCTCTGTTACTATTGTCTATACTTAAAAAAATGGATAAAAATACTAAAGTACACCAGGCACAGTAGAAGGCAGTGGAGAATTTAGTCCAGTACTACAAGTAATTATAATTTTTGATGATCATTTCCATTTCTCTTGATTGCTATAGACAGCTGTGACAGCAGGATATGCAGAATTTCAAGGAGCCTGAAAGTTAATTTATACCCAGCATCTAGTTGCAGGTCCATTAATTGTTCCCCCACCAAAAAAAAAAGAAAAAGAATAGGAATTTACTCACATTTTAAAGATATTTTCTTATTCTGGCAAATACTACTTGATTTTTATTTCTCTTCTCTCTGGTACTTGAAGAGAACAAAGTAACAAACTTATCTTGATGGTGATGATGGTGATGATGATGATGATGATGATGATTCTCTCTGTTTTCTGTGGCCGTGTGCCCGCAGATCGGCCGGCTGGAGGGCTGCTCCCGAGTGGTGGGCATTGCTGGCACGGATGAGAAGTGCTCCATCTTGGTCCAAGAGATGGGGTTTGATGCTGCCATCAATTACAAGAAGGGGGCTGTGGCAGAGCAGCTCCAGGAGCTCTTCCCGGGCGGGGTGGATGTTTACTTTGACAACGTTGGTGGAGACATCAGCGATGCGGTTATACGGCAGGTGACTGTACCAAGCTGGTGGGCTCATTCTAGTCATTCTCCAGTGTCTGTGTGCCCTGCTTTGAATTCATTCCTACCTGAGGCCAGCCTGCAGTGCAGCAGAGCAGGTTTTCCACTCCACTGATCCAACCTGGTCTTCAGGAGGAATCAGGTTGTTGAAACCAGTGTCTGTCACTTGGACTAGACGGAGAGCATCATAATAGAAACATGGTTTCTGCTTCTCGTCTCTCACTTTGGCCAGGAGACTTGGTGATATCCTAAAAACCTTGTCTGGTAGTGTCATAATCTTGTATTTTGTCATCTTTGGTCTTGTGGCTTCACAGGAGACCAGCTCTGCTGGGCCTCCATGAAGACTCTTGACCAGCCTGTGACTGTGTTCATGTGAAACAAGTCTCATGGCAGGGAGGCTTTGGTGGCAATGCCATCTGTGGGAGCTCTAAATCACAGCTGTATCCAAAAGCTGCATCAAACCTCTTTGTCCTATTACCCCTCTCCTTCTGACAAAAAGGGCATACAGTAAGGTAACAATTTCTTGTATTCCTTGTATTTAATGCCTTTTTAAATTACTCATAGGCTATATAGCATTTATTTTTTCCACTATTGCACTGCAGGTATCTATTTAAATGTTGTCACAGGTTAAAGGGGACTTCCTGCAATTCTCCCACTCTTTTCTAGGAAATGTGGTTCTAAGTAGAGATATTCATGAAAATTTTGCAATATAATCTATCACTTCTCTGGAAATGTAGTTTCTGAGGCCAAGGAATGTAATTTTTCTTCCTTTATGCTGTCCCAAACAGATGAATCAGAACAGCCATATCATCCTGTGTGGACAGATTTCTCAGTATAACAAAGATGTGCCTTATCCTCCTCCACTGCCTCCTGAAATAGAAAAAATACGAGAAGAAAGAAATATCACCAGGTATGTTTCCCCTCCAGAGCTTGTGACCATGTTCCAGGTGGATTGTGCACATGCTCTTGTGACTCTGATGTTTGGAAGGTTGTCTGTAGATCTGCAGTAGGCACGTGCAATCTGAACAGAATGTTGCCACACTGAAAAAGGAAACTATAATCACAACATCAGTAAATCCTTCCTCTTAGGTTTGTCTCTATCAGCAGAAAAAATGGGAAAGGATGTTGTTACATGTTAACGTGGTTGTCTGTCCTTAGGCTTTGTTTCTGGTTGCTTGATTTACTCCTGGAGTCTCTGAGAGTTTCTTCAGTACACAGGAAGGTGTTGCCATGATTCGGTTCTCAGATGTTTTTCAGAGACCCTTCTCTCCAAGTGGAGTAGTTCAAGCAGAGAGAAAATCAGATAATTTTTAAGTAAGGATGCAACTGATGCAGTGATTGTATTGAAATTACATTTTTAGTATTGAGGGGTTATCAGATGATGGAACTGTAGGTGTCATGACTCTGGGAACTGCCCAGTCTCCTGTCAGGATTCAGGTGGAGCTAAGGCAGAGATTAGGAGCAAAGTCTTAAGAGGTTTTTTATTTGTGCATTGCAGAAAGTTGGGGAGACTTGATTTCTGTGCAAATGCATTGACCTCTTCTAATTAAAATTCTTTTTTTGTTCCTGTTACTGTCATCTGCACGTTAAAAAAATAGATAAAAATACTAAAATACACCAGGCACAGTTGAAGGCAGTGGGGAATTTAGTCCATTGCTACAAGTAATTATCATTTTTGATGATCATTTCCATTTCTCTTGATTACTATAGGCAGCTGTGACAGCAGGATATGCAAAATTCTGAGGAGTTTGAAAGTTAATTTATACTCACCATCTAGTCCTAGGTGCATTAATTATTCTCCCTACCACAAAAAAAAAAGTAAAAAAGAATAGGAATTCACTCACATTTTATAGACATTTGCTAATTCTGGCAAATACCACTTGATTTTTATTTCTCTCCTCTGATATTTGAACAGAGTTACTTGTCTCTGGCCAGTGTTAGAGTCAAGCCCCTGCTGCAGGGAGCTGTCTCAGCAAGCTGGCAAAGCTCTGAGCTGTGCCTTGTAATTACTGCTCAGAACCCTCCCCTTTTATGCTGTTTCCTGAGAAGATTTGTAAAGATTTCAAAATATGCTTAGCACTGTTTCTTAAATCAAGGCTCATTCTTCTCTTTCACAGGGAAAGATTCTTAGTGCTGAACTATATGGACAAACAGGAAGCCAGCGTGTTACAGCTCTGCCAGTGGATCCAGGAGGGGAAACTGAAGGTAAGAACTTTTATATTTAATCTGGGGCCTTTAATGGGATCTTCTCAGGCCATGGTCTGGCTACAAGAAGTCCAATTTCTTGGTCCCTGGCTCTCTAACCATACCTCAGAATTGAACAGATTTCCTTAAGAATCTGTAAGTATAATTAAAAGTTCATTAGGGAGCCCTGTATGACAGTCTCTGGTTTTTGTACTTATAGGATCAGACCTTCAGAAATGTGTACCTGATGAGTTAGTGGCCAGAATGCTTTTGGGGATCTTGGATGACATTTTGTTTCAAGTTTATAGTCACCATTTCCTATTTTGTGATGGGTAGATGCTTTATCCATCCCTTCCCTTTGAGGTCTGTCTAAATTAGTTTTTGATTCTTCAGGTAGTCATGAAATTTCCCTGAGAAAATCCTGAGACATGAAATTTTGGCAGGGGCAGGGATGTTCCAGTTTGGATTGAAGAGTTAAATCTCCTACACATTTATCAGGAGATATTAACTCCTCTCTTGGTGGAAGAATCTGGCCCAAACAGCCCTGTCCATTGTCATGAGAGAACCCTTCAGATTGTGGGATTCCTGTGGCAGTTTCCTGCCATGACATCTTGTTTGAGGAAAGCTAAAAGGACTTGTTTGCATTGACAGGTCAGAGAGACCGTGGTAGAAGGCTTGGAGAACATGGGCGGTAAGATTTTTACACCATTTTCTAAGAAAAATAATCTCATTAAATACAACAACAGTAGAGGTTAACTACCTCCTTTGTTTCATTTGCCAGTTCAGATGTTTGTATTTCATCTAAAAGATTATTTTTATGTTATAATAAAATACTTATTTTTTCACAAAGTATTAAAATGTTCTAGGAGAATTGTTGAAAAAAGCATTGAATGTGAATTTTGAGATTTTGTTTGTTTGTTTCACAGTTTGGGGGTAGAATTAAACTGCTGCCATGCAGCTGGTGATAGTCACCCTGATCTAACAGTCTTAAAGTGCTGCCTGTTTCTTAGAACTTGTGGATAAAAAAATGGTATTTTTGAAACCTTGAACTTATACTTTAAAAACCCCCTTGTTACTAGATTTGCTAACAAGAAATAAATTGAAAAATACACACAAGAAAGGGGAAAGCATATTAGAAGCTGCTAAACAAAGTAAAAAATTATATAATAAAAAAAAAAAAGTATCCTGAAAACAAACTGTAACAAAGGAAATATAAAAATGAAGGGGGTCTTATGACTCCAGTGAGACAAAGCTGGAGAGATGGGTGATTCAAGATGTGTCTTTAGGAGTGCTCCCCTTTCCACTAACAGGGAAGAGGGTTTAATTTAAAGCAGTAGAATTAAGTGAGAGCCAAACCTTACAGGTTTAAATTAATTCTAGTCATTGCTACTTACATGTATATTTTGAAGGAATTTGATCAGTCATATTTCATACTTGGTTTTCTTAAAGATTTCTTCTTTTGTGCCAGCCTCTCACAATTATTATACTATGTAGGAGTATTTATAAACCTTTTCCTTTCACAGCAGCATTTGTGGGCTCTCCAGTCACATCAGTGTTTGATATTTGGAGGGCCTATCACAAAAGCAGCAAATGTAATCATTAACTTGTGAAGGGCCAAATAATTGCTTACAAACCAGTTTAATTATTACACAAAACTGCCCTCAGTAGTTTATTACAGTTTATTAATTTAGTATGTCATTAAGGATAAGTATAATCAGGTCCAAAACATGATCTCTCTTTTTGGGGAGCTGTTTAATACTTTTACTTCTACCTTTTTTTTGGTTTTTGAAAGTTACTTGGCATGTTTTGCTTGGCACTAACTTATTTCATTCTTTCTCTTGAAGCTGCTTTCCAGTCCATGATGAGTGGAGGCAATATTGGAAAACAAATTGTCTCAATTTCCAAGTAAAAGTCACTGCTTCAGGAAGAGTAATTGGGTTCTATCCCCAACAGTGAGAAGGTTTTTACTTATATTAATTTCCATTTTCTTAAATAAACCATCAAGTTTTCTATGCATACTGAAAGCAGAGATTCTGGGATGCTAATAAACTAAATAGAACTGGAAGCAGGAATGCAATCATCTCTACTAGGAATGAGTAATGTGTTCTTAGATATAATTTTGACAGTTGCCAGCTAGCACACTTGCCAATATCTCATGGGTATGGTTTGAAAGTTAGAACATCCCAGGAAGCATTGCCAGTGAGGAATTTGTGTGTAGACACATAGTTTTGGTGGTTAGAAGAATTTACTCACGTGGATGTGCACTGTTCCCTAGAAATTTTTAATGTACTAGTGTAAGTTTGCCCTGGCAGCCCAGTCAATCTGGTTCATCATTTTAGAATTTAACTGTTCTTATTTTCACACATAATTGCAATGAAAAATTCCATTTCTGGAATTCAAGGTCTCTAGTAATAAAGATATTTCCATTTTGCCATCTGGAACAAATTTCCAGTGATTTCATCTTGTCCATTTTTCTGTATTGTATTGTTATATCTCCTGGTTTTGGAGCACTCAAAACCTAATTCATTTACAACTCCATCTGCATGCAACCTGAGACTTTCCTCAGAGACAGGTTTGGGTGTAGGGTGACCCTTATTTACTCTTCTCAGTCTTTGCATTCCAGACTTAAGTGAATTTTCCTTTTTAGAATTCCTTTTCTAAAATCTACTGTATCTTATTTTTATTATAAGCTCCCTGATTTCACTAGTTCTTCTGGTTTTTACACCTCTCCAAGGTGACAGAGAATCTCAAAACATGCTGCCTGATGACAGAAGGTGACTTTGCAGACAGCTGACCTTCTGTTCCCTCAGTATTTCACCAGGGCTCAGAATTTTTGGTCCAACAATGCTCTTTTACCATCTCAGTGGGGAAACTGGGAAAAAATGAGTCACCCTTTCCAAGTTTGACTGGCATAACCCCAAGCCACATGGGACTGATAGGATTGTGTCTTCAAAAGCAAGGAACAGAAAAGGGTTTTAATTTATTTGCCTTTAAGAGAAGTGCTTCCAAAGAGCAGGGTCAGCTGAACTGGCCAGAGAGTGGAGTATCTACATCTGTGTGAGTCACTGCCTTGGATACCAACTGCATGGAATCCAAGGACTAGGAAAGACCCTAAGCAAGAAACTTGGCATTATAAATGATTGTGCCTGCTGTGGGAAGGGAGACAAGTATCAAAATGGTCTGATATGGTTGTGACCAATATGGAAACCTGCTCCTTTCATTTCTCAGTGCTGAAGCTGACCCTGAAAGGAGGAAGCATGCAGTGAGGGGTGCCATAAGCTTTGAGGAAGACACCTGCAGTTTAGCATTAGATGGTCTAAAATCCTCCAGTATGCATTTTCCAGCTACAAAACTAGTGGCTGGCTTGTTTCCAGCTAGCTGGTGAATCCAGCAGCAGCAGAACTAACTCAAGCAGTGTCATGCTGGGATAGGAGCCAACATTTCCATGCAGTAAAATCAGTCTGATCATAGTTGGCAGATGAAGACAGAAAGCAACAGGTGAGTGAATTTCTATAAATTCCTGCACATTGGCTGGTTATAGATGGTACCTCAGTTGTGGAAGTTAAGCAGTGCAGAGTGGTGAGAGTTGATAATTCATGTGTATTAAAATGAAAGGCAGGAGGAAACGTGATGATCCTGAGCACTGATGCTACACTTGGATTCCTGGTGGGATTTAATGGGGAGGGAGCTGATGGGAGTGGGTGGTGATGTGTCCATTGTTCCCTTTCCTTTCTTTCTTCCCTCCCACATACATGCCTGATAGAAATATTTGGATTGAAACAGCATCACCACCACCCTGCACACCCCATATTCTGCATTCAGGGACTGCCAGGCAGTGGGTGAGCCTTGGTGCACTTCTAGGAAGAAATTCTTTACTGAGAGAGTGGTCAGGCACTGGAACAGAATGCCCAGGGAGGTGGTGGAGTCACCATCCCTGGAGGGGTTTAAAAAACAAGTAGATGTAGCACTTGAGGCTATGGTCTAGTGGTCAGGGAGATGTTGGGATGAAGGTTGGACTTGATGATCCTAGAGGTCCTTTCCAACCATAATGATTCTATGATTAACACCCAGTCTTTCTGAGTAACTGCCCTCATGAGTCCTCACAAGAATGAATGAATGAATGAACTCTCAGGACAGTTCATTCCTAAAGGCAGTGTCTAAATGCAAAAGAAAACAGCCCATTCCAGGGACATGACCAACCATTAGCACTCCACACACCTGCAGCAAGGCTGGTCTTAACTTGAGGCTGTGTTGCTGCTGCTCCTGAAAATGCAAGAGTATATTTACAAATGAGAGTATTAATATTTCAATGTACCAGGAACAGCAATACTATCAGTTTTGATTAGGAATAGAAAGTCCTCCATTGAATTTGGAGAGGTTTTTTGTGTGTCTAACTGTACATAAATATATATGGCATTTTTTGAGGTGTGATGTCTTCCTATTTTCTTCCACCCTTGAAGGGTAATCTCTTCCCACACACAAGTTTCAATGTCCTATAACATGCATTTCCTCAGCTTCCACCAATCAATTTTACTTGAGTTTCAACAGCTTATTTTGAGAAAAATGCCTTTTACTCTTAAAACTGAGGGCCATTCTTCTGTTTTATTCCAGCCTGCTTGGAAGGAAGTGTATCATAGGGTACTAAGCTAATCCAACACCTGTGCATGTCCAAAGAGACTTCAGCCATGAACTGGGGTGAGTTGTGTGGGATGAGTGTAAGAAAGTACTCATAACAATAGCCACCACTGGAAAGATGTTAAAGTGCTATTTTCCTGTCATGTTATGGGTGAAGGCCTCACTCTGATATATTTATGTTTCCAGACTTTGATTTCTTTGTCCAAAGTACAAGCTTTGTACTTCAGAACAGTATTTGCTGAAGAGCTACTCCAGAGTGAGCTCATCTCTGGCACTGAGAGGTGACACACCTTCCAGGAATTACAATCTTCCAGGAAGTTCTTTTTCCCAACTGAAACAAAATATGATAAGATTATAAAATTCCCAGCACTATTATTTTTACAGCAATTGCTTAGCAATCCACACAAGTCATAACCCTATTTAGAGCTGGCAATGTGAGGAATGATCCAGAGTGAGATCATGCTGAGATAGTGATTCCTATATTGGCAGCTTGATTGCAGCAGCTTGCCTGGAGTTGGGTACAGTGTGGGGGGCAGTAGAGGCTCTACTGGCATTAGTCAAATGGCTTTAGGGGAAAAAAACCCCAAAACCAAAAGATGGGGACAGTCTAAACCTCGTCCTGGTATTCCCAATGTTTAGGATTCTCACAGAAACATTCCTTCACTTCTGAACCCTGGCTCGTGTTACCTCTTAAGAATAAATAAAAATCAAAGGGAGAAAATGCTTTAAACCAAGTGCCCACGGTTGTAAAAAATATGAATATGCCTTTTTTTCACTTTGTCCTAATTTCTTAATTATTGTCCTAGTGTGACTCTCCAGCAATCATGTATTTTGCACTGTAGGAGAGGTCTCAGTCAACAAGGGGTGACAAATATCTGGTAATAAAATCCCAAGATGCTTTGTATGCAGTAGATGGATAGTCACTGGCTGCAGAAGCACCAGCCTTTGCCCCAGGAAGCTTTGCCTTACAAGGACAGGGATAGTTTATAAGATCTTAAGAAGGGGCAAGTATGAATTCAGAGCAGGAGCTGTGTGGGCACAGTAAAGTACTAGTAGTTCAGCTCTACAGTCTTTATAAATAAGCATTTCTTGTTGCAAACAGTAAGAAAAACATTTTTGGGCAGAGACTTTCTTCATTTTTGTTTGAGCCAATCTTTTGCTGGTTTGTATTTGGTAAACTTTTATGGACTCACATTTCTCCCCTTGCACCTTGAAGAGTGGCTGTTTGCTGTCCTGTATTTCATTTCCTTCCCTCCTTCTTCCTTACTCTCCATTTCTTCCCCTCTTCCCTTAACTGTTGTTTTTAGTTCACCATGTTTCTTGTCCTTGTTGGCTTCTTCTTTGATAATCAGAAAAAGAAGCTGTTTTTCATAGAAGTATCTATTAGTGGTAGCCCATGTAGTTTGGTGTCAGGATTCCATGGACAATGTCAGCAATACCATGAGAAGTTTGCCAGCCCAGACACAAATGTTTCTTAGTGCAGTTCATAGTAGCTGTTGTTGTGCAAGTGAAGAGAGCAAAGGCAGATGCCTCTCAAATAGCTTCCTCTCTTTATTCTCTATCTTAATGCAGTGATCATGGAAGTAGCAGATGCAGGGTTACTTATCCCTGTTGTTTATATCATTGCTCTCCTCTATTGCTACACTGCCTTTCTCTTTTTATGGGGTTCTCTTGACAGTGGGAAATGTTTATGCAGTCCATAAATAGACTGCCAGGGGTGAAAGATGATCACAGGCACATGGTGTTATCCCACAGCAGCTGGAATAAGCTCCAAACCAAGAAAATACTGTGTGAGGCACAACTGGGAACTCTTCAGGAAAAGCACAGAAAGAAGCAAAACTGAGTCGAGGCTTTTTAGCCCCAGCATTTTGCAACCAGAAGGACACCTTGGGTAGCAAAATTCAGTTCTGCTACAGCACTGTACCCTGGGGGGTGGTGGTGAGAGGGTGGCTGAACAGGTAAGAGCATTGGAAGAAAACAAAGTATGAAGTAGCAAAGCAGGGTTCATGCAACAACAGGGAGGTGAGATTTATTCTTGTAGGAGACCAAGGGCAAATGGTGAGAGAAGACAGCAAGGTTCTTATGGGGCTGTGAGTCTACCCTTTGTGGCTCCACCCTCTTCTTGGATGGGCTTCTCCATAGCTCGGAGACCTTCCCTCAGTCCTCACTCCTCTGCAAGAAGGAGCCTTCCTCACCCCATCAGCCCCTGCTTGTTTTCCTCTGCCTCCCAGGCAGGGGAATGTGGGAAGCAAAAGGCCAAAGACCAGGCTCTGAGGGGGTGAGGTTTGGACAGGAGCCAGCACAGCTGGACTTTCTCCTTGTTCTGAGGGAGGGCAGGACACCATCTACTGGTGCTTTTCCTGCTGCCTGTATGGCCCACTGACCTCTGGCTTTAGGTAGTAACAATCCCACTGCAAGGGCAGCAATGAGCATTTAAACTGGAACAGCCTGTTCCATGGCCTGGAGCTGGGCAGCCCGAGGGAGCCGTCGGTGCCCTGCAGGCAGCAGACTCACTGCTCCAGAAAAGGTTCTTCCTCTTTGGACTTTTGGAACTCTTGGAGTGTTTTGGGGGTTGGTTTTTTTAAATTATTCCTATTCTTTTAGTGTGCTGTAGAGATAGTGGGAAAAACACATGGAAAAAGCCTCCCTCCCCCCTGTCCTTGCATTTTCCACTGTGCTGAATGCCAAAATGTCTTTACTGGGATCTCTGGATGGGACAGGCCTTCACTGGTGACAGTTATAGGAAATTATGCATGGCAGTAGCATTCCCCTGGGAACTTCCCTCAGCCTTGGCCTGCAGGGCACTGAGGGCAACACAAGAAAAAGAATCTTCTCTTTTTTTCCTAATTTATGTTACAAATTTCACAGCATCGTGGATATAATTCATAGAGTTCCTTCCTAAACAAAACAGCAGCATGAAAACTTATACTTCCTGTGTCTAAGAGATTTAAAAACAACAGAATGTGTTTGAAAGACACGGTCAGACATTGTTTTCTTTCTAAATACTAATTTCAAGTGTCCTTTTAGAACAGTTTTAAATAGGAATTAAGTATTTTGAAGGAGCTCCTCCATGTAGATTTATCAAAACCCAGCTCAACAAGCCCTGCAGAGTATTGTCATTGAGGCATTTACATTGTGAGAGTGATTTGCCACAGATCATACTAATGGCTGCCACCAGTATGTAAACTACTGCTGCATTCTGGTTCCACCATCTGCCACTTGCTTTGCTCACTTCAGGCAGCTCTGATTTGTCCTGCTGATGAACACCTTGGAAAGGACACTCTGCACTTCAGAAGACCTCTGTAATCTCAAGCTTCACAGCACTGTTTTAAAGGAAAGAGCACCATATACCAGAATTCATGAATGCCAGAGCCATTTGCTTCTGCTCAAGTACCAAAGTTAATAAATCTTTTCATCCATAAACTGGAAGAATGTGTCACAGCCTATGTAACACCATGAGAGGTCTTACACTGGTGCTGACTGATGCAAATGCTGAGATCATTGAGTCATTTAGGCTGGACAAGACCTCTAAGATCATCATGTCATTAACCCACCACTGCAAAGTGCACTGCTAAACCATGTCCCTCAGCACATCTACACAGCTTTTAAACACATCCAGGGATGGGGACTCCACCACTTCCCTGGGCAGCCTGTTCCAGGGCTTGACAACCCTTTCCGTGAAGAATTTTTTTCCTAATATCCAACCTAAACCTCCCCTGGTGCAACTTGAGGCCGTTTCCACAGTTTTCCTTCTAGGATGGCTTGCAGATTCCTGGAATACCTGTGGAGGTGTCAGGTTTGTGCAGGTATCACCAGTTCATTTAACTGACTGGTGATGTGTGCTGGGAGATGGGCTGCATTATATGAAACCAATTTATTTTATTTGAATTGTAAGGGAAAATACACTGTCCTGTGGTTTTTGTTACAGTTAACTTGGGCAACCACTTGTGTATGATAAGGGCAGCTAAATTAGAGGCTGGCTCCTACTCTGCTTCTAAGAACTTTCAACCTGCTGAGATAGAACAGATTAAAAAACATTTAAGAAGATAATTGGTAAAGAAAGTCTTCCTGTGTTGGTATAGATAAAGTATTTTATTGCCATTTCTTATGCTCCCTGATCACATCAAAGTAATTTAATAGTAAAATATCAGTTTTATTATTAATTTTTCAGTAGTATTTCTCACAAGTGAAGTTTGTGCCTTGCCTCTGATTTTCTAACAGCAAATCAGACTTAATAGAGCAATAAATGACATTCTGTATTCTCTTAAAACAGTGCATTTAACTTCTACAAACAAGAGCTGTTCTTTACTACCATATCATCAACCATTGAGGAACAGGAATTAAGGAACAAGAAAACTGTCACCTTTTAGAAACAACAAAAAGTCTCAGTTGTGGTAAATATTTTCTTCCAGTTCAGTTTATTTTCCTGAATGTTCTACTACAGACACTGCTGGTTTTTTTTCTAAAGGCACCATAAATAAGTTACCCCCCTTTTTTCTTGAGGAGCCATAAATAATTACTGTAAAATTACCTAAAGCATTTCAAATGTTCCACTCACAGCAGTTTGAAGCAGGCCAGTGTTCTCCTCACTTTACAGATAAAGGCCCCTCAGCTCCCTTGGCTCTGGATCACTGCATTCTTCATACATGTGACTGTTCTGTCAGTTTTAGACTTAGAAAAACTGAAAACAAAGAAATGTGTGTTCCTGGGTCACTCTGGTGTGTTGGGCACAACTCAGGTAAACGTGAGATACAAATATACACACCTAAACTGCTTGTATATTGCATTATGAACTGGAAAAGCACCCCAGCACAGGATCCTTACTGGGAAGGCCACCACAGCACCTTTGCACTAACCAGTACTTCATAAAGACATCTGGCCTAGGCTTGTTAGTCTTCTAAAAAAATATATATAAATCTTCAAATAAAAAGCAAAATGAAGCCCAAATCCTGGAGCTCATGATCAAGATCCCTGCTCACTTTGGCCAGCATTACAAGACAAAAAATAATTTAATGAATTAAAAATATTTTTATATTCACAGTAGTGATCAGAAAACATTTCTATTTGTGATTGTCCTGGTTTCACTGGGATGGAATCCCAGCCCAGCCATGATCTGCAGGCCATTGGCAGCTTGGTCACCCAGGGCAGCTGACCCAAGCTGGCTACAGGGGATCCCAGACCAGAAACCTCATGCTCAGTATAAAGAGGGAAGTTTGCTGAGGATGGGGGCTCCTCCTCAAGTGTCACCCTCATCCCTCACCCTGCTCCAAGGGCTGCTTTCCCATTTAATGTGACCACCATACATTCACTGGGCCATGTATAACTTTATATGCTTTATACTGACATTAGTATTCATTTGGCTGTTTCATTAAATCCTTTTTAATTTCAACCCACTGGTTTCTTTTCCCGATACCCCTTCTCAGCTGGGAAAGGGTCACTGGGTGGTAAAACAACTGCTATAGTTTAGCCCTGGATACAGGCTAAAGCTAGACAATGATCCACATGGACATAAAAATCTTCTGCATCACAAAAACCCCTTGTAGAAAGTATTATACAGTTTACTGTATACCATATTAATGTATGGCTGTATTATATAACATGTATGATTGTCCTGGGTTTGCCTAGGATAGGGTTAATTTTCACCAGGAGCCACAGCCAGGCTGGACAACTGAACAAGTCCCTGGATACTCCATACCATACTGGCCTCACACCCACTAGATACGGGCAGGGGCTGCTGGTGGTTCAGTGGGTTTTATATCACTGGCTTTGCATATCATTTAATTACTGTTGTTATTACTGTTTTCTTCTCCTCTCATGTTGTTCTATTAAATTCTTATCTCAACCCACGGGGTTTTGCCTTGTTCTCCCTATTCTCCTTCCCATCCCACCAGGGGGATGTGGTGGTGGGGGAGTGAGCAGCCATGTGGTGCTCAGCTCCTGGCTGGGCCTAGACCACAACAATTATACAGTATATTGTATAATACAATAAAACTACCTATTACATATCATTAGGCATTTGTTATTTAATACAGCTCTGTAGCAACGCAGGTGCAGCTTCAGATCTTACCACCTAATGGTTGGGCTGTATGGAATCCAAGCATCACAAAACTCTGTGCTGTGCCTTGACAGTTTTTAAGTCAAAGAACTTTGAATCCTCCTCTTGTAGCTCAGGAGCTCTGGCAGTTCTTCAGTTCTACTATGTAAGTCCTGAGCTCAGATGATTTCAGTGTCCAGGTTTTATACATCAGAGCCAAGGTCAGCACCACCAGCCATGTTCTCATCGGGGAGAGGAAGAAGGCCAAGGTCCCGTAGGTTCTCAGCAGGAAGTAGCAGGAGTAGAGCTGCCAGGCCAGCAGCAGGGCCATCAGCAGGTGAACCAGCACCGCCTGCGGGCCTGGGACGTGGCGGAGGTGGGAGCGGAAGCTGTGACCCCGGCACCGCAGCAACAGGCACCAGCACAGGTAGGCCAGCAGGGGCAGGTTGAAAAACAGGATCTGGAAAGAAGAGCAGAGAAAAGGCACCTGATGAGGAAGCCAAGTGCTCTGGGTAACACACATGAGGGCACGGAGAGAGGAGAGCACGGAAAACTGTCCTGAGTACAATTCCCAGAGCGGGAATCTCAGGATGCACTTCAAGACCCTGCAGCTGTGGCTGCCTGTGCCTCAGTGCTGGGCCAAGCGTTCCTGCCTGCTCCCTGGCAGTGGAGGCACTGACATGCATCCGACCTTTCCTGCTCCTGGCTCAGGGAGCTGGACTTGGCAAAATACCAGCACAGTCAAAAAAAGAAGGTGCTTAGGTCAGTTCAGCTCTGACCCAGCCCACTGCGGTGTCAGACAAGTGTTGGCACTGGCAGAAGGGAGGGACCACAGAGAGGCCAACATGAGTTTGGTCTGGCTTAAATGCCCAGGAACCACACCCTCTCCTTCAGAATAATGGCAGGTGGGTCAGACTGCTGGGAAAACTGGACCTAAATGTACTTGGAGAGTGAAACATGCTGGGCTGAAGGGTTATTCAGTCAGCAAGGGCTAAAAAAAAAAATAAATAAATTAGAAACAAGCAGTTTGTCAGCCTTATTATAAATATGTACCTGTAGAATGCCAACCACAAAGGTCAGACTGCCCTGGAAGAAGGAGCCACCAACGAAGACCCCGAAGGAAAAGCAGGCCCCCACGTGGCCATCTATCACTTCACCTACAAACCATGGTCCTGAAAGAGAGGACACCAAACACAGCACAGTCAGAAAACACAACATATACACGGGCCTTTTTCACAGGGCCCTTCCTCAGCACAAAGTGGTGAAGTGGGGAAAATGACTTCTCTGTTGCTTGTCTAGAGTGAGATGTTTTCATCCTCAACACACAGCAATCTGCTGAACGTGCCTGATGTGAAAACCTCATGGTGCTCCCATGAGTTGTGGTGTGCAATGAGAACACTTTTGATTTGGTTTCAACACCACATAGAACGTTTTCCTTACTAGAAGTTAAAAGATTGATCCTTTCAAATGCCTTTTCCCACAATTAGAGTAAGAGGTATGAAAAACAGGCTCATAAACAGCTCCAGCCTGGCTCAGCTTTGGAGTCCAAATGAGCAGGCTGCAGATGTTACATGTACCACACTGCCAAGAAAGCAGCTACTGCAGTAACGTGGTATCAGAGGAGAAAGCAGCTCAAGCTGTTGGCATCAGAGCAGAGATGTCTTAGCAACATGTCATGTGAAATGTTTATACCAAGGTACAACCAGATCTTAATAAGTGAAAACAAAATTAAATTTAAAAATACTCACTTTGCTTTCAGAGTAATTTAAGAGTTTAATTCATTCTAGGGCTTCTAAGTTAGGCTCTTGTGAACAAACCTTTAGTCTCTCTGGATGTTAACTTTTCAAGTTCCACACAGATTTTGTAACTTAAGTCTATTTTCCCCATTCTCCAAAATGTTGGAAGTCTTGTTTTTCATCAGGATCTGATGTGTAACTTAAAAATACTAATTTATGTCTCCCAGTACTCCAGGTTACTTACCGAGAATGGTGTATAAATTCAGAGCCAGAAGTGAGTAATAGAAGGTGTTTGTTTTACTGAAGACATGAAGGGAATACGAGGTCAGAGTGAGTAATCCTGGCTTTTCTAAACAGAGACAACATTTAAGAGAAATACACTTAATTCAGGCTGCAGCACATTTATTTATATATATATATATATATAAAAAAAATTGTTTTCCTGAAACAGATCTGCACATTATTTAGTCATACTATTAAATAAGAAATTAAAAAACCAATACTTGGTATGTCCACAGAACAAATGCAAGGGAAAGCACTTCTACTATTACTGTGATAACTGAAAGGAAGGAACCAATAAATGGAACCATCTATGTTAAACGCTGCTGGGGAAGCTGCTGTTCTAAATGAGTGCACTTACTGTATGTAAATAAAACTGAACGACCACTCTACACCCAGAAAATGAAGTTAGCTAGAATGGAAAACATGGAGAAAGTTCATATTACATGAAAAGTAAGATAATCAAAGCAATAACTGTGCAAACCCAGAAAGGCAGGTCAGTGTGGGCTGGATTAACTGAATTTTCTTTGATTAAATCTTAGTGAGATCTGAGAGCAGCTCAGATGAAATGAAGGCAGCTGTCTGACAAGTGTGCAGTGTTAGCACAATAAAGGCAATATCCATTTTCTAACCAAAGCAGACAATTCATGGATTGAGGTCAAGAGAACCTTCCTGTACAACTCTTGGAGTGTCACCTGTTACGTGGCTGCCCTTTTCACAAAGCCAAACTCCCAGAGGGGAAGCTGGGCCTCTGGGAACCAAGAGCTCTAACAAATCTCTTCAGTAATCTGTGAAACACTGGTTGTGGTCTTCATTTCATTTGTAGCTGCTGAGTTCCATAAAGGCAACTGGAAATCTGAGCTTTTTCTCCCTAAGCAGTTGCTGGAGGTACCTCAGGATGCTACGTGATTAGGAGTATAAAGGAAGGGACACAAGCTGACATGGAGAGGAAGGGTGGTGGCTTCCAGAAGAATCTCATTAGTAAGGTGTGGCTCAAGCAATTGTTTACAGGACAAACACCATGAGCTTAACAGAATTAATGCTCATTTACCAGATTTATCACAAGTTATGACAGAGCTGGCTAATGTTCTTTGCAGAAAGACCCAAGCCTGTTGATCTTCTTTGCAAAGATTAACAAACATTATTTTCTAGGAAGAAATCTGTTTCTCCACTAAGGTGACAGAGAATTCTCTGCCAGCTGTAGTGAAACAACCAGATACATAGAGCTAATAACAAAATAAATCATTCCTGCTTGGATCCACACTGGATTCTTCAGTGAGAAAATTAAAATGAAACCTTTGGACATCAATTAATTGAATTTTTGTTTGAGCAAAGATACCTGATCAAGTTTTTGGTTTTTCATTTACTTTATTTGGTCTGTTGGAGGTTTTCTGGGTCCCCTTAAAAGCACAAGAGCAGCTTCTGAGAGCCAACTCAAACCCCATGGTACTGGATGCAAAATGCACACAGTGCCTAACAGCAAACAGGAAAAAAAAATTTAGGGAGAATTAGATCTTCTAAAGACAACAGGCAAACATTGGTTCATACCTTTGAGTGCAGGCTTTTGGAGGCATCTGAAAACAAGGAGCAAGGCCACCTGAGCCAGTGCAACCAGCCCAAAGAGCACACGAGCCTGGAAAGAGAGTTTGGATTAAGCCAGCCCTGGAGCAGTCACTGCCTTTGAGCACGGCTCACAGGCACAGACAGATGACACCAAGATGTCTAAACACATCCTCAATGCTTGATGGTGCCACTGAAGGGTAAAATGCAGCTTAAGATCTTTAAGTTATTGGAGTTGCATCTTACTGACTGGAATTCAGTGACAGACCTAATTCCTTCCATGGATCAGTTTGTAAAATGTTTTCTGAGTGCTGTACTGACCAAAACTGCAGTTCAAGATGTTGTGGAGAGTATCTGTTACAGATTAACACACTAATATAATAATTTTGAGCCAATTATGATGCTGTCTACACTCATGGACTTTCCCATGTTGTTCTGTAAGTGCACCCAGACTATTATGATGTGCTTGCTGTGCATGTATTGAGCTGCAACACTGCTGGAGGTGACCTGGAACTTGCTCAAGTCAAGTGGAGTTTTGCCTTCCTCTTTGCTAGAGCTAACTAGAACATCAGCAGCTGGCATCAGCTTTTTCCAGTGTTCTTGCCAGTACACATATTGCAAGAGACCACAGTGAAGTTTTCTTTGATTTCATGTTTCCTTTTCCTACTGTCTCCAGTAGCTTCTTGTCCATTTCTTGCTTGCACAAAATGTGTGTATAACTATGATCAAAACTGGACAAGTGTGACTAAATCCAGCAGTTCAACCCTTCCCATGAACCACTGCTGCACATTCACACTGAAAACGTGCAACTTGAGAAAGGAAACCTGAAATATTAGTGAAATTCCAAGGGAGTCACATCTGGAAAAAAGCAAAGTCTACCAGGAATTAGGAAAAGGCCTCCTGCAGTCTCTGGGGAAACCACCATGGAATGACAGCTGCTGTGCTGGAAGTACTTACCAGGATGTGGTGGTCACTGAGCAGGATAAGAGATGCCAAAAAGCCAAATGGAAGAGAGAGGTTTTCATCCATTGCAAACACGTGGCTCCGTGTGCTGGTTCTGCCTGAGGCATCCTAGATTGGGAGAAAATGAGAGTGATCAGATACCAGCAGTGCACAAAATACCTACTGAAAGTTGCTCATTAGCACTGCAGCTTTTCCAGACAGATCCAACAGACACCTGCATGTCTGGAACACTGATCTGTTTAATACTTCTGCCTACAAAGGATTCCTCACTGTCAATTTTGGAGTTTCAGGTAAACTGGTGATTGTAAGATCATAATCTGAAAGTGCTGCATATGAAGGGGATCCTGGCAGAGATGCAGCAACTTGTGGAAGACTCTGACTTGGTTGCCATCACTGAAAGCTCAATTCTAGGTAATAGCCCAGCTTAAAATATTCTGAAGCTTTGTTGTGCTTCTTTTCTGGCATATCTGCTAGAAACTGATATTGATAAACAGTAACACAGCCACATTTATTGAACAGTTTGGTATTTCTGCATGTGTAACCCTGACACCTTATCTTCCAGTACATAATCAATGGTTTATTTACAGTCAAGGGTTCAGTATGTTTAGTGTGATCACAGCTGAGACAATATTTGGATCATCCCAGAAACAATGTGCAGCAATCAAGTGTTCATATTTTTTCCAGGTACCTAACTCAAGTTAACACTTCTCCCTCCTCACTTTCCCAAACTATTCAGTTACTAGCTGTAATGGTTATTTATGACTGGAGTGGAAGGAAATTAATATTCTTTAAATTCCATTCAGTTACCTGATAACAAGCATGTATTTGCAGGCCACCTACTGCTGTGCAGGCCTGGATGACCCTCTTCAAATGTTATTCAGTTTTGTGCCTGTTTTCATCATCATTAAGAAACCCCAACAATATAAGACACTTATAAAATGCAGCTTTCCCAAGTAAAGCTCTTGTCCTGGGAGAAGTGACACCTCCCTGGGTTCCACCAAGCAGGACCAAGTGGACTCCCCCAGTTCTATTGTGCAAATGTACAGGATGTTAGAGCAGTCTGGGGTCAGGTTCTTTGAAGACCACTTGAAGGCACAAAAATAAAATGTAGCACCAAGAACAGAAGCATTCACTGAGAAATGTCTTTTGCACCCAGTAATCTAATATCTGTTAAATCTGATGTTCTGGGAAAGAGAACCTGTATTCACTGTCAGCCTGTGAGAGATCATGAAAAGAACTTCAAGCAGATAATCAGACAGAATTCCAACCTTCCAGATCCAGCTCTTTTGCCCTCTGAACATGATACTACCTCCTATTTTCCTTGAGCAAGCCCAATTTTTTTTTTTTTCCAAGACAACCTTAAAAGTTAATTGTTGCCTGCTACTCAAAATAATTTATTTTTGACCAATTACTTGCTCTTCTGTCATGTCTTATTATATTTCTCATAAAAATAAAAATCCTTTCTTTTGTCCAGATGCTTTAGGAGTGTTTTAGTGCCCAGCAGTCAGTGGTTTTTCATTTAATAAACCCTTTGGGTTTTTGTAATCAGGTAAGTAGGGAAGGAAGTCTCTTACCATGTATTTTCTCCTTAGTTGTGGGATGCAGAAGGGTGATGGAGCAGACACGACAGCATAAAAAACTCAATCCCAAGAATGCCAAGAGGTACCTTACCTGGACAGTCACATCGATGTGATGAAACCCTTCACTGTAGTTCTGGGGGCTCCACTTCAGCACGTAGAGAGGACCAGACACCTGACGTGCATTCCCCAGGTGAACTCTGTCTATGTAGACCTCCACAGAGGTAATGGCAGAAGGGGAGAAGGCCAGAATTCTAAGCAGGGAATAAACAGTAAAATCAACAGAGTTGTTACAGGACTTGCAGATTTGTCACTACTCCCTGAAGAGAAGGCCATAAAGATTATGCTGTCTGGCACTTCAGAGTTCAAAAGAGAAATTAAAATGGTGAAGTATCTCTAGGCTGATGGTAACATGGTAACTCTTTCTTACAATTAATTTGTACTGTGCAAAATAGGATAGAAAACGGGGCTGGGGAACAGAAGAAAAAGTGGCTGAGATCCTCAGGTCCTGGCAGAAGAATCTTAGAACTTGCTGTCAAAACATTTGCTGACACGAGCAGGATGCACCCTCCTGCTCTCTACAGACACCCAATCAAGTACTTGTAGATACCTTTATTAAAAATGGCCAGTCTCTCCCTAAAGTTCTTTGTTGTTTGGAGTGGGGGGGGTTTTGTGGTGGTGTTGGGTGTTTTTGTTTTGTTTGTTGGGGGGTTTTTTTTAAACTTTTTGCTAGTCAGAATATGACCTCTCAGTCTTTGTAACTGAATTGATGAGAAGTGGAGTGGGACACAAGACGGGTCCTACAGATCCAAGATGCCAATAAATGTGGTGTCACCTGGCAGTGCTTCTGTTCAGAGAGACAGTGACACTAACAGAGATTCAATAGATTCCACATGCAATTTCCTTCATTTCTGGTAATACCAAAGGCATTCCAGTCAAATGTTTCAGTCAAATGAAGAAGTATCCTATAGTTATGGTAAATTATTCTCCCAGTTCATATATTTAATATAAGAATGTTCAGATAGGGTTCTAAATAGGAAACTGCTTCCTAACTGAAAAGCAGGACAAACGTCTTTTGATTGTAATTCTGTGTATGCCACATACCCACACGTTACATGTGTATAGGTCTAACAGCAAATATAAGGTGTTGGAAAGGGCATAGAAATTTGAAATATAAATGAAAACATAAATAGAGAAGGTAGAAATGGAAAAATGGAGAGATTTAAAGCAAATATGGAAATTAGCAGAGCCTTAAGATGTTTTAATGCATAAGGGATGTAAAACTGAAAACAGAAGAGGTGAAGAAGTCCAAGGCAAATAGAGAAAACACCTTAAAAAAATACACAGATAAAATCCTGAAATCAGAGGCAATGTGAGCATGTGAGGTTAATAACACAGGTTAGGTGGTGATCTAGCTCTACCAGCTTTGGTTACATAAAAAGTTCAACTGACTTTAGAGGAAATAACTGCATAAATAAACCAAACATGAATTACTACTGTACAACCTCCTCCTGTCCCTGCCCAGGGCAGGGGGGTTGGAACTAGATGATCTTTAGGGTCCCTTCCAACCCAAACCATTCAGTGATTCTATGATATACAACTCAAAGTGAGCTCTCAGGAACAATATCCCAAAGAATTCTGAGAACAATGGACACAAGCATATAAAAAATCAGGGTTTGTGTATATACATAGAAATATAGATGTACATTATAACCAAGAAAGACCCTAACTATTAAAATAGAGTTAAATGTTGTGAAATCAAGAGATTCCAGGGTACCTGATATGAGTGGAATAAAGGATTTTGACTAGTGGTTCATGAGCAGAACTGCTGTAAAGGAAGGATTTGGGATTGGTGATGAGGACTACAGGCCACTCCTCAAAGTTCAGGTCTGCAAAGCTCAAGAGGTCATGATCAAATGCAAGGACCCGGTACCTGAAATGAAAGGACAAAGATTTTCTTGATCCAACTACTGCATGCACAGCTGACTCCCCTGCTTCCCAACTTCCCACACAAATTCTGTTTGCTTTATATTTTCCTTCTATTCTGTAGCTGATCCCATATTAACCAGCTCTGCTGCACTAACTGGTTACCTCTGATCAGGTTTATTTTATTATAAATCCCTGAAGTGCTGCTCCAAATTCCAAATGTCAAGATCAATTGAATTTTGCCTGTGAATCAGACAGATGAACATTATGTTAAAGAACTAAAACATCATGTCCATTACTACAGTGCCTGGGTAGGTACTCTAGCTATGGACAAAGACCCCCATGTCCTCTCTTCCTCTATGTACACAAGTATCTTTCTTAGGATTACTTCAGAAGAAAAGCTAAGATGTAGCACTGGACACTTTTTGATGTGCTGCTAAGGTGGCATTTTCTCAGGTAGATTATTTTTGTTCCTAAAATTGCAACAGCTGGTGCAGAGCATGGGTGTGATGAAGTAGTGAGGCTGGATTTCATTATGATTTGTCTACTTTAAATACTGAACCTCTGGAGATCACCTAGTCCAGACCCCCTGTCAAAGCAGGCTCACCTAGGGCAGGCCAAAGGGGATGTAGGGAACATGTCCAGATGGGTTTTGAAAGTCTCCAGGGAAGGAGACTCCACAACCTCTCTGGGCAGCCTGATCCAGGCTCCATCACCCTCACAGGAAAGAAGTTTCTCCTTATGTTTAAGTGGAACTTGCTGTGTTCCAGCTTGTGCCTGTTGCCCCTTGTCCTATCACTGGGCACCACTGAAAAGAGACTGGCCCCATCCTCTTGCCCCCTGTCCTCTAGATATTGATAAGCATTGATCAGGTCCCCTCTCAGCCTTCTCTTCTCCAGGCTGAACAGCCCCAGGGCTCTCAGTTTGGGAAAAAATCCCAAACTTACAGAGACATTTTTCAACAGCATTAATAGAAATCACTTGTCAGGCAGATCTAAGGCTTCTTTCAAATTCCCCAAACAGTGAAAAGGGGAATCAGGGTGTAACCAGGGAGGCTCCCTGCAACAATGTGCTCATGTAGGGTCTACGTACTTCCTATTATCCTTCCAGTCTCCCAGCTCGAGTTCCAGGGTGCCACCACGGTGCTGACTGTGCAAGGCTGGCATCAGCCCACCCATTGTGTGAAGATGTCCACATAAATAGGCTGTGGCAGAGCTAATAAAAAAAAGCAAGCATAAGAATTGTGATTATTTGGGTGGGAAGGAAACACCCCTGCAGAAAACCTGAAAAGTGACAGACAAGCATGTGAAGAGAGGCCAGAAATGTGTTTCAGACTGAACACAAACAGGAAAAAAAAAAGATCTTACCTCATTAATTGTCGTATTCCTGGGGCTGGGGAGATGATTGTTGAGGTGGGGAAATGTCCAAACCAGATAGTATGATTGCTGTGCAGACTTTGTGTTGCCATCACAGACAGCTCTTCCATTTGATTCTGAAAGGGGTGAGTGTTTGAAAGACAGACAAACAACCAAAACAAACATGTTTAACATTCAGGCTGTTTGGAAAGACTAGCAAAAGGAAAGCAGAAAATCTCCTGAAGAATGCATTTCATCCCCTTTTTTTTTTACAGAGAATACTCTCAGTTGCTTCAGGGACCTGTGCATGAACCAAGTGTGCTACTACATGTATCCCTAAAATCTGATGTTGGAAAAAGCAAGTGAAAACAAGACACTCAACCCTTTCCTTGCAACTGAACATAGGAAAAGTGCAATATAAAGAAAGATCTTGGTAAATGCTATTTCTGTCCTTTCTCCTGCTTATTTATATAGTGAAGGATGACATGCTTGAGTTGTTTTTACAAAGATCTTTACAATTATCCTCCCTCTTATCTCTTGAGTTGCTAGATGGCCTCTTACTGGCATGACAGAGCACAGAAACTGTGCACCACATGCTTCAATCACTGAGCTGGATGAGCCATGATACAGAATCTTGAAAACACTACTCAGCCATTGCTGTTAAAGTTCAGCAAAAGTAATACTTTGCACAGCAGATAAAATTTCTCTCCTTCACTTGTTTGACTTCCAATATTAAATCAACCACATACTGCCCAGAGAGACCCTCAATAACAATAAGATCTCAAAGTAACAGAGGAGGCAGGAGAACTAAAACCAGAGAAGAACACAAATCCACTTGTTGTTCACAATTTTTCATATCATCTTTCAGGGTAACCCAGAGAACTACCAACATACTCTTCTCCCTCCTACCTGGAAAGAAAGGCTGAAGGGCATGAATAAAGGAAACAGAAATAAAGGTATATTAAAAAAGAAAGGATTCATGAAACTATTCTGGGTTAATGTAATGGGCTTATTAACTGAAATTATATTTCTTTTCACAGAATGGTAAGAGGTTGGAAGGGACCTCTGGAGATCATCTAGTCCAAGCCCTCTGCCAGAGCAGGTTCACTTAGGGCAGGTTGCACAGGAACGTGTCCAGGTGGGTTTTGCCTTTATGAATTTGGGCTTTCAGAATGTTTTTACTCACGCTATGCAATCAAATCACTGTCAGAAAACTAATTTATTCTTCAAATTCCCGGCAGAGGTTTAATTCTTAAAAGTCACAGGTATCTACCTTTACTTTTGATGCTCTCTGGACTCCTGCTGCTGGGTAATTAGCAAGCAAATCCCAACACTTGACTTGCTGTGGCCAAGGACAAGAGCTCTAGAGTCAACTGCATTTCTTAGCTCCTTGAGAGTTTGTCTACAAATCTGCTGTACCTACTAGGGACTACAGTAAACACTGAGAGCAGCACTTGGCACTCCTGCAGCACCTTTCATCTAAGTATCACCAAGCACTTTACCAACTCTTAATTAAATCTCCAGCCTCCTTTAGACAAGATGAGAGGGAGAGCATTTTACTTTTCGTTGAGGCCAAATAGGACAGCTGCTTACTCTGACAGCAGCTCTGCCAACACTTCTGCAGAGTATCTCAAGAGCAACAGCATATCAACAAACTACAGAGAAGAAAAAACAAAGGAAAGCAAAATGTTACCTAAGATGAGATGTGATTTACACATTAGCATTAATGTTAATCTTTCAAAGCGAGCTGTAGACCAATTCTTAGGGTTTCTGAAGATCAGAGCTCACTTCCATAAAGGACACATTTCTTTATAATGTGATCTTGCACCTTATTCCATCGATAAGTGCAACTTTCTCATCTGTAATGTTAATGAAAAAAGCATCTAACAAAGCAAAAAGGGGTGAAATTAGAAAGTTTGGGATTTGGGTGTTTTAAATGTATATAAGGAAATTATCACTCAATTCTACTAAATGCTAAGAAACTACTGACAATGTCCTTATAATGTCTAATTTGACATTTTTATACTGGATTATTTCTTAAGAGACAAAAACCAGATCCTCTATATGTTAGGTGACACATTCATTTTTCTAAATACATGTCCCACATGCACAGTAACTTAAAAACATGCAGACTCTTCCAGATGAACCCAAATCTTTCAGACAATTCTTTACAAAGCCAAACAAAGCCCCCAAACCAAGCACTATAGAAGTAAAAGGAATGCCAAGGCTTGGAAAATACCATGTTTAAAATCCCAAAGAAATTAAAGGGTCTCTTAGGGCCTGGGGTGAGCGTGGCATCCATGCAGATGAAGGAATAGTTCCCAAAAGAGGTGGTGTGGATGTAATGGAAAGAGCCATCGTTCCGCCAGGCAGAGTATTTCCTGCCAAAAGACACCAGAAATATTGCTGTTAGGAAAGTCTGCAGCAATGACAAAAATGACCTGCAGAGTATAAATGAAAATTTCTTGCATGAGATTTACTCTCATCTTGTTACTACAGTAAAGTCTCTTCTTCAAAATCAATGGCATTGAGAAGTCTGTGCTTCAAAGAAGATGCATTGCACAAGTCATGTGTTAAAAGAAGCAGCAGGTTAGCAGACAAATGTAAAAATAAAATTTAAAATTAGCATAAATACACTTTCCCTGAGCAACGTGGCACAGAGAGAAGTCTGTGCAAAGAAATCTCTCTTTTCTGCATCTGTTCTGCTCTACTATCTGGCAATGGAAAAGAGTGATGGAATAGCAAATAGGATCCTACAGGGAGGTCAGTGAAAAAGCAGAATTGTGATAAGTGAAAACAGAATATTGTGTAGTGAGCCTGACCTTGAATATATCAGCATCTGTATGGTAAATAAAAGTACCTGTAATAGTTCCGAACACTGTTCAGGTGTGGAATGTTGAATGAATCTGTAAGGGAGAGAAAAAGAAAATGAAGAAACTTTCAGATCAAACTGATCATTGACCTCTGTATTTTATTTCCTAACGTTGAGATAAAGCAGTTTCAGCAGGCACTGAGGAGCTAGGTTTTTAAAAACTGCATAATTACAAGCAGACTGGTTAACTGTGCAGTGAAGACATTATATACTTGATGCAGTTGACCTAAAAGTGGGAACAGTTTCCTCATTTCAGTTCTAATTCAAAGGTAAAGTTGTTGTGGGAATAGAAATTGTCATTTAGTGGCTAAAAGCTGACCCCATAAAGCTTTTCAGCAGCTTTCTGGATTGGGTGCATTCTCTATACGACAGACCTAAGTTTTCCAAGGAAAATAAAGTAGCAATAGCCTGTGTAAAGCAGCCAGCAGCTTGGGTCCACCTCTCCATCAAGGCTGGTAGCAGGAGGCTGATGGGGAAATGGGAGTAAAATGTCCTTTAAGGACACTGTATCCAACACAGCATTCTGCAGCAGGGTAAGGTCATAGTTTGCCTCTCCATTAAAAGATGGGGTATATAAACTAATGACCTGAAAACTAATATCCAAAGCTATGCTTGGAAAAGCAATACCTGAAGACTCTTCCTTGCCCAGTACTAGAACTCCTGTATATGCCTATGAAGTGTGCCCTCAGTAGAGCAGACATGTGGCTGGCAAGCTCTTCTGCTGACTCAACCACCACTAACACACTGGTAAGGACTAACACTTTACCTCCATATTCCAAGTTGTCTAGTTCAGCTCTGTAATGACAGGAGAGAAAGAGATGTTTCATTTCCTTCTTACCATGATTCCCTTTGATGTCTATCCACTTGGTTTTTTCCATGACCCTTGATCTCTTCAGGACTGACTGGTATATTTTCCATTCTGCTTCTACCTGCTCAGATCCCAGCTTATCTCTTGTCTTAGCATCTGTCAGGTCACCTGGAAACACACAAAAAGGTGAGATAGAACTAGAGGCCTACACAGCTCACACAAATACTGTGACTAGGCAAGCATGCAATCCAAGCCTCCTAGTGCAAGTGGCTGGAGGCCTCCAGGGTGTGATCTGGATGGCCCTGGCACATGGTCCAAGAGGTTACTAGAAGGGTAAATGCCTTTGCATGCAGATGCAGCAGCCTGTTCAAACATCTATCAACAATGTCACTGCAGCACTTTTTCCAAAGCAAAGCAAATTGTTACACGTTCATTGTACCTGAAGATTCTAGTCACAGAATCACAGAATGGTTTGGGTTGGAAGGGACCTTAAAGATCATCTCGTTCCAACCCCCCTGCCATGGCAGGGACACCTCCCACTAGAGCAGGTTGTTCAGAGCCTTAGTCTTGAATAGTCTTGAGCACATTCAGTGTTAGGGCATCTACAACCTCCCTGGGCAACCTGTTCTAGTGTCTCACTGTTCTCATCATGAAAAACTTCCTAATTTCTAATCTAAATGTACCCTCTTCCAGTTGAAAGCCATAGCAGTTTTGTTTAATTTCACACCTTCTGTATCCCCTCAAGCTCCAACTAAAGTTCAAACCACTCCTGTTTCTCTTCCTATAGTAAAGCCTCCCTGCACTGCCAGTTAAAAATGAATGCTGACTATTTCTGAATCCTTCACTTCAAAAGCAAGCAGTACACAGGTAACTCTGGAGAAACAGAAGTCCAGGTCTAGCATTAAGATTCTAGAGCCTTGCATACAGTAATGGCTCAAAGTCTTTGATTTGCTTGCCAAAACTGACTCCATGTCAATAGCAAGCTATCAAATGAAATGGTGAGGCTTATTTCTTATGTTCTAGCAGAAACCAGCAATGAAATCTTATGTTAGTTCACGGGTGAGTTTCATACAGCTGAGCAGAGATTGTTCTGAGAGAGGAACTGGCTCTTAATGGCTCATCAGAGACATCATTCACTTCTGTAATTTCTAATATGAAGAATGATGTAGGATCACCACCAGGAGGACAAGAAGGCAGGCAGCTGCTAGCAAGGACTAGGGTGTAGCAACAAATACTGGGAAAACAACAGCTATATTGTGTAATTATGTCTCGTTACGTATAACACACAATAAACTCTCCAACAGAGTCAAGACACTGAACAAAAACATTGACAAGTTATTCTCTTCTGCTTCTAGCAGTCCCTCTTCAGCTGCAATTTCATTTCCATTGCTTAAGATACCTTAAGGCTTTAAAGTTCTCTCTTGAGATCCCAGAATTTTGCTTATTTGCTCTTCCTTTGACAAAACCCCCAACAGGTAACTCACACTTCTGAATTGCTTACCTGTTGCCAGAACAAGGGCTGGCTGAATTACATCAATTGTTTCAGAACAGAATTTTTCTAAGTCAGAAGCTCGTGTGGGATCCTGAAATTTACTGATATGAATATCTGACACCTGCAAAAGAGAAAAAAGCAGCATTGTCCCATGCAGAGGGTTATTGCTGCCAGGTTGTTCTGCAAAGCCAAGTACATGAGAATAGAACAAGAGCAGCCACAGGGATTCATATTGGGGTAAGGGACACAGGGAGAAAGAGAAGTGGGTGATGGGGAGAAGAGAAGCAGACCAGCCTATGATATTGCATCTCTAACCACTAAAATCACATTTACAGCAAGAAACTTCCCTTAAATCTAAGGGCATACAATAATATGGGGAAATACTTTGCTGTCTACAGTAAGCTTTGATGGCTCTAAGTCCGTGACTTTCAGATTCTGTGAGCTTCTGGTGCAACCCAGGGATCCTGCTGCAAGAGAGAATACAAAGTAAGTTCTGCAAAGCAAGAATAGGTTAAAGTCACCCAAGACCTGAAGCACACTGATAACTCATTTGGTAGCTGGTGTAACATTTCCAGTAGCTGAGTGTGAGGATTTCTAACATCCTATCCATGCATTTTAATGGAGCAAATGAGTGTGTTTAGATCGCCTTCCATGGGGAAGTTTTCCCCAAAAACTGCCCAGAAATGGTGATACCACTGGTACGTAATTGTAAAAGATGCTGTTCCTTTCTGAACCAAACAAAGTCCTTATCTCACAGCAGCCTTATGGGGTAGGATGGGGAGAATAAGAAAAGTAAGATTTAAAAAAAAATTTATTCTTAATTGTGCCTTTTCCTGTCCAAAGTCAATTTTGAGTGAATGTTTTCAATTCCACCTTCCATTCTACTTTGGTCAATCAATTAATAAATGAAATTCCTCAGTTTAGACAAATGGTGTTAGACACTCAAGAAACACTGAGCACATGCTCATGGCCACCTGACAATACAGCTAATGGAGAAAGAAAAACATTATCTTCTGCATTCAATTTAATAAACCTGGCTCTTGTAAAGCTTTCTCCTTTTTGAAAAATGCAGATAAAATACCTTGGAGCCTTAGCTTCTACTTATTCAGTCATTAGAAGACATAGAAAACATTGCCTGAATGCAGTTTTCTAATTCTGCTTAGGAAAATTCCCCATTTGCTTCTATGGAACTTTTGCCTAGAGCAGAACGGGATGCTAAAAAAGGTAAACACTTTTAGACATAACCTTAACTTCATTTTTATTGATTGCATCCAAGCCAGTATGAATCAAAGCACAGTAAAGCTACCTCAATACATCAAGCTATTTTAATCATTGACAAGGACACAATATAATATTTTGCTTCTCCTCAGCCTGTGGATTTGCAATTCTTCTATCTCAGCAATCAGAGAAAATAAAATCTTCTGTCCTAAGGCTTTTTCCTCAAGATCTGGAGACAGCAACAATAAACCTTAGTCCTGTTCTACCACTGACTGTATACAAAGAATGTAAATTTCCAGCAGAAAGCCTGATTTTCTACAAAGATCTTCCCACTTTTTTCCCCTTACCATAATGAGTTTAGATTTACAAAAGGCTTTTCTTGACAGTTCTAAAAGTTACAGTGTCCTGGGACCTCTTAGAGCTGGGACTAAGTTTCTGTCATTGCTAAAAGCTGTGAAATATGAAGATCTTGGGAGTGGAGCTTCTCCCATTTTCTTTTTAAAGGAACTTCAAAAGATGTCTCTATAAAAGGGAAGTCAGTGGGCAAGGCAAAAAGTTTGCAATTCTCTTATTTGATTTCCCAGAATGTAGGGAAAAACCCACTTGTGGCATTTCTTCTCTCCTTCCCCTCCCTCTGGCTGATATGGAAACTTGGCCTCTCTTAGTGCATCATAGGCAGGAACCTTCATCAAAATGGGTTGGAAGAGACTTAAGGGTGAGGAGAAATCATCATCCACATTCCTTATCTAGAGAAATGTGGCTCAGGAAAGCCAGGCATTAAGGATGGAGAATTACAAGGCCCACAGCAACAGTAGAATGCATCTGACAGGAACAGGAGAAAAATCTACTGTAAGCCTGCCAAATACTGAACTAGAGTGACTGTTGGGCACCGGGTAAGGAAAGAAGTTCTGTGATAAAGGTGAAAGAGCCATTAAGACAAGATTACAGTACAAAGATTGCAATTTAGTTCACTTTAAGAAGACACAGTCCTGTGGATGGAAGGAAAAACAAGGCAGGAACTTCTAGGGACAGAATTCATCATCTAGAGCTCTATCTAGTGACCTAGGCTAGACCTACAGTAACCAGGAGCCTGAAGCCAACATCATCAGGCACAATGCTGGATTTAGTGCTCAATTAATTTCCAAGTTAAGGCAATGATAAAGCAGCTGTTAAAGGGCATGTCTGAAAGAGAACACAACCACTTGAAAGCAAAGCCAAGTCTCAAATTAGCTGGGCCATGGCCTGTCCTTGGGAGAACTCCCCTTGAGGTAACACAGCCAGAGAGAACATGGCAGAAGTAGGGAGCTGCTCTGCAGCTGCTCTAATTGATTCTCTTCAAGATAGCAACTCAAGAGAGGGGCTTTACCTACATGAATTGAGCACATCTCTCCTCTGGAAACCTGTTCTGCAACAAGCTAAGCCTTAAGTCGCTCTAGGAAAAATGACTGGAAAATCTGCCTTTGAAAATACATGGCAACTGGAGAGAACAAAAGGACTAATAACATTAAAAGCAATCACTGCCTGCAGTTAATGCGTTTAGGCAAAGTGCCCTGGAGTCTGAGAATAAAAGCAGAACAGTAAAAGCAGCCCGTGTGTCAGGAGGAGCTGCACAACCTCTCCTGCACACCTCAGCTGTCAATCACCTGCACAGACACAAACAGCTTGTGGTTAGTNCGGCCACGGCGGCCGCCGCCAGCAGCCCCACGGCCAGCCTCAGCATCCCGCCCCGGGCGGCCCGGTCCGGCTGCCGCCGGGCAGCGCTGCCAGCTCCGACACTTCCGTGTCACGCCCCGCCCCGCCCCTCGGCGGTTTCCTGAGGCGAGGCTTGTGGGATCCGGCCCCCAACCCGTGCCCGGGAACTGGCCCTGAAGGATCCGCGATCTGCAGGGAAGCGAGCACCGTGCTCAGGCCAGGAACAGCCAGGACAAAACCAGATGTGTGAAGAGATCATAGAATAGGTTGGAAGTACCTTAAAGATCACTCATCTCGTTCCACCCCCCTGCCATGGCAGGGACACCTCCCACTAGACCAGGTTGCTCAAAGCTCCATCCAGCCTGGCCTTGAACACCTCCAGGGATGGAGCATCCACAGCTTCCCTGGGCAACCTGTGCCAGTGTCTCACCACCCTCAGGGTAAAGAACTTCTTCCTTAAATCTAATCTAAATCTATCCTCTTCCAGTTATCAAGAGATTCCAGAGATCAATGTCTTGTCCTGCTTTCTGCCACATACAGCATNCCTCTCTTAGTGCATCATAGGCAGGAACCTTCATCAAAATGGGTTGGAAGAGACTTAAGGGTGAGGAGAAATCATCATCCACATTCCTTATCTAGAGAAATGTGGCTCAGGAAAGCCAGGCATTAAGGATGGAGAATTACAAGGCCCACAGCAACAGTAGAATGCATCTGACAGGAACAGGAGAAAAATCTACTGTAAGCCTGCCAAATACTGAACTAGAGTGACTGTTGGGCACCGGGTAAGGAAAGAAGTTCTGTGATAAAGGTGAAAGAGCCATTAAGACAAGATTACAGTACAAAGATTGCAATTTAGTTCACTTTAAGAAGACACAGTCCTGTGGATGGAAGGAAAAACAAGGCAGGAACTTCTAGGGACAGAATTCATCATCTAGAGCTCTATCTAGTGACCTAGGCTAGACCTACAGTAACCAGGAGCCTGAAGCCCATTTCCCACAACATCATCAGGCACAATGCTGGATTTAGTGCTCAATTAATTTCCAAGTTAAGGCAATGATAAAGCAGCTGTTAAAGGGCATGTCTGAAAGAGAACACAACCACTTGAAAGCAAAGCCAAGTCTCAAATTAGCTGGGCCATGGCCTGTCCTTGGGAGAACTCCCCTTGAGGTAACACAGCCAGAGAGAACATGGCAGAAGTAGGGAGCTGCTCTGCAGCTGCTCTAATTGATTCTCTTCAAGATAGCAACTCAAGAGAGGGGCTTTACCTACATGAATTGAGCACATCTCTCCTCTGGAAACCTGTTCTGCAACAAGCTAAGCCTTAAGTCGCTCTAGGAAAAATGACTGGAAAATCTGCCTTTGAAAATACATGGCAACTGGAGAGAACAAAAGGACTAATAACACTAAAAGCAATCACTGCCTGCAGTTAATGCGTTTAGGCAAAGTGCCCTGGAGTCTGAGAATAAAAGCAGAACAGTAAAAGCAGCCCGTGTGTCAGGAGGAGCTGCACAACCTCTCCTGCACACCTCAGCTGTCAATCACCTGCACAGACACAAACAGCTTGTGGTTAGTTATACACTGAGCACTTCGGGAATGCTCTGGGGGGAAAAGCCAGAGAAGAGGCCACAGAAGCACCCAGAGGTGACAGTTTACCTCCAAGACGATGCCGGGTTAATTTGGATTTTACGCAGAACCCGGTGGCAAAGCTGTGTACGTTTAACCCAGCACACATCACTCCTATGGGAAGGGACAGGCAGAGCCTGCGTTTCTCACTGGAATGTTAGATAACACCGTAGCGGCTACTGATGCAACATATGGAATAGACTAATAATTAGGTGAGTTTTAATTACCCGCTTCCACCACGCACACCTTATCCTCCGGGTCGCCTGGCAAACTGGCCGAACACCCGTGACTGCGAGCCCCGGGAGAGGGAAGGCTGGCGGGGAAAGGCTGCCACAGCCCCTCAGCGAGGGCGGGAGCCCCGAAAAGCCAGGGGGGGAGAGGCCGCGCTGCCCGCCCCGGCCCCACTCACCTGCACCACCCACAGCAGGTTGGCGGGCTCCGCGCCGGGGGCGGGCTGAGGGGCCCGCGGGCGGCGGCGCTGGCCCGGCAGCG
>VYZX01028764.1:0-25984 GCA_013401335.1 Brachypteracias leptosomus | reverse complement strand
GTCACGCCCCGCCCCGCCCCTCGGCGGTTTCCTGAGGCGAGGCTTGTGGGATCCGGCCCCCCACCCGTGCCCGGGAACTGGCCCTGAAGGATCCGCGATCTGCAGGGAAGCGAGCACCGTGCTCAGGCCAGGAACAGCCAGGACAAAACCAGATGTGTGAAGAGATCATAGAATAGGTTGGAAGTACCTTAAAGATCACTCATCTCGTTCCACCCCCCCTGCCATGGCAGGGACACCTCCCACTAGATCAGGTTGCTCAAAGCCCCATCCAGCCTGGCCTTGAACACCTCCAGGGATGGAGCATCCACAGCTTCCCTGGGCAACCTGTGCCAGTGTCTCACCACCCTCAGGGTAAAGAACTTCTTCCTTAAATCTAATCTAAATCTATCCTCTTCCAGTTATCAAGAGATTCCAGAGATCAATGTCTTGTCCTGCTTTCTGCCACATACAGCATATAACATTCACTTATTTTTCCTGTATTTATAAATCTACCTGCTCATAAATCTAAGCAATTGACCTTTTTGTTTTCCTCCTGACATGCTTAAAGAAAATATCGTTATGATCTTTTAAACTTTTTTTTTTTCACATACACCACTTTAAACCTTAGTATAGCAACTATACAGTTTAATAACTGGTAACTTACTCTTTGTTTTCAACTGTTTTCCCAACTGCTGCCCACATTTACCGTTGAGGGTTTTTTTCTTACCATCTCCAGCATGAGTTTAGCTGAAAAACCTCCTGTCACTTTTATCGCTCTTTTCTTTGATAATTAAGTATTTTCAAACAACTTTTCAGATAGTTTTAAGTTTTTAAATCAATATTGCTTCATTTTTCGTTATCTTTTCTTATATAGTATCCTAGGGCAAAGATTTAATTTTTAGCATTGATCAAGAATAACTCTTTTCAGATTGGTTATACTTTATATTACACCCTTTATATATTTATATATATTTACACCCTTTGTATATTTATGTATGTTTATATTACACCCTTTTTCAGATGTTCTTGATAATTGAGCTGCTCTTTTGTGGAACTTAATGTATGTTCACTTTGTTCTTTTTGGCTGCCTTCCATCTCGCTTGTCTGCTTCCTACTGCCCCCCAAAGAACAGCCCAAACAACAGCTTTTAAATCAACAGTTGGCAGTCAGTAATTCCAGTGACCTTGGGGAATAACCTCAAAAACTCAGTTTCTTCCAGGAACTCTGCTTTAGCTCTGGCAGGACTGCCAGGCTTCAACATTTTGTCTCTTTTGAAATTGATCCGAGTTCCTGTTTTGTTCCTCTCATCTCCTCTATTCCTTTAGTATCCATGGAGATGTTGGTGTTTGGTGCCATTTCTGCCTGGGTGGCAGTGCCAACTTGTTTTTTTCAGAGGTTCACTGCCACTTATTTTGCCATCTCCCAGCTCATGCAGCTTCCAAATTGTTCCTTTTTTTTTTTTTTTTTTAAATATTAATTTGCTTACAGAATCACNTTTGCCGCCCTCCCGCGCCTGCAGCCTCCAAAATTTTTTTTTTTTTTTTTTTTTTTTAAATATTAATTTGCTTACAGAATCACAAAATTGCCTAGATTAGAAAAGACCTTTAAGATCATCGAGTCCAATCATTAACCTCACACTGACAAGTCCTCCACTAAACCATACCCCTAAGCACTATGTCTATATGTCTTTTAAATACCTCCAAGGATGGGAACTCCACCGTTGCCCTGGGCAACCTGTTCCAATGCCTGAGAACCCTTAGTAAGAGCTTAGTAAGTCTATACTCTTGTTAAACACCAGCATAACTTCTAAAAGACTTCCAGAAAAGCAAAACCATGCCAACAACTTAACTAAAAGAGTCTCTGCAGCAGAGAGATCTGCAGGCAGCCCTCCCCCTGCTCCAGCACCTTTGTGGCTGCCCAGGAATCACAGCCTCATAACCCTTATTTAGGTTGGAAAAGACCTTTAAGATCATCCAGTCCAGCCATAGCCAGATGTTATGAAGACATTAAGAGAAAACCTTTGAGAGTACCTGTGTCCAGGTACAGTGAGAAGAATCTAATAGGTGGTCAGTACATCTGCCTGCAAGGTCCACAGCTATGGCTCTTTGCTGATTTCCCCAGTCCTAGAAAGGTACAAACACATGGAATTGCACAACTGCACTGGCTTGAAATCTGGAAAACCTCCAGCAGGACTTAGGCCAAGCCTGTCTCCTATCAGCCAAGCTCCTAAATGCCCTCATTTTCTGCCAGAGCAGCAACCACAGGGTACCCACAACAGTTATGCTGTAGCAAGGAGGTGCAGAGGAGAAATTCAGACCTTGGGTAACAGGCACATCCCTAAAACTACTGCTGCCTCCTATGCTTGTCCAAAGTTCACAACATTTTGTCTTTACTTAGCCCAAACGGGAGACATGACTGAAGCAGGATGAATCTGCATCAGCGTATGTGAAAATTACTTATTATCTTGCTATTAATGCAAGGTCTAAGCAAAGACCTGCACTGTGCAGCTTAAATGCCGCAGACACGTAACTGCGGGCAGGATGAACACAAGTTTCTTGCCCACAGCTCTGGGCAAAGGCTTTGAGGCGCTGCCGGACGACCCCGGCCCTCCCCTGCCCCTCACAGCGCCCTCCTCTGCCCCTCACAGCGCTCCTCACAGGAAAAACAAGTCGCGCTTCTCGCCCTTCAACTGGTCGGACGCTTCCCGCCCTCAGCCACCCGCCCCCTCCGCCCTCAGGGCAGGCCGCACGGAACCGGACTGCTGCCCTCCACCCTCCCTACAGAACCGCACAGCAACCCCTCAGCCCACCGCGACTCCGCACCGCGGAGCATGCGCACAGGGCGGGCAGCGCCTGCGCGGTACATCCAGGGCCCGGCGTGAGGGGCGGGCTGTGTTGGCGGCGCAGCGGCGAGTGACGGCGGCGGCTCCTTCCGGGCGGTGGCGGCGTCGCCGGCCGCGTCCCTCGCTCTCAAAATGGCGGACAGAGCCGACGGAGGGCCTGGAGCGGGAGCGGCGGGAGCAGCGGGTGGTCGGGGCCCTGTGCGCGTCCAGGAGCGAGCCATGGTGAGGCCGGTTCCCGGCGCGGTTCCCCCCTGCGCCTTGCCCGCGGTGTCCCCCCCACGCCGCTCGGTCGGGCTTTCCCAGCCGCGGAGGGCGCCGGTGCCCCCCACCCGAGGGGCGGTGCCGTGGGGGCCGCATCCTCCGCGGCCGGGCTGCCGTGCGGCGGAACGGGACGCGCCATGCCATTGTGCATCGCTGCTGCCGGCGGGAGGTGGCGGTACCTGCCGAGGCGCCGCGGGGCTGGAGCCCGGGGTGTGAGGGGAGGAGAGAGGGCGACCCGACACAGCCTCCGTCCCGGCGGCTTGGGCTGGCGGCGGCCCTGGCCCTGCGCTGGGCCCGGTGAGCCTCTGTCAGGTGGCCCCGAGGGAAAGGGTTTGTCGGCAGCTCCCCACAGCATCTCCCACCCCCTGCCCCATCTCTTTATTTGACCTCTGCGGAATGAAACGAGATCAAACTTTAGAACGCGTTGAAGACAACCCTGTGTCCTTGTCATACCGTTTACACGCGCCTTTTAGCCTTTTTTTTGTCTTTATCTTTTGTAATTAAAGGTGACTTTGCTGTGGAATGGAAAAGGATGAGTAACAGATGGTCGTTCTGCAGGGGGGGAGTGAAGCTCCAAATAATGAAGTTTAGAAAAGGTGTAGATGGGGATAATTGTTTATTTACTGAACAGAATTATCCTTTTAGGATTTTTTTTTTAATTTTTTCTGTGAATTACTTTAATCATCTATGAATTTAATATTCCTTTACCGACCACAGGTTGATGTTGAATCCATCTAGTGGTAGTAGGTAAGGGCCTCCTGTGCCTTCCTTCACAGCCTTGTGAAGAGATTACTGTTACAAACACTCTCACTAGAGGAGTTTAAAACCCAAAGGCTGTCAGCTTAAGAAAGGGAGTCCAAATGTCCAATAGGAAACCCAATGTTTTATGTTACATTTCCCAGTAACAATCTGTATGGTTTTGAAACTCTTGACTATGGATGTTTAAAATCTGGGCACTACCAGGCCTGTAGAATAGCTACTTGTTACACGATGCAACACACCATTAATCAAATAAATAAGGTATAGATAGGGAGATGTTTACCCATGAAACCTCCCTTGCAGGTGGCAGTGCTAAGCCAACAACCATCACTCGTACCTTTCCTCTCAGGTATCTGCAGATCATAAGAATGCAGTCTGACTACAGAGCCATTGCTAAAGTGAAGTACATTCCCGTGGCCGTAACAGAATTATTTTTCTATAGAAGGAACAAATTAATTTTAAACTAGGTAAAAATGTAATTTCATTGCAGTATAGTGTCAAAAAAAGCAGCTTAAACCAGGCAGCTTCTTAAGCTTGAGAGCCATGTATGGAGTGGGAGAGGTCCTGAGGGTGATAGTTACAATCAGCAGCAAATCAGTGCAATCAACCTTTTGTTGTTCGGGGACATAAGAGGCTGAGTTAGCCCAGGCAACGTGTGAAAATGCTGATAGTGGTATTGTGAAGAGCACTGGGAAAGATGTTGAAGAGATCCTCAGCTGCTCAGGGTTGATACTGACCCGTTAAACTGTCTTAATTTGTGGTTTCAGCCAATTGAGAGTCTCGGTTCCAGAATTACCATTTTTCCAAGCAAGGTGGTGGCCACACAGGCTGTGTTGTCTGCCATACATCCCAGCAGGGATTTTGACAGGGAGTATGGGGTGAGGGTGTTATTTTAAGGGAGAAGGGGAGCTAGGGCTGTGGACTTGGGTTGGATCTGACAGCGTTCATGAAGTTAGATTGCAAACATGGTTATACTGATGTTGGAGACAGCTGTGATCTGGAAGCAGTACACCCAATTTACTGCTGTACTGAAGATGGTACTAGTTAGGTCTTTTAGTGGAGCTAACTAAAGCTAGGTGGAACTAACATATCCTCACTGACTTGTGTTTTCACTGTGTGGGGCTGGTCTGAAGGCCCTTTTGCTGGGGTGCTAGAATCGGGAAGTTGAGGGAGTGTGGAGCAGAAACAACTGGCTCAATGGAGTGAGCTTTGGCTGTACTGAACTTGTCAGATCTGTCTGTGGCAGCCCATGCAGGCTGACTCTTGCTATCCTTTTTCTCCTCTGGCCTCAGGTGCTGTTGGCTGCAATGCAGCACCTCAATCACCATTACTAAACCTTCCTCAGATCCTGGGTTGCCTACATGATTCTGCAGGAGCCAGCCTGGCTCTGGAATGGGTGGTGATGACTCTGGTAATAAACACTTCTGCACCCAGCCCAACTTGGTGGTTGCTTCTGTGCTCTTACCTCCAGCTCTCTGGGTTGGGTGTCTGTAGCTGGTAATACTGAGTTGACGTTTTCACTGCGCTTACTCCAGGCCAGGTCCTGTCATTGCCCCTCTGGATTGCTCCCTGAGCTGAGCTGCCCTGAAAGATTTGGGCTGAATTTGGGCTGCTCTGACCTAGTAGTAAACCCTGTCTACCAAACTTAAGTTTACTTTTCTTTCCCGATTGCAACCACGGTTTGCCTGGCTAGCTGATGGGCTGGACTTGGCTTGCTAGGAGTTGGCCAGCAGGCAGACCTAGGAAAAGCCTGTTCTGCAGGCTGGATCCAGCCCTTCCTTTTAGGATCCATCTGTATTCTAAACAAATTCCAGTTTGACTCCTACCTGCTTTGGTGGCTGCTATCTGAAATATACGAATAGGGTTTAGATATTAAAATATTTCAATATTTAGTATAAATTCTTTGAAATTTTGACGTGTACTTTCTCAGTAATATTTGTGAAGAGGAGGGAATTTTTTTTTGTGTTCAGAAATCCCATCTTTTGTCATCAGTCAATACTCCTATGTGAAAGTATAGCTGTGTAAGTGGGTAGTGGTGTACAAGAAGAGAAAAGTTTTAATACCCTAATACTTTAAAGGCAGGAAAGTTGATTTTTAATCTCAGAGAGCAAAACATGAGGTGCACTCTGAGGTATTTCAGATCTTTGCTTTGTATCATTCAATGCTGTTATATAGTTGAGAAAGTGCATATGAGGAACCTTGCTGCTTTAGATGTGCTGTAATTGGGTATATGCAGGGGATATTCATAGTCATCTGTAGGTTATTTCTTGAGATTAATGAAATCTCAGTCAGGCATCTTATTTTGGAGTGACAGTGACTTCTTCTAGTTTTAAATCTAACCTCTCTGAAACTGAATTAACCTGCTTAGACCAGATGAGATGTCCATATAACTTTACATCAGTCTGTTAAGCTAAATTAGTTTAAAACTTCATTTTTAGGTAAATAAGCCCCACATCCTGTCCGAGACCTGGGTCTGTGCATTGTTTACCCTGAAGACTATATTAGTTGTAGCTGTGAAGCATCTGAAACAGTAACTGGTGGTGCTGGTGGTTACTCTTGCTTCTCTTGTTGTCCCTCGTTTGTTTAGGTTCAGCTAAACTGGTAGTTGTTGGAGACCACTGGGATCAAGATATATTCTACTACAGACAAAGCTTTAGGGGTTTGCACAGTTGGGATAAGTCTCATTCCCAGTGGGCAAACACCTGCATCATTAAAGCATCTTTTAACATTAATTGGCACCCTGCTTTGGCTTAACGGCCAAAGTTGAAATGAGTGTGGAGATCAAAGAGTTCTTTTATGTCTTCAGGTCAGAGTTGGTGTTTTGTTAGGCCAGTGTTACAGTCTTGAATGTTACCCATGTTGTGCCAACAGAAAATAACTTTTAAAACCAAACTTGCTTCTTTTGGGGTAATTCCCCATATCCAGAGCAGACCAAAGTTTGGTCCCTGGCTGGTTCCCAGGTATGTTATATAAAGGAGACATGTGAGTGATGTCAGATATTTTGTAATTGACTTCTAGACTGTCATTTTTTTCAGCTTAGTTTCTCTCCTAAAACATTGGCTATGCTTTGTCAGAGGATGTGAAATGTGTCATGACAGCTACGTAGTGCTTACATGACAAAAAAACTAGGGTAAGCTTCCATTTTAACTATGTTTTTCCTGGGGTAGGAGAATTTATGCTCCTAAAAAAATTGCTTGATTTAAGGCAGGGAAGAATGAATATGCTAATTAATTTCTAACACTTATTTTCAAAGCTTTTCTTTGCATACTAGATATTTTTCAGGTTGAAATAGATTGCATTGTCTCCTTGTTATTTTGACTAGAAATAGTGCCTGGGTGTTTAGTTGGATCTTATTTTTAGTGCATTAGAAGACTGATAATTTTAAACCAAATTAAACAGAAAGAAAAATGGAACGAAAAATTTAGAAGCAGAGCCTTATAGAAAAATACTAGTTCAAGACTCTTTTGAAGTTTATTTTCTAAAGGAATTTTAAGTATTCTGTATTCTTACCTTATTCTGCATACTTATCAAAGAACTTGTGTGTGTTTATCCTTTTAAAATGTCTTTTATGGTTGCTCAGTTGGATAGACAATATCAGAATAAAAGTTTCCTGGGGTCTGTTGTCCTGCTAATCCCTGTTTAACTAGTAACAACTGTTCTCTGCATTGAAGTAAAGCAACCTTTTGCATTTGGTATTTATGTTGAATGGCACCTGCTTGAAATCAGTATATCCCCAGCCTTTTATATATTACTTTTAAAATCCTGTTTTGACAGGCAGCTGGTATTGCTATCTAATGCTCAGCAGATTTATATTGTGCACTAATTCAGCTTTTTTTACTACTGCTTTAAACTAGAATATTGGACCAGGTACAGGTTTTAGTTTGTGCAACTGAGGGTGTCTATTTCTTCATAATTTCTGATTTAATGTTTATAAATATAATTATTCTTTCCTTTCACTGATGACATCAATGTATATATCTAAAAATACAGTCTTGAAATTTATGCAGTCACTTTTGCACTAAAAGATCAGCGTGTCAACCTGTGCAGTTGAAGTAGAGCAGCTTTTTATAGTATTGCTAATGCAGACTGCTAGTTTGAAAAGATTTCAGCATTCAAACAGAACTGTGCTTGGAATATAAATCAAAAACTGTCATGGAAGTGATGGCTACTGAATTCATAATACTCATAATTACTGAATCTGTAATAAGCCTGTTGGGTTAATAAAGAAATTCTGTCATAGTGGTGAGAAATCTCATTTGATGCTTGATCTATAGGTGAAAAGTGAGTTGAGAGAGTTTGTTGTTAACTTTTCCCCCTTTTTTCTTATATACTTACTTACCTCTCCCTCCTATTATTTGCATTTTTCACTCATAAATGCGTTTGTGAGTGATAAAAGTGGATATGGATGTGTTTGATATATCAATGACATTTTTTGCTCTTTTTAGAGCAGTATTTATAGGCCAACATAATTCTTCATCCTTTGATGTTTTATGATGTGATATTTATTTAAAGAGTTTGGGAAAAGCCTCCAAACTGTCCTTTTGGACATAGGAGAAACCTGCATGCATGGTTGGATTGACTTTTGGGAAGATCTCTGTGTGCTTCCACATGGGAAGAAATATTAGTAGTCTGATCCCACAGAGGAGGACAGGTTTCCATGCAAGATAAGAGATTATCTACCAATGGATCTTTCTCAAGTGGTATTGTGAGGTAGTTTCAGAAATTGTGCTCTTCTGAAGAGCCGTCAAAGATCACAGATTAGGGCCTTTGTCAGACAGAACAAATCAAATGTCTTGGACAAAATGGGAGCTGTCTCTGCTCTTGTGACAAAAGCACTTATGGTTGAGAAACTCAGCTTTACAACTCCTCCTGGTTCCCTTCATCTCTCTTTTACAAAGTTGTCATCTTCAAAAAGGAGAGTGTGACATGAATGGGTGATTAAAGGAGGAAAAGAGATGGAGCTGGAGAAGGTTGGAGATAAAAAGTATAGAAGAAGAGATGGGAGACAATGTGTCTGTGATGCATGCTCTCCACCAGTGTCAGATTCCTGAGTGTCACCTTTGCCTGCTCAGAATGTCCCCTGGTGTGAAGTGGATGTCCTTCCCCCAGGAGAGGTGGAAGTTTTTCACTGTGAGGGTGTTGAGACATGGGAACAGTTTGCTCAGGGGGGTTATGGATGTTCTGTCACTGGTTGTATTCAAGACTAGGTTGGATGTGGCTTTGAGCAACCTGGTCTAGTGAGAGGTGTCCCCGTCTGTAGCAGGGGGGTTGGAACTAGATGATCTTTAAGGTCCCTTCCAACTCAAACCATTTTATGATTGAGAAGGAAATAAGATTTCTCCTGATGAAGGCAGTTGAGTCACAGATTGGTTGAGGCTCAAGCAGTATCACCTAGAACAGGTTGCTGAGGACCATACGCAGTGGCTTTTGAATGTGTCCAAGGATGGCAACTCCACAACTTCTCAGGGCCACCTGGGCTGGGCAGAAACCTGCAGCACAAGCCCCACGAGTGCTGGCAGCTCTTACACAGCTCTTGGGCTTTTCTAGCCTCCCAGCTCATCCTCTGCGTAGGACGGTTAGAATTTAATTGGTGATGAGACAGTATTTTATTTCCTCTTTGCCCATTAGTATATAGTTAATAAAGAAGAACTCAAAAATGATTCATTTCTATGGTTTTTGTATCTGTAGCAACTGAGCACTTGATGGGAACGTGCTCAAGTAAAGCAGTGAGTGAGCAGGGGGAGGATGGGACTACTCCAAGTGTTAATCCAGGGATTAAAACCTGAATTACCCTGCACAAGGGGACCAAGCTAGTGTTGGACGGTCGATCTTAACTTAGGGGTGTGCTTTATTTGGCAGCTCTTGTGTTTTTGATGGGTTTTTTGTGTAATCTTATAAAGTTGAGTAGGGTGTGCTAAACAGATTTTGACACAAGGAATAAATTCCATCTCCTAGGAGATACAGAGGGTACAAGACAGGTCTGATGTTTAGCCTGGTGGAGCTTTTAGAAGTAAGGAAAAGAATATTCTTGTTTCTTGTGGATATAATGGATATTTCTTGGGTGATGAGTAGGCTGAGGAGATAATTCAGTGTGTTTACCAGAAGGCAGCCAGTCTGCTTGAGAGAGTTCTCTCTCTTCCCTTCTTTCTTGTTCCCAAGAGAATCTTGTCAGACAACATTTACATAGATTTAAAAGCTTTGCATGGGAATGCTTGAAATGCTTCTGAGTTAGACTGTGTGAGAACCATTCTACACTTCTGGCAGATTTTCAGGAAAGCTCAGCCCTGTGTTTCTTGAAGCCATGATGTGCTCTGTTCCAGCAATGCAGAAGCTAAACTTACACTGTCTCTTGGGAACATGACTTAGATGGAGGAGCTACAGATGGGGATTCTCCTCTGTTTTGGAAAGAACATGCCAAGGGGTCACATCCCACACCCCTTCATTTGAACAAATACAGGAACCAAACTGGAAGAGCTGCTTGCTAAAGCCATAGTGCAATATGGGCAAAACAAAAACCCAAAACAAGCTACAGGAGGAAGCATGTCTAAGGAGAAGCACTGAATTAAGGACTCTCATCATGATAGGAATAATCCACTTCCACTCATCTTAAATCAGATATATAAAAAATAGACACAAATGATTGAGGAATTCAGCTTTCAGTTACCTTTTACAATTTGATTTCTTTTTGAGAACCCCCAGCTAAGTATGATATTTTTCTGAGTATTTTTATACAGTATTTGATAAATTTGGGTTCAATTTTCAATTGCTTTTTATAATTTGGTGTCTCTGTGCCCCAGGTAAGCATAATTTTTATTAAAAAAATGTTGCTAGGTAGTTGAAAACTGAAGAACTTGATTAAAAAGGCAGTCAGCTCATTTGTTTAATGTCCTTTTGTTCCTTAGCGCTGTGAATATTTGAAAATAAATACATATAAGTTTGAGTGCATGCATGTATAGGTATACAGAATGCATGTGTGTTACATACAGGTTCAAATTTTTATGACTGACACTGGTGATCACAGTGATTGCTGCTCATTAATAAATCTGTTCTTGAACTAGAGTTTTTGTTAGAATTGGAATTTAAGTGGTTCCCTCCACTTCATAGATGAATCTTCAGTTTCAGATATTTCAGGATGGGTTGAGTGCTTTGTGATTCAAGAAATCTGATTAGACTGATCAACCTGTGCTTATAAAATGAGGCTATTCTAGGATGATTTGAAGACAAATTTACTCTCCTACTTGAGCACATTCTCCATGGCTTCTCTTTTCCATCAGTGTCTGCCATATGTTTTCTTCCATAACTTGGATCATTTGTTCCTAGGTGACCCTGCTCTGGCAGGAAGGTTGGACTAGATGACCTCCAGAGGTTCCTTCCAACCCCTACCAGTCTGATTCTGTGATCACCATGATAAATGAAGTAATGGACTACCTAAGGGTAGTACTAAGGAAAATTGATGTCCAAAATATCAGTAGAAGCCTCAGGCTAAACCAAAACACATTAGAAGTGTAGTGTGGCTTATTAAAGCCATAAAGCAAGTGTTTAGAGTGACTGTAATGTGGAACCATTACAGTCTCCTTTAACAGATTCGTTTTGGGGAATGGATGTTATTGTTCATCTGGGCTGTTTTCAGCATGCTCAGTTTGTTTCTTCTGTTTAGAGTTTGTCTTGTCCTGGTTTGGGTTAGAACCAAACTCATTCTGTTCAGTGATTGTGCTTTTCAGCCCAATATCTTCTAACTAATGACACTTTCTGAAGATAACAGCATGTTTTTGCAGACAGTCTCTGCTTCCAGCAGTGATAGTGCTTCATGTTTAGAGTCCCTTCTCTTCCTCTTTATCAGTGGCCATTATCTGAGGAGGACTCCATCCATTCTACCTTTGGTCCTGATTTGTGTGTTCCTGAACCTTGTTCCCTACTGAGCCCAGTCTGGGACTTCCCTGGTACCTGCTCCACAGCATCAGTGGTCACAGTGACATAATTGCCATTGGGGGTTTGGGATCAATACTGGTTTTGTATGTATTTGTATATATTCCATTTTATTATCTTCATTAAAGCTGTCTTAGTTTTCTAATCTGTAAGTCTATCTCTTATACCCTTTCTCTCCCATTTGGGAGGAGGCCAACAGCAATCCATAAGTCTCTCTCCCTTATCCTCTTTCTCTTCCCTTTTTTGAGGGGGGGAAAGAGGGGTTTTCAGAGCATCTGTTGTAGGTCTAGCAGACTGACCCTAAACCTTGAGACCTATGTAGACAGTTCTTCAGTTTTTCAGAAAATAACAGTGATTCCTACATGATGTTTGCAGATGTGGCTTTCAGAGTACTGGAATTGCAGCACTTCAAACTGCATGTGTTCTAGATTTTCTTTTTTTTGAGAATTTTTCTAATCTAGGTAATAAGCCAGGGAGCTGTAGCCTTATAGATCTATTATTTATTCCCCTTATCTCTCTGTCAATTTTGGGGAAAACCCATTGATTCAATTGAAGTTTTATTTGAAGTCAGAAATCAGAATTTTTTGCCTTTCACATAAGATGATGTGCATTTTCTTCCTTTAAAAAAGTCAAATAGTCTAATTCTTGAGCTTTCTCTCAATCTGAACTCTTTGGTGGTTGCTTTGCTCCTTCTCAGCTTGCTGGCCTAGAGGAAATACACAGTCAAGGTTGTGTATGAAAGAAGGTTGTCTGTGGGAGCCTTGAGTTGCAAGTAAAGTTAGGGACTTAAATTTAAGAAAACTTAGAACCTCAGTTCAAAACACAAGTACTTTTATTAACTCTTATAAAATTACATTTTAGTCTGGTTTCCCAAGGACATTAGGCTTCTATAATCAGTTGGATTTCTTTCTCCTTCAGTAACTTCTGGACCTTGCTGGCCAGTTACAATGTGGTATTGCTGAAGGGTAACAATTTCAAAGGTCATTGAGTTGCTGCACATTTTGGGAGTATCAGAAGGCTAAGAAATGAATCCCAAACTTATTTCCCAGCTAAACCAGGGAAACCCATTGCTGCTGCTGCTCTTGCCATTTGTTGGCAGCTGAAGAGACATCAGGATTTGTGTGTTGGCTGGCCTGCTGGCAAGCATGGTGTTGAAAATTAATTGGTTCCTGGGTTGCTCTACAGCAGCATAGCTCTTGCCACAGGGTGTTTTAGCAGAAGACTTCAAGGGAGCAGAGGCTGCTGGGTGGGTACTGAAAGAAAAAGAGCAGGGAAATTCTTGGGAAACCATGGATTTTAGGGTTTATTGCTCACAGAACTGACTTCTGCTATGAATCCAGAGTTTTTTCCACAGCAGAAGTGCTTCATCTTATTTCCTTTTTTTTTGTTTTGTTTATATTTACTCATGGATGTACTTTTCTTGCAGTGGTGTGATGAAAGGTTCAACTTCCAAGCTACATTTTTACAGTGCTTGGCAAAGCACGTGCCAAATATTTACTCAGCTGAAATGGACCCCTTGGTGGAGAAACAAGAAGAAATGGTCCAGGCAGCAATATTATACCCTCTGGAATGTTATTTGTTTGGGGAAGACCCAGATGTATTCCTGGAGAAACTACAACAGAGTGGAACCTCCCAGCTCTGTGGGAAGGTGTTCAAAGGAGGGGAGACAACATACTCCTGCAGGTAAGAATGAAAGTATCTTACCATGAATGTCCCCATGTGAGAGAATGCAGCAAATTGGTGTGATAAAACCAGTCTCACTGCTAATTAGCCATTGCTTATGTTGCAGTAGGTCTTTGCTTAACTGGCAGTAGCATTTGCATCACATTCCAGACCATGTTAGAGTGAGGAAAATTGCATATGAAATTTTCTCTGTGGTCTCTGGCAGAGAAGCTGGGAAGGAAATGGAAAGGATATTGAAGGTACTGAAAGCCGTTGGTTAGAAACATTGGATGATAGGGGATGAGTATGGGGTCTGTACCTACAGGAGGGAGAACAGGCATAAAAATCTGTGCTCTCTACAGGACTCATAGAATCCTTTAGGTTGGAAGTGACCTTCAGGACCATCAAGTCCAACCTTTGTCCAGCATCTCCCTGACCCCTGACCATGTCTCGGAGTGCAACATCTACTTGTATTTTGAACACCTCCAGGGATAGTGACTCCACCAACTCCCTGGGCAGCTGTTCCAGTGCTTGACCACTCTTTCAGTAGAGAACTACTTCCTAATATCCAATCTAACCCTCCCCTGGTGCAGCTTGAGGCCATCACCTCTTGTCCTGTCATTAGTGACTTGAGAGAAGAGACCAACCCCAGCCTCACCACAACCTTCTTTTAGGTAGCTGTAGAGAGCAATGAGGTCTCCTCTTCTCCAAGCTGAACAATCCCAGTTCCCTCAGATGCTCCTCATATGACATTCTCCAGGATATTCTCACCCTTTCAAAGTCTTAAACAAAATCCAGCATTGCTGCACATCATGTCCTTTGCTTATGCAATAGCTGTGTGACCAATGGTCATTTTTTTCACCTTCTCTCTCATCCTGCAGTGTATTAAAGATGGCAGCCTATTGGTTTGATGTAATTTATTAATTCATATTAATAGAAATAATATTAATATGAATAGTACAAAGAATAAGACCCAGTGGTCTTTATGGTGGATATAAAGATTGCAACTGTGTGGGCAACTTAGTGTTAATATGATACTATTGTCATAGTTTTAAAATAAACTGAAAACTACAATAAAGCCTGGAAAAAATAACCAGATACCAGAAGAATATTATTAGGGATGAAGAATATTACTGTGGCTAAAAAATCCAGCCCTTAAAATTGAGGAAATGGCAAAATGGAAACTCTGTAAACTTGATTAAAACCTTATCGTGTAGTTCATAAATAGCTCTTTAGCTTTTTCTAGGAATAGTTAGTGTTGTGTAGGAGAGGAGGATGGTCTTTGAAGAAGTCCTGATGTGTTTGCTGGAAAGTGTATAATGGATTGCACAAAGGAAAAGGATGAAGGCAGTTTAGTGCTGCTGTCACAGGAATAAATCTGTTCCTACCTCTGCAGAGTTCTTCTGTGACAGCAGGCACAAAGATAAAGCTGTATTTCTGAAAGGAGGTCTCTGTTGCTTATTTTTTTTGAGTTCCTGTCTTGCAGAAATTTGGTAGTATTTATACCAAATACTGTGCTTGCTACTGCAACTGAAGCTAAATACACTTTTGCTTTAGGCTTCTAAAACACTAAAAATAGATACTCTGAAATATTAAAATCTTGAATTGGGCATTCAAATCTAGCAGGCACTCCTAGCTTAATTTTTCTTTCTTTCATCTCATCTTGCAGTAGATTTATGGTAATACATGAATGTTAGTGAAGTATTAAATTATTGTAATGATGACTATCATCTAAAGGTTTGAAAGGAAATTCATTCTGTAATTGGAATTACCATACTACTTGAGCTGTCTTGTAAAGGAGGCTGGAACTAGATGTTGAACAACACAAAAAAACTTGGTATGTTGTCATTATATGCAAAATGTGTTTAATGAAACAGCATTTAAAGAAAAAAGAGTGACCATGTTTCAGGCAAAAAGGCAATTTAAAAAAATGACATTAGATTGCCCATGGCTGCAATTCTGGATTTCCAGGTATTTCACTGCATGACTGAAACAGTTAAAAATGAAGTTTTATAGGTATATTCTTTGGCTAATTGTTTTTTAATAGCTCATTATTCTTAGCAAAACAAGAACTATGTTAGCAGCAAGTTTGGAAAGTGGAAATCAGGCACATTTGTGATATCATCTGATATAACAGATTCAGGTACAAGCCTTAAGATTGACTTTCATCTTTTCTGCAACGTGGAGTCACCAGTACTTTTATCATTTCAGTCTGTTGTTAACCTCGATTGAGTGATTTTTTTTCCAGAACAGCATTTTTTGTGCAGGGAAATCTGCTGTGTCTTGTTTTTAGGCAGTTTTTCAGTTACCATTTTTGTTGCAGAGACTGTGCAGTTGACCCAACTTGTGTGCTCTGCATGGACTGCTTCCAGAACAGCATCCACAAGAACCACCGCTACAAGGTAAAACACCTCACAGTAAGAACTTGTGCTTGTAGCTGTGGAGGAGGCTTTTTGAGCACATAATAAACTGCATATAGACCATTAGTAATTTTAAAACTAATTAAATTTAAAATTTAATTAGTAATTTTAAAAAATAAGGCTGAGATTTACTAGTTAATTATCTTNTATATATTCAATTTATGTGTGGAATCACAGCTGTGCTGAGAAGCTGTTGTTCTTTCCCTGTTTTTCAGTAACTTCTCCAGCCAAAACATCAGCTGTGGAATTAGGTAGTCAGATAGGAGCAGATCTGCTGCATTTCCAATTTAAAGATGAAATCTAAAGAATACAGAGTATACTCTTTATAAACTCATAAAGAGTCTTTATGTAGTTGGTGATGTTCTAACTCAGGAACCAAAGGGTAAGGGGGTGTTTATGAATGTCTATATTGGCAATATCAGAGAAGTGTGTGGCAGAGCAAAAAGCTGTGACTGAAAATGACTGTCCTGAGTCCCAGTCATACCATTTGGAAATGCAGAGTGAGTGTGTGTATATAAGGGCCATTACTCCAGCATTTACATCACTGATGCAGTCCCTACATTTCCACTCTCTTCCTCTGTTTAGATTTGCACAAACTACTTTGTGCTTAGTGTGGACTGTGATGAAGTTAAAGAAAAATACATATTAAGCATCAATTTTTCATTGAGAACAACAGATCATCACTTTCTGATAACCTTTTGATTCTCTTTGAGCTAAATCTGTTATCTTTGAGAGATTCCCTGACTTTTGTTAAAGAAGGATCTATTAATTCTTGGCTAACTCACTGCCTAAGCTGTCACCTCCTGTTTCTTTCCCAGGCCCCCTTTTTTGCTTCCCCTCTTCACTGAACTCTGTAATTTCAGCAACCTTGGAAGCAGAAATGGAAGACAATACATTGTGTCACTTTTGAAGCTGATCTGTCTGCTGCAAGAAGCAAGAAAATGTACAAACCCATTANTATATATTCAATTTATGTGTGGAATCACAGCTGTGCTGAGAAGCTGTTGTTCTTTCCCTGTTTTTCAGTAACTTCTCCAGCCAAAACATCAGCTGTGGAATTAGGTAGTCAGATAGGAGCAGATCTGCTGCATTTCCAATTTAAAGATGAAATCTAAAGAATACAGAGTATACTCTTTATAAACTCATAGAATAGTTTAGGTTGGAAGGAACCTAAGGAGGTCACCTGGTCAAACCTCCTGCTCAAAGCACATCTCATTAGATCAGGTTCTCTTAAAATGTTTCAAGTAAATAATTTTTTCAATGTCTTATTAGTGTTTTTATAATTATTTTAGGATTGGGGGTTTAGACTAATTACTTTTGTCTGAATTTTTTTTTTTTTTTGCCAAAATGAAGGGTCAGAATTTGTAGTTTTCTGAAAGTGTAATGCAAAGTTCAACTTGCAAGAATATATTTAAATGCTGATTATGTCTTATTTTCTTTGGTTAGAAGTGGAGGTACTACTAAATGTCTGTTTAATATACCCACATTTTTGTTTAGCTTAATTTCAAATGTTAGCAAGTCATTGATAAAGAAGGCATTAAGCACCTTTGCTATAATTTTGCTAATAAACCCAGAAATTATTGTTTTGCCATTTATGAAATGTTTATTCATCAGGCATGGGCCTTTTCACCTACTTCCTAGTTAAATTTATTTGACACTTACTTACCTTTTTGCAGTGACAATTGTGTTTTCCCCTTTATTTTCTGCTCAAAACGTTTACATTTTTCTCCCTCCCTCCTCTAATAAGTCTCCTTTTTTATCTAAAAAGGAAAAGATTATTGTGGTTAGGCAGTGACTTTTGTGTTTTGTGGGTAGATATTTATACTTGTTTGACTTAATGTGCATTTCTATTTTTCTCTTGCTTTTTATCTCCATATTTTGTGACTGAAATGCGTGTTTTCTACAGATGCACAGCTCCACTGGAGGTGGATTTTGTGACTGTGGGGATACAGAGGCATGGAAGGCTGGACCACTGTGTACCAAACATGAGCCTGGAGCATCAGGTTCTGCAAAAGAAGTAAGAATATTGCTTACAGTGTAAGAATAAATATTGTAAATACTGTCTTCTTAAAAAAAAGTATATATTCCTGTAAGTGAAATCATGTATATTGTATAATTCATGTAGCAGGTCAAATGGAGTTGAATCAGGAGTTCCTTGGTCAAGGTGTTTGGGGTCAAACCTATTTATTGGACATCCTTTGTGTCCAAACAAAATGCAAGAACAACAGAAAATCCCATCTGCCTGTCTTGGGCATTTTTGTCTTCAATTTGGAATTAACATGACAGTGTCTTGTTCTTTGCTACATGTATTACTCAGTTTTATTTGCAAATAGTTTCCCAGGGGGTAGTAAATTTAGATGCAGTACTTGATTTTAATAATACCTTCTCTTTTCCACATTAGTGCATTACTAAACATTTTTTTTATTATTTGTTTTTGTCAGTTACTTCTGGTGTGTGATCTGTCACTGTGGCTGAAATAAGTCCCTATGCTTTAAAATTAACCTTTTAGGCTGGGATGTCTCGTGTTTATTGTGCCTTATAAAGCAGCACATTAATGAGACACATGCCATAAGTAGTTCTCAAAGAGAATGTAGGCAAATTAGTTGCTTCAGGTAAAGTTGTTTTTTTTCCAGAGTCCTATATTCTAAGATAATCAGGACAAAAACCCTTTAACATTCATCATTGCAAGTAGACCCCTAATTCCTCCTGGTTTTGTTACAAAAATACTGTGCTTCATGATCTGGCAAAAAAAAATCAAATGGAAGAGGAATAAAGAGCACTGGTCTTACAGAAAAAATAAGACAAAATTTTACTTTGCTTGTTCATCCTTCAAAAAAACCATGAATCTTGATGGATTTCAGAGGTAAAAATAGTTGAAGCTCCAAGAAGGGTTCGTCNATACATATTAAGCATCAATTTTTCATTGAGAACAACAGATCATCACTTTCTGATAACCTTTTGATTCTCTTTGAGCTAAATCTGTTATCTTTGAGAGATTCCCTGACTTTTGTTAAAGAAGGATCTATTAATTCTTGGCTAACTCACTGCCTAAGCTGTCACCTCCTGTTTCTTTCCCAGGCCCCCTTTCTTGCTTCCCCTCTTCACTGAACTCTGTAATTTCAGCAACCTTGGAAGCAGAAATGGAAGACAATACATTGTNATTTTTTTTTTTTTTTGCCAAAATGAAGGGTCAGAATTTGTAGTTTTCTGAAAGTGTAATGCAAAGTTCAACTTGCAAGAATATATTTAAATGCTGATTATGTCTTATTTTCTTTGGTTAGAAGTGGAGGTACTACTAAATGTCTGTTTAATATACCCACATTTTTGTTTAGCTTAATTTCAAATGTTAGCAAGTCATTGATAAAGAAGGCATTAAGCACCTTTGCTATAATTTTGCTAATAAACCCAGAAATTATTGTTTTGCCATTTATGAAATGTTTATTCATCAGGCATGGGCCTTTTCACCTACTTCCTAGTTAAATTTATTTGACACTTACTTACCTTTTTGCAGTGACAATTGTGTTTTCCCCTTTATTTTCTGCTCAAAACGTTTACATTTTTCTCCCTCCCTCCTCTAATAAGTCTCCTTTTTTATCTAAAAAGGAAAAGATTATTGTGGTTAGGCAGTGACTTTTGTGTTTTGTGGGTAGATATTTATACTTGTTTGACTTAATGTGCATTTCTATTTTTCTCTTGCTTTTTATCTCCATATTTTGTGACTGAAATGCGTGTTTTCTACAGATGCACAGCTCCACTGGAGGTGGATTTTGTGACTGTGGGGATACAGAGGCATGGAAGGCTGGACCACTGTGTACCAAACATGAGCCTGGAGCATCAGGTTCTGCAAAAGAAGTAAGAATATTGCTTAAAGTGTAAGAATAAATATTATAAATACTGTATTCTTAAAAAAAAAGTATATATTCCTGTAAGTGAAATCATGTATATTGTATAATTCATGTAGCAGGTCAAATGGAGTTGAATCAAGAGTTCCTTGGTCAAGGTGTTTGGGGTCAAACCTATTTATTGGACATCCTTTGTGTCCAAACAAAATGCAAGAACAACAGAAAATCCCATCTGCCTGTCTTGGGCATTTTTGTCTTCAATTTGGAATTAACATGACAGTGTCTTGTTCTTTGCTACATGTATTACTCAGTTTTATTTGCAAATAGTTTCCCAGGGGGTAGTAAATTTAGATGCAGTACTTGATTTTAATAATACCTTCTCTTTTCCACATTAGTGCATTACTAAACATTTTTTTTATTATTTGTTTTTGTCAGTTACTTCTGGTGTGTGATCTGTCACTGTGGCTGAAATAAGTCCCTATGCTTTAAAATTAACCTTTTAGGCTGGGATGTCTCGTGTTTATTGTGCCTTATAAAGCAGCACATTAATGAGACACATGCCATAAGTAGTTCTCAAAGAGAATGTAGGCAAATTAGTTGCTTCAGGTAAAGTTGTTTTTTTTCCAGAGTCCTATATTCTAAGATAATCAGGACAAAAACCCTTTAACATTCATCATTGCAAGTAGACCCCTAATTCCTCCTGGTTTTGTTACAAAAATACTGTGCTTCATGATCTGGCAAAAAAAAATCAAATGGAAGAGGAATAAAGAGCACTGGTCTTACAGAAAAAATAAGACAAAATTTTACTTTGCTTGTTCATCCTTCAAAAAAACCATGAATCTTGATGGATTTCAGAGGTAAAAATAGTTGAAGCTCCAAGAAGGGTTCGTCTGATTAACACTTGGAGCTTGTCCCTGTTCTCCTTCCTGTACTTCAGTGAAGTCTTTTCTGCTGGGCAGTACTTGAGCAATCTAATGTCTAGGTGGCTGATACCTACATATTACTCTAAAACCTGTAATCAGAAGAGCCAGCTGTTCTCAGTGTCAGAATACCCCAAAATAGCTATAGTATGGTTAATTTTACTGCTGTCACCATTACTACAAGTGTGTTTAATACTTGGTCCAGCACATTCTAGAGGTGTTCCCAGTATAAGGAAATATCACAGTTCCTCTTTGTGAAGTGCCCATTTTTGTCCTGGTGTTCTGAAGGAAAATAGGATTTTTTTGCAATGCTGGGTTGCTGGTGCTGTTGGTAAAACCATATGGAAGGGTAGAGAACTCATGTGGCTTCAAAACCACCTTTGGATACTGTGGAAAAATCTGTTACAAGATGCTCAGGATCAGATTTCTAGCTGATTGCTGAGAGATCCTTATCACATCATGAAGATAATTTAGCCATGGTTCTAAGACAATGTTCAGGTCTCAGTTGAGAATGAAGTGTTCTTCTACTTGAAAATTAAGTGCTTCCAGCCAGAGCATCTCCATTGCTCCTAGGTAAGTGGTGGTGCTTATGCCAGGTGACCAGTTAGTCCAGTTTGTCTTACAGACTGGTAGCATACAGTATGGATTTCACCTGTGATAGCTCACAAAAAAATCACACAGATACTGGGTGAATACAGACCTATGAGGTACATTAAGGACTTAAATTCTAAGCAAAAAAAGCTTCTCCCAGCTTTAAAATTTATGTCTCTGTATGAGATCTAACAGTTGTTTTAGCACTTTACTTTTAGAATAATAGTATTTTTTGGTTCAAACAGCTCTGAGCAGACTCCCTAAAATGGTTTATGAAATGTTTGCTTCATCCTGGGGAACCTGTTTCTCTGCGAGGTGTAGATTTTGGTCTCTCAGATCTGGTATGTGGCAGCATATTCTGCTTTTTACCTCCTTTTCCTTTAGATCAACTTTTCTATAGCAATAAAACAATCAAAACCCAAATGTTAGGAAAAATACAAAACCCCTTATCAAATCTACCAAAAGACTGTTTCATTCTTGTTAAAATCACACTATCCAAATTTTGTGGGCTTTTTTCACAATCATATTTAAACAAAGCTTGAGGAAACTGCATGTGTTCAGAATCCACAGCATTTTATTTCTGTCTGGATGAAGATCAGCTGCTCAGAATATTCTTCAGGCCTTCAGTGGGGGTGAGCTTAAAGGCTAGATCATACCAATAATGACAGCAGCTAACACACTCTCTCTCTTGGTTTTAAATTTTATTGAGAACTAGAATCATACCTGTGGTGATAAGGAAACAGGGAACCTCTTGTGCTTCTTGGAGTAACATTTATTTTCCAGTCTCTGATAAGGTCTTTGGTTGGTTTGCAGTAAATTTGGTCATTGTGCAGATCTAAAGCTACTCTACAACTGCTGGGAAATAAACTGGAACATATTCCTACCAGGAGTGCTACCTGAGAGTTGTGAATGGTAGAAAACATATAATTAGACAATTATTGGAATTTGAAAGTTACTTCTTATGATAATATGTGTGGCTGTTACATAGTCACTATAGACTCACTAGTAAAAGGGCAGAAATACAATCCCTGCAGTAGTGCATCAGTACATTAATGCAACTCTTTGATAGATTGCACTGCATGACCAGCTTCCTCTTTTAATAAGACTCATCCATCAGGGATTTTTATTTTTCATGAGGAAGAGGCTTATGGATGTTTGTGTTACCTCACAGTTTGATCTCTGAAAATCAAGGATATTGATAATGTAGGAATTTTCTCAGCACATAGTGCTTATTAAAAGAAAGGAGTTTCAAAGCACAGTTGGAACAGACATATTGCTATTTGTTTTTCAGCATATTTTCTGATCATATAGAAGTTTATCACATGCTTGTCAAACAAAAAGCACTCTTCTGGGTGATCCTGACCAGTATTCCTTTAATTACTCTTAAGTGCAGAGCATATATCATGGTAGGGTGTTTATAAACTTACTCTGATCAGATAAGAGCACATAGGAAATATGTTTGCAGTATGTTTGTCTCCTATGCAGGATGTGGTAAAAATGTGCTTAGGAACTGGTTGCTATTTTTAAAAGGTAGGTTAAATTTAAAGTTTGATCTATGGCATGACCTCCTTGTAAAAATGAGCAGCCTTTAGCAGAGGATGGGTTTTAATCTGCAACATTAAAGATATTTAGCATTTCTGAGATAATGAGCTGAGCATTTGTAGAATACAGTGTCCTTACAAAAATTCTAATTTTAAACCTTAGTTTAAAAAAAAAAAGTTTATAATGAGGTGATACTTACAAAACTTGTTGGTATGTATTTAGTACAGTGCTCAGAAAAGCAATCTTTTGTTTTAGAATCCACACTTCAGGTTTTTAGGAGTCATCCATTTCTTATTGATTCCAAATTAATATCTTCATTCTGCCAGAAAGATAAAGCCTTTTTGCCTAAGGATATCCTTAAAAACAGGTAACTTCAAGGATTCATGTCTGAGACAAGGTAAAAATAATTCCTAGGCACATTTGGTTTTAAAAAATGAAATAAAATGAAATTTTTTAAATTTAGTTGTTAATTTTAAACCTTGATATCTGAACATATTTTGTTCATTCTTCCACAACTTTATTTTTTGAAGCTCTACCTGAAGCTTAAATCATGACACATTTTTGGGCAGAGTTCTGAGGCAATTTTATTTTAACCCTTTCAATTTCCATTAGATATATTTTAATTTTACTGTGACTTCTGTTAATGCAGATAGCATTGGAGGTGTCATTGCACCATTTAACTTCTCACAGCTTGTATGGGTACAGTCCCCACTTAATAGTTTACAAATCCTTTGGGGATTTCTTCTACAGACTGAAGGAGAGCAGCAGGTCTTGCTACAAGGTTTTTGTGTGTTTTCTTCCAGCTTGATCATTTTTGCATAACATTTCTTAATGCTTAAAAAGCCAAACTCTTAAGTACTGGGGAAGAAAAAAAAAAAGAGTGTATTTACAACTCAATTCAATTAGGATATTCTTATCACTATAGTTTTTTTTAATTCTACTCCAGACTTTAAGATGATAGCTTTGTCAGTGTGGGGAGAAAAATAATTACCCTAGACATTTACATCCTTAATTACTAACATCTACCATGAGCTTATCCACAATTATGTACACAGTGATATTTATAGACCATGATTTCATTAGCAGACATCTTAGACCATATGTTTGACTCCAAATTATTCTTCTAATGCTTACTAGGTCAGAAAACTGTTGTTGGAAGGAATTGGTCACTTGAAAGCTTTTCTACTTCTCTTCCACTACATTTTTAGCTTTTCTGTCATATGGACACAACATGATTTTACTTTTTTAAAGCACTCTGCTTCATAAATGGATAACTGTGGCTGTAGTTGATTTAATTTTTCAAAAACATGGTTCTGAGCTATGTTAAACACAATTTTTTCTGTTCTTTTAACATATGTCAGATTGTGTATTGCAGAGGTGAATGCCCTCACTACTTTGGGATTAAAAGTCATGTGAAAATCTTTATTCTTGGCAAGGATCTCTTTTCTCATTTTTTCTCACTCTGGCAAAGATACATTCAGATTTTTGAGGCAGTCTTGATGTTCCTAAAGTTATAGGAAACCTTATGTAAATAGAAAAGACCAGCCTCTGTTTCTGCATCATACTTGTATATGAAATGACTGGATTGCATTGTGTTAATAACATCATATACCATTGTTACCAAAAATCTTAACCAAGAAAACCCTCCAAACCAAATGACAGTTCAGAAAGCTGATGTTGGTTTATTGCAGTGCTGGATGCATGGGGGATGTCTCCTCCTAACATGCACACCCTCATCCAGGTATTTCTACACAACGTTGTTAATTATTCTGTTTTCTAATCCATATGCATTGCTTCTTCACTGATATTATTGGTTAAAACAACCTTGCTTGCTCTATAAATGACTACACATCCTCTGTCCCTTGTTCTTTGAAGGCACTGGGGTAATTGGGGTAGGTGGTCCGTGAGGTCATGATATCCCCCTGCCACCTTTCTTTCCCCCAGTTACTGCTGGTTTTTGATGCCTTCATGTTTCTTTTGGCAATTCCCCAGGATCTCTGAAAATAACAGTTAGGTTTTCTTGGATCATTCTGTTTCAAGGAGTGTCATAAATATTTGACAGAATATCCACACAGAAGAGCAAGAGATCCAGGGGAAGAATTTTGGTCTGGGCTGCAAACTTGTAGTATTTTGGGTGTACACTAAGCTGTTAACCAGCTTTTTAAACCTTAAGATTAAAAAAATAAAATTGGAATTTCCTGACACATTTGGTGAGGCCGTTCATAGTCTATTCCCAGAGAAAAAATGGATGCTTAAAAAAAGGTAGGTGGAACTGTGGGTTTAGCACTTGGGATAAAATGATTTTGAAGAGAAGAAATTAGGTGAGATATGCTTGAAAATAATAAAAAGGTTAATTTCTTCAAATGTATACAGTGATAAAGTATTCTACCCACCCTTTTTTCATTTTTAACTTTGTTTTTCATATTAATATTACCTCCTTTTTTGCAGAATTCTGAATGTCAGTTGAGTGAAGAAATTATGGAGCACTCCAGGAGGGTGTTTCCCTCTCTGATAAAGTACATGGTAGATATGCTTATATGGGAAGAAGAGAAGGAGCTGCCTCCAGAGCTCACCATTAGGTAGGAACTATTTCCAACTTTCTCTTTAAGGCATTAAAAACTTAAATAAGAATACCACAAGCAAAATTATTACACTTCTGCAAACACATTAGTGCCAAAATCTCTCTAGACAGCAGTGTAGCATTTTTGACCCATAATTTAAAGGAGAGCTTTTGAATTCTGCTGCCTCTCTGGGACATTGATAAGAAGCTTCTAGCCTGCTGTGCCCCTGGACTACCACCCATTGCTGCTCTTCCATGTGGGTGGTGATGAAGCTGCAATGAATAGTCCAAGGGCAATCAAAAGAGACTTCAGAGCCTTTGGACTGTTGGTGAGGGAATCTGGATGCAGAATCTGGGGGAAGGTCTATTCAAAAGGGTTTGTAACGATAGGACCAGGAGTAATGGTTTTAAGCTAGGAAAGGAGAGATTTAGACTGGGTATTAGAGAAAAGTTCTTTAATCTGAGGGTGATAGATGAGTGGAATGGGCTGCCCAGAGAGGTGGTGGAGGCCCCATCCCTGGAGTCCTTCAAGGTCAGGCTTGATGGGGCTCTGAGCAACCTGCCCTAGGTAGAGATGTCCCTGCTGGTGTAGGGAGGTTGGACCAGATGACCTCTAGAGGTGCCTTCCAGCCTGAAACATTCTGTGATTCTAAGAAATGGTTTACACTGAGGGTGGTGAG
>VYZX01028761.1:0-30790 GCA_013401335.1 Brachypteracias leptosomus | reverse complement strand
AAGCCAGTCTGGTGGAGGAGAGCCATCCTGCTCGGTGCTACTGTCACGGAAAAGGAATCTTAGCTGGGAGTAAAACTTAAAGCGTTCAAAACAAAAAACTACAGGTGTATTTTCCCTTGTAATTGTCTTTTTTTCCCAAGTTATTGAGAGAAAAGTAGCTCAGTAGCTCCAAGAAACTTTGGTTCAAACATTGAATGCTCTGAGGCCTGGAAAGGCCTGTGATATAACTTAAATATTTTATACAAAAATGTAGTAATTAAAAAAAATAATTTTCTTTTTAATGAAAAGAGGATCTTGCTTTAAAATCATGTTGACAACATTCCAATTGTGTAAATATTGCAGTTTTGTCATTTCCATCCTCAGTTACCTACAAATGAGTAACTACTTTGTTCAAATAATTTAGCAAGGCCTCTGCTATCTCATTTAATAAAATACGTAATATTGAATTAAACACAGGTCCACTGTTAATGTATACTCAATGTTAAAGTGTAAAGGGCAAAGAATTCTGAGCTGACATAGGCACAGTAAATATTTTACATTTATGTTGAGTAAATCTTACCACTCCCTGTGGTTTGATGTGAATAGCAATTAAATCAAATTTATTTCAAACCTCTCCTTTTTGGCTTCTACTAAGCTTCCCTGCTCTGACCCACTCCACTCATACCTCATAGCTTTCTTTCAGAACTCCACATGGTCCCTATATCCATACATGCTCACATAATTTACTTTTGCTACTGAGCCAGTGGAACAGGCACAGCATCCCCCTTACCACCACCAAACAGGCCAGACATCCAAAAAATTCATTTCCAGAAATAAAAATATTTATCCCAGTTGAAACTTTTTCATTAAGATAAGGCATAACTATTTTTCAAAGTTTCAGACACACTTAAAGGTTATATGTTACATTGATTCTTCATAAGACACCAGGCTTCTTAATGTCTAACAGTATTGCTACACCGTAGCACAAAAGGGATGATAAATAACCTTAAAACAACTATTCAACTGGTCAACATATAGAGAACAAACATTTTATGGCAAATATGTTCCTTCACATAAGAATGCTTCTGGATGGCTTATTAGAAAGTAGTGATGTGGTCTCAATGGAAATAACACCAACTAAAAAAAAAAAAGATACAGGGCTGCTTTCAAAGTGGGGAAAAATGACATAAAGAGACAATTTCAATCCAAAAGAGAAAAAAATCTTGTACAGGATCTTATATTCAGAAGTTTATTCCTGGTTGTACTCTGTATTTCACAGCTGGGCATCATCCCATAAACACAAGCCGCATACAGTTTCCTTTTTGGTAGTTCCACGGGTAAAAATAGAGACATTAAAAAGGTTACTTGATCCTGCAAACATGATGCAAGCTGGATATTTGTTAGGATCACTAAGAAATTTATAATTTCGGGTTCTTTTATTTCTATAAATCTGAGAGTATATTACAGAAATATACAAGCAATCAATTGCTCAATCATATATTACTTGAATTTTTTAGAGAGAAAGGGAAATGAAAATTTTAGCATGAAGAATCCGGATTGTCACAGCTCACTGAGAAGAAAAATAAAGGATCATAAACTAGTGGTATTTTAAGAAGCTGTGATAGTTGGTGTTTTAGAAGTACTGAAGGAGAAATATATAAACAAAGGATTTGGGTGAGGGAGGAAAAGTAGTAAATAAATAAGAAGAATGGCTTTACCAGCTTGTGCTCCTTATCCCCAAAAGAAGACTCAAAACTATCTGTCAAGCCACCACCACTTCATATACATTCTCCCTCTGCAGCCTCTCTTATTACCATTTTTTTCAGCCAGAATAGTAAAAAAAGGTTATACAACACTGGTTACTCAAATAAGCAAGTGAGCTGCATAAGGAACTTCAAAGTCAGCAGTAGAAGCGGAAGTGAAAAACAGATGCTGAAAGTAAACTGAAGATACAGAGCAATATCAAGAACATCAGAAATAGGGAAATACAACTGAAACATTTAGAAAGAAAGAAAAGGAAACTCCAGTACAAATTGCCAATCTAGTTACTTCAGAGACAAAAGGAAATGTTACAAACAGACATACTTAAGAATTTTAGCTGAAGAATAATATAGCAAACTTTTTAATAGATTTGATAATCAGGCTCCACAAATAAGACAGTATGTGTCCTATGAACATTAAGTCGTGAGGAAAGAAGCAGGACAAAGAAAAACAGAGAATAGAAAGAGTACAAGACTTCAGATGGATGCCTTAGGTATGTAAGGACACATTCAGAGAAGAGTACATATATATGTTTACACACAGAAGCATGCTAGAAGACAGCAAGTCTGGCTATATTGGTAGAGGATGACCAGAGAAAATTTTCTGAACATTTGCATATTGAAACAAATATCCAGGCTCATCTCTGAATCCAAAAATAGTAATTTAAAAATAACCAATGACAACCACAATCTATAGTGAGTGTTCTCCAATTTGAAGCATAAATCAAAATAAAATCAAATAAAATACTAATCAGAAATGAGGTGTATTAGAGCTGTAATATACGCAGGCTTCAGTGGCTTACTGTTTCCTAAGCCTGGATGACAGTATATTTGTTTACGCACAGTATTATGGAAGAATCATCTATTGAAGGTCAAATTTAGACAGATGTGCAAGGATTCAGAATGAATAACCAAGAATGTAGCATCTAATGTAACTTTTTCTGCCATAGCAAAGGCAGTTATGTCGGCAGAGATCCTCTTTTATTTTGGTGCCAGATAAGAAATGAATCCATTCTGCATCACCTACCACCTTATAATGTCTGTGGCTGACATTTGTAGTGCACCACAGAAGCTGTGAGAAACTAGGAACAAAATCATAAAGACCTACCACAGAATTTTAATTATTTGCAAAAATCATTGGTATACTTAGTAGATAAGCAGGAATTTAGATAAGGGGTGCATATAAGACCAGTTTTTAACCTAAATATCTTAAATATATTTACATATACTATGTAGAATAAGGTACTGTTGTGTTAAAACTACAAATATATGCTAGGATTTCATAGTCATAAGTTTTTGTAAAAACTTAAAAACAAATAGTCAACAAACCTCAAGCCGTTGTGCTATTGAACTTGTGCAGAACTCAGTAAAGACTGTTGAGAATAAATCGTTAGCATGCATGTAAGTAACCAGTAAAGTCCAAGGATCATCACTAAGCAGCAGTTAATCAGCCCCTTCAACAACGAGAAAGTTCAGGAGGCGCTAACTCCCTCCCACTCCTGCTCACAGATGTGCTTTTTGCTTCCCACCTCGCTTCTGTTTGAAAGGAAGGCCAAAGATAAGTCTGTCTGAGCTGACACACAAGGGGTTTCTGTAGGACTGGCTCTGAGCAGTTTACTGGGAAGCCTGAACCAAACACAGCCAAGCAAGCAAGCATGCCAATGTACGTCCCACTCTGGGGAAAGGGTATGCCCACTGATACAGACCAAGCAGAGAACAGTGGAAGATGCTGTCAAGGAGAGTACTGCACAAAAAACCCCACAACACAACACCAACACCTGCACATGTGAAATGCTCCTTGATTCACTTTCTTGTGAAAGGGGGTTTATTCACAATATGAAGAAAGCTGATGTGTCCTTATAAATACACAAATAAACCCCACAGGTGTAACTTTCAGTATCCTTTCCCAGGTAGTGCAAAGACAACATTTTCTTTACCTGTGCAGCATCACTGCTAGCAGACCGGGGGGACAGACCAAGGAATTGCTGACACCCATCTGGAATTAGATACTGGAGGCCAGAGTGACTTCAGGAGAACATGCATCTCCTAGAGCAAACACACAGCTGCTTTCAAAGCACAACTGGCCAAAGTAAAACCACTCCCTGGGACTGGGTGCAAAACAGTAAGTCACTTGTAGTAAATATTATTCTGAAGGACGTTCTGATACTACATTTAAGAACAAGTAAAAATGGGTGCAAGGCAGCTGGAAACCTTACCTTAGCAGAGTGGCACATGTCCTTTTGTTCTTACCGCACTTATAACAACACTAAAAGCAATAGAGGACTTCAGGAATGATGATGAGCAACATACTAAGTGACAAGAAAAACTGTCTTATTCACCTTATTCTGAAGTGAAGAAATCTATTTCTATATGCATTCTTGTATATGCAATGTATATCTACTTATATTTTCTAATGTAAACTGTAGAACCAAGGATCTTATGTCAAATTTACCTAGCTGGAAAGATAAAAAGTGTGCAGCAATTGTAACAGTTCTTTGGTGAAAATGGTTTCAAATAACTTTTTTATATTCTTGTCACCAAAAAGCAGTTGTTTTACCTCTTAATATTAAGCAATGCCCAAGGTATCCCAGTGGGAGTGTTGAAAGCAGGTAGCAACTTCTCTCCAAGCTCTACTGCCTTCTTTCGGAAAATCTGGAAGTTAAGAAGAAACAAAGTGTTGGAAAATGCATTGTTGCTCCCACAAATTAATTTAGATAAAATCATTATTGAGCATATGGCACAAATCATCTCAGCACAGTGAAGCACCCCTGCTTCTTAGAGTGATATCAAAGGAATGAAGCAGCACAACCCATTTTCTAACATACACTGTTATGGGACAACTCACACAGCAGGATCGTAAGTGGTGATGCCTAGATGACCTGCACCTGATGTGACCAGCATCAAGCTGGAAACATCAGCATGGCCATCTTGCTCCAGTTTGACCAGAGCTACTTGCACACTCTCTGCCACATCTGCCAGGTACAGTGGGGTCAGGGAGGGGTGCCACTAGTCAGGCACGCTGCTGGATCCAGGCTGTCTTGCAGACAGCTCCCTGCCCTGACTAACACCTCCTCCTAGAGTGGTGGGGATACTGCTACAGAAATGCCACCTTCGCTCTGCGTGAGGTTTTTTAATGGTGGCTCAGCATGCCATGGGAAACTGGGCTGGATTGTCATGGACTTGCTGTACTGTGAGTGTGCTGCACTGGCAATCTGTGGCAAAATAATGCCCCTCCTCCAGAAACAAAAAAAAGAAAAAATGGTATTTTTGCAGCAACATAGTCTTTGCAGACTCAGCTGGCTTATATTCAGATCGTATCAATGTCACAATTAATCAAAAAACTGGAATATACCCCTACAGATAACAGAGACTTAACTGATCTCTAGCACCTAAAGCTTTTATCTTAAAAACAAGAAGCAGAAAGAACCCAAATGCTTAACATGTGCCCACAAGAATATCAAACATTTTAACATCAGGAACTTTTATGTCCAGAGTAACAGTTAAAAAGCTAGAACAAAGAGCATTTTGCTCTCCTTCAACCTCCAGCTCAGCTCAGGTTACATTAACCTGACTTTTTGAGCACTGAGTGCTTTAGTAAGACACTTTTTAATTAGAAGCAATATTGTTCCAACTTATATATAGAAACCTATTTAGTGATTTCAATATGTGGATGTTCAAGGCCTATTTGCTTGGAATTACACTGGGATCCTGCGCAACACTGGAAGGGATTATCTCAGGTGTAGTAGCCAAAATAGCAAAGTCACCTTCATTGTTCTCTCTTTCTAATAATGGCTCCCTTCAATTCATTTTTTAATCCCTCAGACATATTTATAATAAATTTTTATTTGTTTATTCATTAGAAATCAACTTATTCATCTGATGCATCTTGTGGTGTAGTCAAGTACAGAATAGCAAATTTTCAGAGAAGGAAAAAATGCATATATGTTTATGTGAATACATAAAGACATCTGTTGGTCAAAACAATGCAACAAAGACACTGCTTTCCACACCAAATATGATTTATAAAATCCCACATTCTAAAAGTCACTTTGGGGAAAGATTTTTATTATTGAAAAATACATGATAGGAGAGAATATAAAATTCTGGGATAATCATGTTAACACAAAGAAGATCCAGACTACCCCACAGGCTTATCATATGACATAGATCTCAAGATTCCTGTGAAAACAGCCCAAGATTTAGAATTACAGTACAAGATGTTTTGAGGTAGGTTAAGTAATCTGAAGCCAAATTACATGTGGAGTTAAAGTTTTTCAAGTGGATTGCATGTGTGTGCTGGGAGAAACTTGAAGAAAGGCAGTAGGAAAAACAATTTGCTTGGAAATCCCTTCATAATCCACATTATTTCTGGCTTCTAGGTTTACAGATTGTGTGGATTCTGCTGAGAATTAGTTATAGATTTGTGATCTTCATCCAGCACAGATTTCAGTCTCCCCAAGGGTAAAAACATTGATGGGCACTCAGAAACAATTGATGCAGAACATTATCTTTTACTAGATTTTCTTGAGAGGAACAAGCGACAGTAATCCCACCAGAAGCACACAAGCTTTCCCTTTACACTACACAGCCACATTTTTTTCACCTTGCTCAGTTGAACTCAAACATATGCTTTGCTCTTTCAGCACAGCAGAGGCCTCCTCAGCCTTTCAAAACATAGTCTGATCAACTCATCAGCTTACCTTAGCATCTCTGCCCTGAAACACTGAAGTATTAACAGAACAGCAGTTATGATTCTCCCAAGCAATAGGCACACAAGGACCCCGAATTTTTGTAGAAGCATTTGCTTCTACAGCATAAAACCCTATCTTTTGCCATATGTAAAGGGGGTAGATATTTTATTTTATGGAATATAGTTAAAGGTGTCATGTACTCTTTCTAGAAGTATATTTAAGGACAAGGAGACCTCCCTTCAAAAAGCACATACATATTTAACTATAGCAGTGGTAGTAAGGCTCAGTAACTGCTGTACCTTACAGCCTGTATTAATCTTTCATCATTAAAAAGACTGCAAGCAAGCTCAGAGAGAGATCTGTTAAAATAATTACTCCTGGACAAAAAAGTAACATTTTAGTATCTTAATTAAAGATTTTATGTACAGCAATAATGCTTTACTTTTAAATACTTATATCAAGTCTCACATTTTTTTCAATTCTATTATATTTCTTCTATAAATTAACAACCCAATTTATTTCAAAATAACTTCATTGAAATCTCTCAAATAATGGTTCTTAAATAATAAACACATTTGATATGAATCAATAAGGAAATACTGTCCCACATATGGATATGCAAGGAAAAATGTAATTCCCCCCCTGACAGGGACAGTACTCTGAACATCAACGTTAGAACACACAATGAAGCTGGGCATTCTAACTTTTTTTGTTGTTGTTCAAAATGTACCTCTTCTAATGAAGTAAACAATTTTCCTAGTAGATAACTAGGAAAAGACAATTAAATAATGATTTTTAAACCGTCATACAACTTTTGACCAAGTCTTGAGGTGAAGATGCACTTCTTGTTTACAAGAGAATTTCAACAAGTTATTCTAATGCATGCTACTGATTTTCCTTCCCCTTCCAAAGTTTAAAAAAAGAGTTAACTATGCACATTATGCAATTTTATATCTAGAGCTAAATTAACATGGCTGAACAACTGACTGCTAAATCACTATCTATTAAGTAGAAAAGTATAGGCAAGAATGACAAGAATACACCACCACACTGAATGACTGAACACACAATCACAGCAACTTTATGCAGCAAAATTATGTTCTTTCAGCAAGGGTAAAAGGGTGAAAAGGAACCACTTTATTTTCTTATTTGTAGCTTTATCAGTTAAAAAAAATAATGATAGGAAAAGTGAGTGTTGCAATTACTGCACACTATCCACAATGTTCACCCTATTTTTCTTTTGCAGAAACTTCTAATTCAAACTGGACAAGAAATAAATATTGTACAGGGTAAGATTTTTAAAATATATATAATAAAAGTAAATAGGCAATAGAAACTTCTGCTTAATATCTCTATTACTGACATGAATTTCAACTTTCTACCAAGCCCTAAGCTCTCCCCACTATCACTCAGTAAAGTTATTTTCTGGCAAGCAAAAAACACGACAGTCATTGAGATGCACAGAGCAAAGGCAGAACTGACAGAGTACAAAACTAAGAAATGTTATGGATAATAAAGGAAAAGATTTACAACAAAATTTCCCATCCCAGTGGTTATCTTGAGAAGCTCAAAGACTTTTCCCGGCCTCTCCTCATGGATGCTCAGCCAGCAGTAATGAAGGCTTACTTACACAAAAGTACTGCAACAGAATCACACTCCTCAGAAGCTGTCACAGTCCCACACCTGCACCCACTCTTCACCCTACACTTAGTTGTCATGGTTTAAATATTTACCTACAAGTATAGAAGTCTATAAATCACTCCCAAGACTTCCATGTCTCGCACCACTGCTCTATCATATCTAGACTGCACACTTTTTAATGAAGAGGGACTGTGGAGTTATTTCCCTGACACATTAACTGTACTTTCATCAGATGATGCAATCAGTAAGCCACACAGTCACCAATCCCTTCTTTTAAATTAAGGATTAAGAGAAAAGTACTATGGTTACCTTTAAAAAGCAAACAAACTACAAAAAATTGCACTGATATTTAATTCAGCTAGATACTATAGCTACGTTGTTACAGTATCTACCTATATTGGATATAGTATCATGGTTACATGATGTTTGTGTATATATATATCTATATCTATATATATCTATATCTATCTCATCATGGTTACTTTGGATAACTCAGAAGACAGATTTTGGATGTAAGATAATCTTTCTTTTAAAACTCAAAGTACTGCTAACATTTATTAAAAGGTTTATGTAAGATCTCTAACAAACTTGTATGATAATGATTCTCACTCTGTGAAGGTCCTGTGTAAGAGGGACTCTACGGAATAAGCACACAGACTTCTTCACACTCTGCAATCCTGCCCAATTAAAATCAACACTAAAGCAAATTGGATACTTATTATAGTCAGATTATATAAAAGATAGAATTACTACATTTTCTGTTGAGATCTGTTTATATTAGTAAGCTGTGAATTGTTAAAATAAGCAGCACCTTTGTTGTCCTTTGGGTTACCAGTCTCAAGTGCCTTACAAACACAAAAAACACTCCAAAGCATCACCATTACCCCAAGCCAGCAATTCTTTGAACAATATTTGAGTAAGCAGCAATATGAAAACAAGAAATTCACCTCACTTCTGTACACACTTGGCTTTCCTGTTACTGTCTGTTCATTCCACAGGCAACACACATACCAAGCCAGGGAGCAGAACTACTTTCTTGCTCCATTAGATATTCTTAACTATTTTTAAATACTTATAAATATTTTTGGTCTTTGTAAGAGAGAAAAACTAACTTGGGAACTTCCAATATGGTACAACCAGCTGTTAGCAGGTATGGTTTTGCACAGCACTGTACCTATGCATGATGGGATTCCCAGTGGCAAAATTCATCCACTACCTCAGGAACTTTCATTCTAGTACGACTGATAGTGCTGTTATTGAAAAAGGTAAGGGAAATAACCACATTTACATATACAGTACTTCCATCAGCAGTTTTTCTACAGTAATTGCTTTTCTAATAAAAATTTCCTTGTTTCTCTCAAATATGACCTCAATTAAGCGAGGCACTCTTGCTTAGAAAAGCAGTTTGGGTACGAGGATTTTTTGGTTCTGCTTACTTTGTTCCACTGATGCAAACATAGGGGTTTTGGATATAAATTAGGAGACAGACAAATGTTGGATGAAAAAGGAGTTATTAATTTAATGAACCATGTTTTCCAAATATCCACTTAATTTAAAGCAGTTAATTGCACATTCTACCAAATCTTGTGGCATGCAAATATCAATGTGTTTTGTGATTTTTAAATGGCTTTAGAGAAGAAGACTTTTTTGTTTAAACGAGACTGTTAAAAGAGGTCATACATCCAGAACTACATTGCTTGTGTTGGAAGACCCAATCCCACAACCAGATTTTGCAGACTTTTGTGCCCATTATCAAATCTTATTAGAGAAAATAGTGCTCCTGCAGAGAAACCAGGGTCTGCCTGCAAAGATGCAACCTCAGGGCTAAGACCAGAGCTGTCATCTGGTGAGCACTGGCTTTCATTATAGTGCAAGAATGTTATCTCCTCTGGATAAACAAAAACGTTTCCTCTGGCTGGAATGACGAACCTCTTTGAAAAATGTTATATTGTCTCATAATAGATTTAATTGCTGTTGCTAATCAGGAAAAGAAAAGAAAACACAGGAAACAAGTATCTTAGAATTGTGTATGAGGCACATCTAATTACAAAATAGCATAACATGGTACAATATCATAAATTAAAGAACAGCCAGAATTCTGTCTTCAAAAGTACTCTATGCAAGGGAAACCAGAAGTTAAATTTTAATGCCAGAGGAAACCATCCTGTTTTTTAATTTCTTTTTTTCAACTGACAAAGACATTTTCACCACATTTCTAATTCTGTCAAATTAAGCATTTTCCATTTTTGTTTTATATTTACAGATAGAAACTGACAAGACACTAAGTAAGATTTATTGCTTTCTTTCCTGTACCTGACTGCCTTTCCCAGCAGGGTAAGGGATGAATATTTCAGTGCAAAATAAGGAAAGGAGAGCAGAAAAATGAACAGGGACAGGCCACTTTGCTGCTCTTCAGAACACTGAATAGAAATCCTTTCAGTGTAACAAATGTTGATTTAGGTTTAAAGTGATCTGCTAACAAAAGAGAACTCTCTTACAAGAACATGTTCCAATGACTTCTTTCCTGAAAGACAATCCCGGATTTTTGCTATGTTTGCATTTGTTTTATTTTTATAATGAAATATTAGAAATGCTATAAAAATTGTTGCACTCCACCTGAAATACCAGAATACTTAAAATATCATAAGCTGAATTCTTCTATCTCCAATACCAAGTGACAGCAAAGACCACTTCAGTGCCCTATTATTTGAAACCATTTTCGTATAACATATTTTCAGTGTTCATGACACTTGATTAAGTTATCCAGCCACTAGCATTAATTCAGCAGCAATTACTGGTTTTACAATTACCGTCATCTTGACACTAGCAGGTGGTTTTTGAGTTTGAGTCAGTCCTCACTCCTGACTGAGCCAAGTCAGTTATGAATTATTTGTGCTACAAGGTGAGGAGACAGTTAATAACTTTGCTGCAAACAAGTGTTGTAATGAGTCATATGTCAGTGTGGTAACCAGCACCAACAGAAGGAGCCCAATGGACTTCATTTAGGACATTCACAGCTGTAGTTGTATTTATCATACACCCAGATACACAAGTGCTGAAAACACATTTTGAGCATTTTTCCCAGGAAACAGTTTGGGTCCAAGAGCAGCTTGCTAGCTCTGTGCCAGCCCTGGCCCTGCTGGATCTGAGCAAAGCACATGTGAAATGCCACACCAGTGCATAAGCCCACCTCTGGCCCAGGGCTGAATCCAACCTCATGTCTTCCTATCAGGATGCAGAAGAGGACAGTACATTTAAAATGAGTGGCTCCACTTGAGGTTACACCCAGAGTGTTCAAAGACAAACCAGAGGTAAATAGCATGGCTGCACATGCTGACACCTGCGTCAGCATCACACTCTTCAGTGCTCTCAGTTTTAGGAAGGCTTTCTGGTTTGTAAGCGCAGCATCAGACCCAAAGCCCCTCTGCCCCTCTGTGCTACCTTGCTTAGAGCTAATAAACCTCCCTCCAGTCCCCAAGACCAGAGGGCAACTGATGGCTGAGCAGTGCAGGCCTGGCTCTGCTGGGGTTGCACCAACCTGGAACTCAGAAGCTTGGCTGGATGGGAGAAGTTTCCCTAGAGGGGCAAAAGGGGTGCTTCTGCACTAAACACCCTAAAGCATCCGGCACTGCCTGTGGTCCCCAAGCCAAATCCACCAACAGGGGCATCCCAGGCATAGTCCACCTGGCCAGTGAAGAGCTGACTATGCACTGGAAATTCTAACTGGCACCATGAATGAAACAAAACTTGCTTTAGCTCCTTTACAAAGTTTGGTTTGTCACACCTCCACATGAGAATGCTGACCAGACAGAGCAGCATTTTCTCTGAAAATTTAAACAAGTCATTCCCTCCCTGGAGATTAGCAAAATGCAACTGGTTGGGTTTCTGTCCCATCGGGGTGCCAGTAGAAGGAGCACAAGTTAAGCTAGGAGCATCTTGGGGTTAGGAGATCTCAGAAATCCCAAGAAAAGCACTAATTTCTTTTAAAAAACCCTGACCTTAGCTTGGTAAACAATCTCAGATGCTCTGCTCTCATTTAAATTCTCAAAGCAGTGCTAATTTTCATACAAATCTCTCCCTCACACACAAACAGTATCACAGCTATATAAAGCAGGAAGAATGTTTCATTTAAAAATAATGACGATCTGCAGCCATTCCCACAAGCCTGCTCAGCATCGACCATCATCCAGTGCTGGGTTGGAACCCAGCAAAAGACAAATGGTTTTCAGTGAAGAGAGTCCGGAAGATACAGAGTCTATAGTGGCAGGGGACTTTCTATCCCAATCTAAGGCTGGAACAGCCACAGGGTAGTATTTACAACAAGATCTTCAGTACAGGAATCCAAAGCTTATATTGGACACATCTATGATAGTAGCAGGCATCAGCACATCAGGAAGGTGGACATAAGCTTCTAGCTTTTGAAAATTGAAATTTTAGAAGTAAGCAAATAATCTTACTGGAGAGATTCAGGCAGCTCATGGCATCTGTGAGCAACTACCCCATCTCATCTCCAAACTGCTAGAGTGGTATGTGCTTTTTTCACAACTTCAGGAAATAAACACTAGTAAACTCTTAAGATTTGCACTGCCCTTTCCAGAGTACTCCAGTATGCTGGTCACCAGCTCATAGAAGCAAATCTACTTTTAAAAGATGTTTATGACAAAAATTACATCGCATTTTTGAAAAAAAAACACAAACAAACCCAAACCCAAACCAAACCTTCTTTTCTTCAATTACCTTTTTGCTATGGTTTCACTGATGGCAAGAAAAATAATTTTCTTTTCTAGCTGATTATTCTACCAAAGAAGTCACATAGTACCATGAAGAGTTCCTCCCTGTAGAAAAGACTGTAGAGAACTTAATCAAATGGAAGTAACTGGATTAGTGAGAGATTTCCAGATTTAATCCAAATGTACATAGCAACAAGCACAAAAACCACTAAAGCTATCAGCAGTAGCCAACACATGTTAACTACTACAGCTGCTTTTTAGCTAAAGAATTTCTAAGTAGATATATTTGGTTTGAAAAATCTCATTTTAGGAAGGCCAGTAATAAATGGTACAAACTGACAGAAAGAAGGCAAGGCATAAAGAACAACAAAACCATACAGTAACTTATACACATTTGACTTGCTCTTTAAAATTGGAATGAAGGAAGGAATTGCTAAATAAATGCAGAATTAAAAAAAATAAATCATAAAGGAAGAGTTTGTTCCATCTATATTTAGTTACTTCCCTTTGTGCTATTCACGTGTATTTAAGATTGCTTACACTGACAAACTCCAACAACTATTTAACAGTAAGAACTTATAGACCACAACAGAAAAAGTCACTTGTAATTCATCTACTAATGTCAAGAAAGCATTTGTTTTTTTTAAAGCTTAAGTACACTTGCACAATTAAAAGCCTAGCTACAACCCATTAGTAGCTGAAAAGTTCATTAACTGATCCTTTAATAATATCTCTGTTGCGATAATTCAAGAAAGGCGATATGAATGTGGTAAACGGACTTTAACAATTGCCTGTAATAAAAGGAATTTGCTAGGTATAAAAGCCTTTGAGAATTCCTCACCCTAAACTCAGGGCAGCCTTAATTTTTCACGAGATGTGTGATACACAGCATGCACAATGAGTAATTTACTGCAATGAGGATTTACTGCATGTGTGCAGATCAACAGTGTGCTGGCAGCTGGCTCCTGAGGCCCAGACCACAGGTAACAAGACTCATGCCTACAAAATCTACGCTCAAATCTCAAGATTCTGAAATCCCACACCATCCCAAAATCAATAAATTAAACAGCTCAGTGTCAGTAAATCAGTGTCAAAGATGTGAGACGCCTTGCATCCTGTCAGCAACAGAAAGCCTGGAATCCCAGGTCTCCATTCAAATAAAGCATCTGTTTCTAGCAAGGGCAGACAGCATGTTAGCAGGCATTAAAACTGTCAGCAGCCCATGAAGCAGGACTGAGACCACACCTAAGAGCCAGTGGGCTTTTTAAATCTCTGGTTTTCCCAGTTATCCATATAACTGGAACAGGATATTAACACTTTATATGTATTAACACTAAGGTATGTTCTGCTCTGAACAGCTTGTAAGAGGTACCATACAACTGTACGACTGAAGGATGAACAGACACCATCACTAGAAAAACCTCCTTCCCAAGACCCCTCTATCCCTAGCAAAATAAATCCCCCATAGACCTGGAGAAGTCTGATATACAAATGCTGGGATGCTGGCGAGACACTGTCAGCCCTAGAAGCAACTCATGGACTAATACCAGAAGAGGATGTCAAGAGCCGAAAATCTGTCATGTCTTTAGTGCTCAGGTCTTCTATGGTTAAGGAAGAAGACACATATATTTGAAGATATATTTGATGTAAGTAAATATGAATGGAATTAAAAATACAGCATAGAGAACGGAAAATCATTATATCGTGAAGTGATACAGAAAACATCTGGATGTCATCTTAGAGGTTTGGTTTTTTCCTGATTAAGGAAACAGCTGCCTTAGTAAAATTACTCATATCCACCAGCAATGAAAAGTATCTTTTAGCACAATTCTTCTGTTAAGCCACAAGCATCTGCTTCCTAATTTTCTTTTTATTTAATCTTGTGTACCCAGCCCAAGCGCTGTAACAACAAATTTAAATAGCTGCCTCATTTTACATCTTGCAAGCTATCATATCTAAACAAAGGATAGCACTTTGCATATGAAACTCTCCTTTCAAGCAGGTGACCATTGAGAGGTGGTTTGAAACACCATTTGTGAGAAAGCAGGGAGTGGGCTGGAGGAGCCTAATAAACTTTGCATGGTGAATCAATAATTACATTCTTAATGTAGCATAAAGTGCTAATACAAGATTCATTCCTGGTCTTGTAAATTAGGCTGTATCTTTTTCTTTTAATTCTGATGCTACGAAGTGATGTAGAGTGATGTTTTCACTGTAAAATATGCTCCTAGGCCACAGTGGCAGGCACAGAAAGGCTAAAATCACTTTGTGTACCTAAAGAACATTCTATTTGCTTTTTAATGCTAACTTGGCAGCAAATAGAGAGCTGTTTGTTTCAGCCAGTGTTACATGATAGTTGTAAGTTTGTTCCAGTTGATAATGGAGAGTTAAATGATGCTTATCAAATATTCAAGTATAGCACCGTGAACAGGATACCAAGTATGCCTGCTTTAATTGTTTCTCTGCTCATTTTTTTTTTCTAACTTCACTTACTTACTTTAATATTTTACTCCAACAGAGTAACAACTTACTGAAACAACTCTCAACAGTTGGAATCAAGAGTCCAAGGCTCAGGATCTCCCATATTCTGCCATCTTCCTGGAACTGACCACTAGTAAGTAGGCACCAGCAAAGCAAACACAGTCAGATGTTGAATACCTCCAAGGATGGAGTCTCCACAATCCCTCTGAACAACCTGTGCAGTGCTTGGTTACCCCTACAGTAAAAACATGTTTCCTGACGTTCAGAGGGAGCTTCCCATGTTTCAGTTTCTGCTGAAAGTTTTATATAACTGTTATGTATATATTGTGGCATGGCATTAGAGCATGTACAGGGCAGAGCCATAGTATAGCCTTAAGTGAATTCTGTCAAAGCTACAGCTTCAGTAAACACTGGAACAAACTATTTGTCATCAAGAGTCTCCTCTTGTAAGGTTGGAGTGGCTTACTTGAAGCAAGCAGTGAACTAAAAATAACAAGAATAAGAACAACTAATAACTAGCAAACTACATGCAATGCAGGGGACAAAAGGAACAAAGCAGGATGACAAATTTGAATACTTGTTTTAAAAACAAGTCATGACAATGGGCACAGAATTATAGAGTTCAAGGCTTTACACAGTCTTCATTAAACACAAAAAGCTTAAGGAATCTCATTTGCATTAAAGTTTACTCTAATGTCCTTTACCAGAGATCCTCTGTTCCTCTTCACACATGGGTAATTCCACTGACCATTAATTTGATGCGTTCATGGATACAAGAAGAGTAACTTAAAAACTATTCTTTTAGAGTGTTTCTTCTACTCTTTAAATATATATCAAATATAATGAGTAGTCACTGAAAATTATGTTCTATATTAAGGCCAGTTCATGTTTAAACAGTAAAGTGCTTCTTTTAATCCTTATACCAGGATGAAAGCTGACACAGGAATTTCCAGATTTTGTGATCTCAGACACTGAAAACATCATAAATTTTAAAAAGTCAAATGATCACAAGTATAAAGACAGTGACAACTGTCTGTTAGATTTACAGCATGGACCACTTAGGAACAAAGCATTTGATCATAAAACTCTCTCATTGATCTCTCTCTACCACCAGTAGCAACAGAATACTTGTTTCACTTTTATATATATAGAAAAAGAACCAAGACTTTTATCTGTTCCAGTCCTAATATCTCAGATTACTGGTTTCTCAGTAAATGTTGCTAACTGGCATAGCTGTTAACATTCTAAAAAACTACTTCTTTTATTTGTGTTGGTAAATTCTTTTAAAAACAACAGGATCAAGAAGGTGCCATTTGGGTAAATTCAGCTTAGATTTGGAACTGTGCAAGCAGCTTAGCTTGACTCCATGACAGGTGAGTTTTGTAACACTAGCAGTTGCATTGTTGATGCATTTCTAAGAAGTTATTTTTCAGGAGAGAGGAACTTGTTAGAATTTAGCATACACTGCAGGTTCCTTCCCCCACAAGACCTCTGACACATCACCTAGCTGGCTTTTTATATAAGTAATGTAATAAGAAAATAATTCTTCTGTACAGCAGAAAAAAAAGTTGACAGTTTAAACTCAGTGCTTTGCTATTGTTGAGATTTCTCTAAAAGACAATAGTCACTGAATTGTCTGATGAATAACGGGCACATCCACAACAAGCCTAAATAAAGTGCTTGTGTATTTTGCTTAAGTTAAATATAAAATATGTGAACACTCTTGTAGTTCTTTTTATGTAAGCCAAACAGGTGGCTTCAAGAGAGAAGAACTATGATTTAAGAAGCTGCTTTTATGTTGTAAGTTAAATCATCAGGCAGACTAATTCAATTCCTTTCTGTTTACTGTAAGACTATTTCTCTTACTGGACAAGCCATAAAACAGAAGTGACTAAAATATACAGACGCAAGTAGAAATTTTAATTCTTAAGAGTCAGAAAAAAAATGCTCTGACCGAAGAACAAAAGAAATTACAGTTAAGTTACTGAATTTTCTGACCGAAGAACCAAATCCAGAGGGATTTGGACAGACTGGAGCGATGGGCTGAGGTCAATTGTATGAGGTTTAACAAGGCCAAGTGCCACGTCCTGCACTTGGGTCACAAGAACCCCATGCAGTGCTACAGGCTTGGGGAAGAGAGGCTGGAGAGCTGGCTCGCAGAAAAGGACCTAGGGGTGTTGGTTGACAGCCGGCTGAACATGAGCCAGCAGTGTGCCAGGTGGCCAAGAAGGCCAACGGCATCCTGGCCTGTATCAGAAACAGTGTGACCAGCAGGAGTGGGGAGATGATCGTGCCCCTGTACTCAGCACTCGTGAGACCGCACCTTGATTACTGTATCCAATTTTGGGCGCCACAGGATAAAAAGGACATTGAGGTGCTGGAGCAGGTCCAGAGAAGGGCAACGAGGTTGGTGAGAGGTCTGGAAAACGTGCCTTATGAAGAGCCACTGAGGGAACTGGGGTTGTTTAGAGAGGAGATTGAGAGGAGACACCTTATTGCTCTCTACAACTACCTAAAAGGAGGCTGTAGCGAGGCTGGTGCTGGTCTCTTCTCCCAAATCACTAATGACAGGACTAGAGAAAATGGCCTCAAGTTGCGTCAGGGGAGGTTTAGATTGGATATTAGGAAGAAATTCTTTACTTAGAGAGCGGTCAGGCACTGGAACAGGCTGCCCAGAGAGGTGGTGGAGTCACCACCCCTGGAGGTGTTTAAAAAACAAGTAGATGTAGCACTTGAGGCTATGGTCTAGTGGTTAGGGAGATGTTGGGATGAAGGTTGGACTCGATGATCCTGGAGGTCCTTTCCAACCATAGTGATGATTAACTAGAAAATCTAATCTTTATAACAGTACTGACGACAAGTCACAAATTTATGAGCAATTCAACTGCTTCTTTGAATTCCCTGTAGTTAATACTTTTTTACAGTTAAACCTCGAAATCATTCCTATAATTAAACAGCCATAAGATGTTCTCTCCAAAGATTTATGTTATTTTTGAATGCAGTGTATATTTGGAGGAAACAAGTATTCATAAAGATTTCAAGTATGTATGTTAGCCTATGTAGGTATCATTGCATTGCTCTCCATCCCTCCACTTGAAGCATGGCAAAATCAAAAAAAGACATGACAGTTGAGTAAACTCTCTCCATTTTTACCAAAACCTCATGACATGGCTTTAGTGTTTTATTTTACTCTTGGACTGAATAGTTCACATAACCATTCCTAGAGAGAATACTTTGCAGGCTTCATGGAATTATTTTTATATTTGATAGTATGTAAATTAAAATATTACAGCAACTTAACTGTAATTTCAAGTTGGAATTAGATGTAAAAAAAGCTCTTAAAAGTTTGACTTAGAAAAGGGGTATCTTAGAACCACCTACACTCATTAATTATACCATCAACTGTCATAATACATCAAGAAAAATATTGGTTGAGCAAGTTCTTCTCACTATCTCAGTAAGTCTTTACTTTTGGCCTTGGGTCAGTTAATAACCATATTAACTTAACACACAACCTTCAAGCAAATCAAAAACACTGATGACATTTAACATTGGAGTAAGTCTGCCCAGACATGCCAAGTACCATCCCCATAGTCTCCTGCAGCAATGTGGCAATGTTTGCCCAGAGCATCTCAGCAGTTATTGATCTTGCCTGGAATCAAGAAGATAATTTGTTCTTCCCTCTAGAATATAAGTGGAAATAAAAGCAATTCTGGAGAGAAAAGACTAAGCACAGGCTGAACAATGTCTGTAAGAGATACCCTACAAGCAGCAAATGCTGATGAGAAGGTTTGAGTTATTCACTGGTTTTGCATGATAAAAGGAAAAAGATTGAAGTTGTCTATATACTATGAATAGTGTTTTTAAGAATAAGTTGGGGAAAATAGCATCCTTTAAGAAACAGAACTGTGAGCTGCTGACTTTGTTCTGCAGCTGTTGGTTTGAAGAAAATAAAACAGAGTTTTCAAAGAAAAATGAAAGAGAAGGAAGTTCACAGCATATCCTTTTCACTTGATGATCCTGAGGATCTACTGGACTGTAAAATTATCTAGTCATGCTTGCAAAAATTAAAGACAACTTGCCCCCCAAGGGACAACATAACTTTAAAGCACTAACTGGACTGAACCAGCTTCCCCAAACAACTAGTGTGGTTATTTCGCCTCGCCTGCAAAAGCAGATGACCGCCTAAAGGCTGAAGAAAAGAAACAACCTAGACACATCTAGTTCTTCAGATTAACTAGTTACAGGGCCTTTTTGGTAGTTTAATGCATCTGAATCATAAGAAACAACAGAACTGGCCCTCGATGCTAGAAGGAAGATTGCTTTCCGTTAATTGAAGGTTGTCTCTACTCCAGTAACATTGGTGCTGAAATGATCTTCCTTGTTTGCTTTAGAGTTTTGTCAGTTTACATAAGGTTGGGGGTTTTTTTGATGTTAAGCTTTTGAGCTTTCCTGTAGCTGAATGATGAGAGACCCTTCATACTGTACTGTCTTAATGACTATTTGAAAGAGTTACCAAGATCAGATGGATTAATGTAAGCAATCATAGATGTTGAGTGAAGAATACCAGAGCTGAACACATTACACAAAACCCAAGTTCTTCAGAATATCTTACAATCTCCTAACCTCTCTTACATCTTGCACTTTGCTAGAAAATTAAACAGTAAGATAGCTGACCAGCTAACACTTGTGGAAATACAAAAGTATAATACTTGTTGACAAAAGACCTGCAATGTACATAGCGGGCTAAGAAACTGGATCTGCTGTTTAAATAAATCCTAAACAATTTTTCCTTGAGGAAAGCAAGTAAGATTTATATGAAACACTGGTACTACATACTTGTACTCCTTTTCACTTTTCAAATCTTTATGGAAATTATTTTGTTCATTCTTTTGTCAGTCTTTGGCTTAAGAAAAGTTTGCAGTTTACCCATTTCTGTGCATTTAGCCCTATGCAAAATAAGCCCTTATATTCATTGATATGAAGAAAACACATTTTGTCTTTCAAATGCTTCATGACAGATCTGTTTATAGGGGCAATCATCTGCCAAAACCCCAAATTCCTCTTGGCAGTCATTGTGCTGGAAGTGGCACAGGATTTTTCATGAGAACATCTTTTCCAAACACCTCAATCATTTGCACATACAATACAGTCCGTGGATGGCAGAGGCAAGCTTTTGGCACAGGGGAGACAGGAACTGCACTCACTTATTAACCACAACATTTATCAACGTTATTCAACTATTGCACTTCTACAAACAAATAATGTGGATTCATGCTATTTCCCAAAGACCTGGGAAAAAGCCCCTCTTTATCTTTCCTTTCAAATCCTTCAGATCTCTTGTTTGAAAACCACAAACAACAGATCCTGCCAAAAAAATACACAGGGCAATTATCGCTGTCCATAAATTGATCCCAGGAGTTCATGCTAACTTACAGCCAGTGAACCTTGTTTGTATCTGTTTCAAGTTCGATCTGCTGATCAAGATGTATTGCTAAATCCAAAGGCAACTAAGAGAATATCTGTTTCTTCCGCAGCAAAGATGCCATTATCTGTGCCTGTTGCTGGAGGCAGAAAGGGCATGCAAGAACAGCAGTGATGTCTGCTTCTGATTTCAGGCATTCAATTTTCTCAATAATTTTCACTTAGCTTGAAGCAGCAGGACTTGCATGTGGCACAAAGTGGTGTTTTGTAACGAATCTCTAATCTGATCCTTCAAACAGTAAATTGGATAAGGAGTTTTCCCAATTTCATCAAAAACTTCTATTCACTTGATTTGTATTTTAAAATACTTAGAATTCATTACTGCTTACGTATTCTTTAAAAGAAGCAATTATTTTTTTTTTGCAAAAACATACAAAAGTAAAAGGATTCTTTGCTAAAGTCAGATTTGGGAATCTGATGGAATGACTTAGTAGTTGCCCATAGAATGAAAAACATTGGAATCTTCTACTAGATGGTTTATTGTTTTATCTTCTTTAAACTAATAAGGAGAGGATGTTATCATCTACTTAACTCTACTTAACCTCTGGATCAGACAGAGTCTATGGAGCCAAAGCACAAAATGGAATCTTACATAAAGTAGCTATACATTGTGAGACATTTAGATTAAGAAATGAAAAGTTACTCTGTGCCTAGAGTAAAAATGCAGCTACATATTATTTTCACCTACACTTTTTAGGGGGGGAGGGGGGAATCAGCACAATGATTCAACATGTTACTTATCACCTAATTGAACCTTTATAATGCATCCACAGAGAGAATACACTTCCTCAAATATTTTATATAGCCTAGAATTAAAGGAGAGTAAATTAATGCTGATCCATTCCCACTGTCAGCACCAATGGAGATATTTTTTTGTTGCTTTCATTTTCAAAAGTAAGTCAAATTCTCAGCTGTAAAATTATACATAAGGATTGTTTCAAATATACTGTCCATATCTAAAGAGTCTCAACATCACTTACAAAGAGTTCCACAGAATCTTGTATTAAACCATATGTTGCACATTTTCTATTAAATTTGCAGAATAGGACAATCTCACCAAGTCTTTGGCAATATGTTTTTATTCTCCTTTTACCTTTCTTTATAATCAAAATTGCATTGGGTGCTGCAAATTGACAGAACTGAATACTGAGATAAATGAAAGAGACAAGTGTCTTGGAAACAGAACTTCTGTATAGCATACGAACCCACATGCAAAGAATCCTTTTGGGCCTGTCTAGAGCTGCTGCTCAAAAGGAAAGCACCCACACAAGTATTTCTACTAGACATGCCCTTTCCAACTACTCTGTAGAACCACAATCCAATGAAACTACAGGAGCTGGTTGACAGCAAAATCCTCAGAACACACCAACCAGCTCCCTCTCAGCTGCTTGAGTTCTATTTAATAATGTATCCAATGCACTCATGTCAAACTCATTGGCTGTTGCCATCACAATCAGATATTACTTAGCTTTCATTATCATCCATTCTCCTTTCTAATAGTTTGCCAGCTTTGGTACCAAACTGCATTAATCTGGAGGTGAGAAGAGATTTCTGTTAAAATTAATGTAATGAGCAAGAAAGCTTCTCATTTGCATGAATGCAAAAACATGTCAAATAAGTCTGCCATGGGACAAACCAATTTTTTTTGTTGTTTCAAAAAAACTTCCCAAAGTCCTTTCAGTTATGCAAAAGGAAAACCATTAAAATTGAAGAATGTGGTTATTAACAGGTCAGAGTTCTAAACCCATGTTTCTCAGACCAAAATCAAGGCTCTTGGTTTCACAGTAGACTTAGTTATGGCAGCTACAGCAGGCTCTCATCATGGCTCCTCTGTCACCCTGTCTGAGCTGCAGACAGCAATTCATTGAATTAATGTAAATTGCCACTATTTTCACTTTATGTTAGTGGCATCTTTATAATGAGGCACAGAAATTGTTGGTGATGGCAGTTGATTGCGTGCCTGACATACAGGGAGCAGAAGCTCCACAAAGCTTCAGGCACTTAAGAGCTAAGCTCCCTATCATGGTATGCATACGTGGTATAAACAACTCTAACACTGAGGGAAGAGAAGGAAAAACAAGAAGCAAAATTTGAACTAAGTGCAAGACTGGAAATCAGCATCTCTGTTACCATTCTTTGAAGTTTCCTCAGAATTACGTGCAAGGCCAGCTTGAGAGGCAGAGTTGCCAGAGCAGCTGAGCGAATAGCATTAGGAGAAAGGGGATAGAACTATTAGGAATGAGGAAGCTTTTGGAGTATAGGGAACCTATTTAACACAGACGGGTTTCATCAACAGTGACAGCATAATTGCACTGCAGACAGAAATAGAAGACTGAAGGGCAGTTTGCTTGCAACAGCAGCAGAACAATCTACATCAAAGAAGTCTTAGGAGTCAAGGTTATCTCCAGAATGTGAATCCATAGGGATTCTACAGCACATTTTGATTCAGCTAGCACAGAAAGAAAATAGTGTTAGCTCCATCAAAGGTGGTGAAGAGACTGAAATACTAATGGAGATTACAGACTATGATTGCAGGAAAGAAAGGAGATTTTAGGTCCTTCTCTGTCCCCAAGTAGGGTTTTAAGTGCTACATCAGAGCAGATACAAAGCATGCTTTTACACACTATAATGATAGTTTCTTGTGGAAACACAGAGTCTATAAAAGTAGCTCTCAAGTTAGCTTGACATACTATCTAACAGGGGCAACGTGCTCCAATTTAACATGGTGTTATAAACAAAAGGTTCACTTTGGTAATGTTTAAGTTTGGAAACTGAATCAAGATGACCAGCTGAAATGAACTTAGAAAGGAATAGCTAAATAGGCAAAATGCTTGGAGACGACTTCAAAGATGAAAAGATGAGGTTCAGAGTCAGAAGATTTTCAAATCAAAAGGCTCAGATGACTTCTGTCTTCTTTTTGTGTAATTGAAGGCAAAAGTATATTAAGTCTGATTCAGAAATACAGAAACTGAATGTCTGACAAGATAAATGAAAAACTATTAAGTCAGGGTAAAAGTAACTTTTGAAGAACAAGTTTTTAAAGTAAAAAACAAAATACACACAAAAACGGAAATATGAGGCCTGCTAGAGAGCTAGGAGGAACAATTAAGAGAGGTTTGTGTAAAAGAGCACAGTGTATGAGGCAAAGCCATTGCAGAAAAGCTAAATTTGCCCCAGTGTTCATCAGTCTTGAAGAGCATTGGCAGATTCCCATGGAAGGAGATTCTTAAAAGGACAAGCCTAATGCACTGTCCCAATATTGAGGCTGAACTAGATGATCTCCTGAGGTTTCTTCTAAGCTGAATGACTCCAGGATTCGATGAAATACAGAAGTAAAAAAACCCCCACATTATAAATCTATAAAAATGAAACAGATTACCAAGATCTTTTCAGAGCTCCAAGTGAACTAAAACATGACACCACTGAAGTACTGATGTATCACTTAAAGTAGAAGCAGATGGATGGTAGGTGGCAAATAGGACCCAAATCTGAAAAGAGGGCTGCAGAAAACTACAGGCAATTGCAGTCTCCTAGTTTCTGCCAAACAGAGAATTCTACTGCCAGTCTGTGAAGATGCTTAAGGAGGAATTAAGTGGCATCCACACAGAAGTGATCAAGCTCATACAGTATGCCCAGAGTTTCAAACTGCACTAAAAATCAAGCTTCCAAGACAGAAGGAAAACTCAACTTGATGCTAATTAACAAGAGAAGTGAAAGGACACAGGAGATAAAATATGTGGTCAATTCTTGTACTGATAAGATCAGATCCCCAAGGAACTTACATTCCTGATTTGCAGAAACAGGCCAATACCTTTGCACAGCTGACAAACTTCATCCTCTTACTATTTAAGATTGGGAAATGATTAATTATTTTTATTGTATTTATGGAGTTTAAATACTCTCTATGAAGTGAGACCTCTGTAAGAGAGGGAGAGACAGATAAAAAATGCTACACCTGAATTCTAGAGAATGTACTAGCACTATATGAAGTCAACAATGTTTTGCTGTCATTCTGGAAAGGCAGCTCTAGATCAATAGCATCTGCATCACTATTTCATGTCTACCCTCATTAATAAGACAGCACTACCATCACTGATGGATGGTTGTCTTAAGTGGGCAATGATTAGGTCTAACATCAGACAGGAGGCCAAGATCATCAAGTGAGGTTGAATAGTGGCACTACAACTCCTATTCTAAATGCAGATATAAACTAATTAGGTGATATTTCATTGCTTTTTCTTTTTTACTTCTAATTAACAGTTGGTAGAGAGTAATAGATGAAACTCAGAAAGTCCAACATTTATCACAGTGAAGAACAGTTTGTTATTTTTTGTTTTTATTCCTTCATCCTGACCAGGATAAATTAGTGTTCCTTTAAACTAGATATACTTCTAGACTAAAAAAATAAAAATCTGTCACATTTCTGCTTCATGCTTTGGAGACAAATGGCAATATGAGCATTATTATCAACTTTGTTTTGTCTTCCTCCAGTGAAGATAACTATCTCTAGTCCTAGAAAAGAGGAGGTTATATTATGCAGGAAGAACAGCTGCTGAATCCAAAATATTTTAGCTCTGGGAAAAAAAAACCCCAACCAAATTTACTCATCACATTCAAAAAATAAGAGATGCTTCAAAGGAATCTGGAAACTTACTACCTGGATCTGAAATGCACATGTTCCTTACCCACTTCAGAGCATTTTGGACTTGCTTTTTTGCTACTCATACAAACAGCAACTATTAAAAGTTCTTTTTGTTTCTGACTATGCAATGTATTCCCTGTGGAACCAATCTTCAAGAAAAACAGTCCCTTTATTAGACAGCTTTAGCAGTACCTATAAGAACCAGCTATCAGTAAACCAGAGGAGCTAGTCAGATCAGTATTTAAGCTTATGTATTCTCTACAAGCAGTGCCATACACTTACCATGACTTTCATCACCAGTATCACAGTTATTCCCAATGGTGAAGATTACAGTGCTCAGAAATAATGTTAGTGGTCTCCATGAATTCCAAGAAAGGTCATAGCTGCTGTTAGAGGATACAGTGCTGTCCTCCAACAGTTAGCAAATTATCTCCCTCTACGACTACATTTGGAGGTGTGCTTTAAGCAAGAATAAAAAAAGAAGCTATCTGGGTCTGCAGAACAGGGGATCTTGTTGCATGCAATATTCCTGACCCTTAGCATACCAGAATTTTATATCAGACTAGTAAGTACAACAAAGCTGTTGCAAAATAAATCTCTCCTTTACTAAACATTTTATTTTCTAGTACAAAACCAAAAAAGGTTGCATACCAAGTTGTTTACACAAGGAATTGCATGCCTATTATTGAAATCAGGTTTAATTTATACAAAAAGATCAATAAAGTTTGCGAAAAAAAATCTGTCTTGTTCCTATGGGTTAAACTTGCTATACTACAGGCTCCTCCAGATGCTTTCATACAAACAAAAATGATCAATACTAGCAGTGCTAGTAGAAAATATACCAGGAAAGCATTCACATATAGTATTACTGTGAGGGATTTAAGGAAAAAAAAGGGGTCCTTAAAATGATACTCATCTTGAAATCAAGTTTTTTGGTATTTGTAGCTGTTTTACAAATGAAGTTTGATATCTGACTGGAATTATTTCTAGCTTGGGTTTAAATAACCATCATAAAATAAAAAGTGACTAAAATCATATGACACTTTTAGGTATTTCATATTAATTCTAGTGAGGCAGAAATTATAGGAAGCATAACAGAATGCATCTCATTGCTCTGTTTCCAAGTGAGCACCACACAGAGCAAATAGTCTATTTGTTCACTTTTAGAATTATTCACTCTGGTGACTTTAAACAAACTATTATGTGAGCAGGATGTTTTAGGAACTACTCAGTATGATAGGATATTCTTTAATCATGATTAGTTAGACTTACAAACGATTATGAAACATACAATGTGTTACAGCTTTGGATCATTACCCATGGAAATGTAATTCAGAAGTACAAACAATAATTATTTCCGTCACTCCTTTTACTGAAACATAGCTTGCTTTAATTAGGATATTGATAAGTGAACACAGCAAATATCAGTTAATCTGATAAAGGATTAAATGAGCTTTTAACTGAGAAACCTTAATCCTCCAAACAGCCTGCATACAGGTTGTTTCACCTCCTCAGGAATGCCCACTAGTATAATGGACTAATAGATAATTAAAAATATTTTTTCTATGGTGGCAGCCAGCCCCAAGGGCCTTCACTCCTTTCCACAGCTGTCAGCAGAAGCTTGTGAAGGACAGACCCACACAATATGGGAAACCTCACACTGCTGCATGGCTGCTCTGTCCTCAGAATGGCTGCAGCCCAGTCTTCCCATAGGCAGCAGCTGGCTACTGCTTGAGTGTCATGGTTTTAAGAAACAAAATCGGGAAGTTTTCCCAAATCTGATTAAGGCAGAGCATGCTGAGTTGCATTCACTAATAAATAAGTTCATCCATTTTTAGAATGGACATTAGCATCCAGTATCACCAATGCTCCACTGCAAAGAGTTCCACTTAATTATCTGTTGTGTGAAATATCTTACTTTGTTTCAAAATGTTTTGTCATTTAATTTGTACAATTTTTATTTGAACATCAGTATTGCTATTGATCTCATTCAAGAGATGGTGGTAAAACTGCCTCTCCAAAGATGAAGGAATGGTTGAGAAGCAACGACTAGATGTTATTTAGGAGAAACTATATGCACTGATTGAAAGTGAGATTGCATATTAACAGACACAAGATGTAAACTAGCAACATATATATATATATATATATGAAATCAACAGCACCAATGACAAATGGTTCAGACATTTCTTGGCAGATAACTGCCACTTGATGTAAGGCTCATGTGCAGTCCTCTACCAGCTTGTTGACTGCCAAGAAGCATCTCCTGCTTCTGTCAGAACCAGCTAATTAAAATGCAGCAATAGGTTATACTGGAAAAGTTCACTTCTGTTTGAAAGAAGCAAATCTGCAGTGAAAGATAAAGCTATTTAATCACAGAAGGAAGAGCCTTCAATTGTAGACACCCTTAGATATGCTTATTTCTGGTTGCTGAGTTACTGTAGGAGGACAAGTGATTTCCTTCAAGAGTCGGAGATGAAACATTAAGTAACACAATATTTAGTAAAGATCAAGAAGCCAGCTGAAAAGCATCTCTCAATTTTTGCCATTATTGTTAAAGTGTGAATTTGAAATGGGCTAAATGCAATTCCCCCCCCCAGAAAATGATAAGATGGTTAAAATACAAACCCCAGCATATTACAAAACATTGTCTTTTCAATACCACCTACACTCAGGATAGGACCATAGGAAATAAGTATCGTAAAATTTCAGAGGAAATTTCAAAATGTAAAACTATCATAGGAACATTGCCTCCCTATAACTGCTTTGTCAGTTAAATGACCCAATAGTACTTGCTAAGACAGCTGTAACATGATAACAACTTTTAACAAAAACCAACAAGCACACCCTAGAGGTTAAGTTAAAGTGACAAGTTCAAAATAGAACTTTACCCAGTATTTGGGATATTTACATATGAAAGAAAATTATATATCTTTGGGGTTTTGTATTATTGTTTTGGATTTAAAGAAATCCAATGACAAAAAATCAACTTCAGAGTAAATATTAATTTGTGTTAATCCTACAATAAAATACGACTAGAATCCAGAGATAGGAACAAAATGTAAACTAGTGCCAAGCTAAAAATGTACAATATCACAGTACATTTATGGCCTTCTCCAAATATATGACAGGAATAATTGCTTTAGTAAAAGCTCTTAGGTGTAATTGCATCTTCGTTCTCTCCAGAAACCATGACAGGCAACAGAGATTAATGGGATACCAATGCTTTAAAGATATTCTCATGTATAGGTTTACCAGTTATCTTTTCATTCTTAACATGTCTTTTCCACACAAGTTGAAGCTTCAGCTTCAGGAAGGTTAACAGAAATATAGTTTAAAGAAGTTAAAGGATATGTTCAAAACCAATCTGTGAAGCAGAAACCTCACACACTAAATCTACCACTACTGTGGCACAGGAACTCCATAATTACACATTCTAGTATGAAGCCTGGTAAGAATGTACTGGGTATGGTTTCAACTCAGGAAAGGAAAAAAAAAATAAAACCAAACATTTAACACTGGCATGAAGTAATAGTTTTAGGACTAAAAAGCAATAGTAATAGAAGCAAGAAAACCTACTGGACATGTCTCTGCTGTACAAGCCATTTTCGAAGTTCTAAACAAATTTAATTTAGATAAATAAAAGTATTAAACTAGAAGTTAACCACTTATTTAGATGAAGATATTTCAGATAAACCATGTGGAACTATCCTACCTCTTCTCCTGAAAGATAGTAAGCTGAAAGTAGTCCACCGACAAAACGAATGTTCACTTCAAATACTGAAATTTCAGCATTCTGTTGAAATAAAGAAACAGTGTTATTGCCTGATATTTTTCTGTATAGTTTTTCTTGTTTTTTAATTATTCTTTTTTCATGTACATGCAGGCATTAAGCTACAACAGCCAGAAATAGCAAAGCACAGAAGATGTAGGGAAAGCCAACAGAAGCGAACTTGAAAACATCTGAAGGTATTTCCTTCTCTTCTTCACGTTAACAAAATATCCTCTCCACATTATCCTCATTCTGTTTAACTTTTCATCTCTTCCACTTGGACATAAGGCACTCTCTAAATCCACATATTTAGAGTACTTCCTTGCGGATGATTCAGTGCTTGCACAAAAAGTGCTCTCAGATCATGTCCCACACTACCTCATCTCACACCATTTCTTCTCAGACACATGAGAAGCTCTTGATCAGAGTGCTGTATCAAGAGTTTTCCTACTTCAGTCTAGACACAGGCTATTGTTAAAAGAGAGGTAACATTAGAATGAGTCAATTACATGTTCATGATAAAAATGACATGTATTCACTATGAAGTAGATGATCTTTCATTACTACAGTGACAGCTCTTCCCAGGCTGGCCTGATCTTTACCAATGGTAGAAACTAGGTTTGTTGTACTGAGCAGCATATAGATTCAGCCATTATTTCTCTCAAAAGTCAAAGCACATTCTTTTCTGCCTTTTAAAATTCAAACCTAAATGAAGAATCAGTCTCATGATCACTACATTCGTGTTCTTCACCAAATCAATTCCAATTTTACACACAACATTCAATCCACTCAAGAGGCATTCAGCTGAAAAGATGACTTACCGAAGTTTCTTAATTTTCACTTTTTCTATAAAACTCCTTTTTATATTTTTGTATTTCTATGGAAAAATGGTACCTGGCAATCTTCTAAACCTTTAGACACTTAAATAAGGTGTTTGACTTTCATATGTTCTGGATTGCTCTTGCTTCTATTGAGTTGTTTTTCTGTCTTTTATTTGCTGACATACACTATAGATATATTTAATATAAATCAATGCATGATGGAGCTGCAGGATTTTCTTCCAGAGGTCTTGGAGGCTTTACTCCTTCAGCTAGTTTTTGTATTTTTCCAGTTTAAATGTTCAGATGTCAGTTTATGTAGGAGGGAATAAGCTGCTCCCTGTTTTCTACGTAAATTGTAGTAAACTGCCTTTGCATAAAGAAACAGTACTAGATTACTTACTAGAAATTATATTTCTGCTGCCAAGTGTTCAGTCATTGTCTTGCTGAATTCCGCAAGGAGAATGAAGTAATTGGAAACAGATATTCACTTCAACTTTAACTGGTGCTGTTTCTGTGCATTTGTTTTTATAATACTACTATATATGATAAACCCCGGGAGATGGATATAAATACATGCAAATCCTCTAGAAATCTGAACTAACTAGACATTACAGCTGTTCACCTACTAAGCAGGCTATCTGTGTATGTAAGAACTCTACCTCAAATAAAGAAGTCTACCTTAACTAAATCTGATGCGCAAAACTGCTTGTAGAAAACTAATCTGACTTAAGAAAGGCTGATCTGATCTGTCTAAAGAAAGGATGATTAAAGGACTGTAGTGGGTCTGTC
>VYZX01028743.1:11472-27159 GCA_013401335.1 Brachypteracias leptosomus | reverse complement strand
AGGCTGCTAATTCTTCAGACTACTCAATTGCTCAGGTAAGTCTGTAAAATAGTACAATGAAGTAGTTTAACATCAGATTAATATTGGTTTATGCATGTTCTAATTGAATGTTTGTTCACTTTTCATGTTTTGCAGTTCAAGTACTTGAAAAACTTGTTGTTGGTTCATGGAGCCTGGAATTACAACAGAGTTGCTAAATGCATCTTGTATTGTTTCTACAAGAATATAGTCCTTTATATTATCGAGGTAATTTTACAGTACAGTAAATGTTACTTGTTGCAAGTGAAAACTTTATTATTTTGACATTTTGATTGTTATATATGATTTTAAAGAAGCATTGAAATTGTCAATAAACACTTACAGTACTGAATCTTGCTTTTTATTAAACTGATTAATATTAGTGTGTTGGATTTTTTTTTACTTTAAAAGGCTCAGTTGTCTCGAAATTACATACTAAATATTAGTACTGAATGTTTGTGTTTCTTAATACTGCTAGCTTATCAAAATTTTGTATTTATAACATCATTACAGTATTTAAGACTACTTCTAACTGTATTCCTTACATTTACCAACAGATGTATGTGCTTAAGCTCTTTGAGCAGGTGTCAGTAACTGTCCGGTTCACAATCTGAAGCCCTTCTTTCAGATCACTGTTGAACTGCAGGGCTGTTGCTGTTTAGAACAGTACTTAAGGTTTTAACATGTATGTTTAGTTTCACTATCACATGCCTTTCACACGGTGGTGGGGTAACCATGCCTCCTTGGGCTCTAGTTCATAACCAGGGATACTTTCCTAAAAGTAGCTGAATAGGTTTTCTCACCAAGCATTTTAAGGAGACTGGAGTCTTGTGAAAACTGTCATAGTATGAGAGGACTATATTGTAATAAATATACATTTATTGATAGGTATGGTTAAGACAACAGGTATACCTGTAGTTTTCATGACCTTCATGACCACATGGCAACCTTAAAATCTTGAACATATTTTTAAATGGCTTTTTTAAACTCCCCTCCTCCCCCCTTCATTTACTTGTTTACTTCATTTACTCTTTTTCTTTCAACGGCTGCTTGCTTTCTTATAACCAAATGTGTATCTAGTAAATATGTCAAATTTTATATTCACAATGATACTTCAGGTTAAAAAAGTGAGGGAAAAAAAAAAGAATTTGTTGCAAAGCTTTATCACAAACTACGTTTTATAGGTCAGTCTTCTGTATTTTTATGTTAATGGAGTTAACAGTTATTCTTAAAACTTTCTTAGCTTTATTAATATATTTTTTTTAATTAATATGTTAAACTTGCACAGTAGGTATTCAGTTTTTACTGAAAGAAAATGTCTTATTTCTGTTAGACCTGATGTAAATGTTAGGTTAATATTTCCTGGTTTGATATTTATGTTTTTGATCTTACACTGTTGCAATATTTGAAAAATACTTTAAACATCTTCTCATGTACAAGTGTTGTAGCAAAAAAGTGTGCAATTTTCTTACCTTTATTTTATATTTTCTAATTTTTCCTTTTGCTCTTTATTGTGTTGTTATCCTAAATAGATTTCAGTCTAAGAAGTAGCAAGTTTGTAGCCTGTTTATAAAAACATAAAGTAGGAAGCCATAGAAAAAACAACTCCTCCTTTAGATCCTTCATTTCAAAAGCTGAATATCTGATTAAATGATCAGACTACCAGACGTACTGATTAGCAGTAGCTCTTCAGGTATTTGAAAAAACAATATTAATGTATACTTTGTGTTTATGGAAAACATACAAAGTTAGGCTTTAGAATATATCACCCTATTTTTCTTGGTTTTCTGTCATTGTCACCTGCAAACACATAAATTTATAACTTATATCAGGTAAAAATATTCCACTGTTTTTATTCTCTGTTAAATGCAAGGTACAGAATAGTCTAAAAATACAAAAGGCTAGAAGAGGTAGTCTCTGTCTACTGAGCAGATGGAAGGGCAAAGAAATCATTTTTATGTGGGTTATGCATACAAGCGTTTTACCATATACACCTTCTCTGAAAGACAAGATGGCTTCTACTTAAATTCCTGTATACCCAGTGTTTGTCAGCTCAGAAAACTTTCACAGATGTTAATAGCTCATGTCAATACTGTGAATGAATGGGCAGAAATTCATCATTGAATGTCTCTAGAAAGGACAACTGCCAGTCTTGAATCTCTCTTTTCAGTTTTTTGTACGGATCAGGCGTGGGAGCAGAGAGCTCAATGAGTATTTGTAAGCTGCTGCTTAATATGCAGAAATGCTACATCAGGAAAACGTCTGTGAAGCTTTTGTGGCCACACCTCCTCTGTCTTGGAATTTAGAAAATAATACTATGAAAGGCATGTCTGGAAGTTGCTTTAAATAAGTATCTTTTTATTAGCTGACAATAACTAAAAATACCTACCTTAATAGATGCTTATTATAATTTTAAATGTCTACTCAGTACTAATTAAATAATGTACTAGATTCCATTTAATCTAAAATACAGCCTTTTCCCTAGGCATTTGTGGGGTGATACAAAATAAGTGCCATTGATTTCTTGGTTCAGAAAATGGTAAAGGTCTATAGTAATAGTCCTGATTAGTGTTTATTGACATTTAAATTCCTATTCATAAGAAGCTGGAAGTGGTCTGCAATAACTTTTTCTACTCTGTGTCTTGATGCCATAGATGTTTAAACATGGACTTGATCTTTTGTATGGGACTAGTCCCAGCAACTTTACACGTTACATTCTGAAGAGTCATTCTAAATTGCAACTGAAAACTTTTAATTTCTAATACACTGCTAATGTGCATTTTTGAGCCTGTACCGAGCCCCACGCTCACATAGGATAAGCCTATGCAGAGTCTTATTTTGAGGGACCTGTCATTACCTTAAAATGATGGTTGAGATTGATCCAGTGATTGAGAACTCTTTTGTGGGTTGGTTGTGGTTTTATATTTACCATTGATGTATATATTATTTTGTTAAACTACTCATTTTGTAAATTTATGCAGATCTCACTTCCACATTGGAGAGACCAAATTTTCCTTATTCCTACTTTTTGTTCTGCTAGCTAGTAATAACTAGTAATGGTATAAAATAACTGGTTTATGTCAAATAAAATGTTTACCATTTCTAAAAAAATAATAATTTTTTAAGATCTTCATAGGTCATTCATGTTTCATGTAGGGGAAAATTCAAACAAAAGAGTAAAAAACAAGGACAAGAACAGAAGAAAAAGATGCATGGAGTTCACATTTAAAGTTCAGTCACAGGTCCTTAAACAAGGCCATTTGTAACAATTTAAGTGATACTACATAAAGAATTTCATTAAACTAAGTAGTTAGAGATGTAATGGCCACTTTTCATGCTGTAAACTTTGCATTATGGTTATCTGTTGCCTGGGGATTTTTTAATTTCTTTTTTTCCCCCAAGCCGTTTTCATCCCACTGCTGAGTTACACACTTTCTACTGGCCATGTTTACTGTTCTGTTTCCGATTTGCTTTGCCTGACACACAGACAGATGCCTGTGGTCCTACTGAAATGATACCATGCATAACCTCAGACATGGCCAGCTTTCTGTGTACCCTCACAGTGCTGCTGAGCGCGTGGAGTTTGGGTGCTGTTGTTCTGTGTGCTGTGGCATTCTTATGTATGCAAACTGCACCGAGTTGTGTTTAAAGCACGGACAGCAGAAAGCGATCGTGCTCGTGCCCACTTTTTTGCATCATATAATTTGAAAACTTAGAAATACAGGGGTCTGCATTGAGGGCCATCTCATTTTACATGGGCTGTGAACCTAAATCTTTCATTTTCAATGGAAATTATGTAGCAATTGAACTACAAAATGGTCTAAATTTTCACTTCTTCCTTACATAGTCATAATTACTTCTCAAGGATGTCTGTCTCCTGTCCTTCTGTATAGGGAGGGGTGCTGGATTAGTACTTAGAGCTGTTAGAGTAGGACCTAACCCCTAGGAGAGAGGTGACTGAATCTTCTCCTAAATTAGTATCATGTATAACATGTCATAAACTTATTTTGCAGGTACAACTGCCGTCATTGTCCATCATAATGAAACACACCCATGAATACATTTCCTACTGTCAAGCAAGAAATTGTGTGTTTCTTGTCACTATTAATAGTGTAGTGGACTCCACAGAGGGTTTTTTCATATATGGTAAAGTGTAATTTTCTAGGGTCCAAAATTCAGAAGTTAGGGTGAGTGGGTGACTTACTTTCTTCCCCTTTTACAGTTGAGTAGAGGGCTGTGTTTATTCTTGCTGCATCCCCAACACCACCACCCCCCCAGATCTGCTAATTATTTTTCATCCATAGGTGTTCTTAACGTGAACATGCAAATACTATCTTGTAAACAATAGAAAATCCATGTTTCTACTTAGATATTAAAGATGCTCTGTCTCTTGAAGTACTATATCTGAATAATATTTCTACTATAGCAGGCATTAGTTTTGGCCACATTAAAAGGTTTCTCTTCCCAGCCATTTTCTGATAAATTCAACAAGAACTTTAGAACCTAGGTGTACTACCAAATTTCATTTATTCATGGCTTGCATCTAGAGTTCTGACCAAGATTTGTTCCAGTTCCTTATTGCACAAAAACTTAGCTGAAATGCCTGTAACTTGCATGTTTTCTTTAGAAGAAAGTAAATGCTAAGATTTCAGGAATTTACTATTAAAACTTAAAGGATTTCTTTGCAATTCTGTGTAAAACTGTAGTTTTCAGAGTTTAAATAGCTTGGAAATTTTAACTTCATACAAAATGAGTCTGAAAGCATCCGAGTCTTAAGGAGTAAAATGATAAAATGATAGCATTTCTGAGAGGCTTAGTAGTGACTTCATATATGACATTCATTGTAAATTTAAATTTTATCATAAATTTCTGCATTTCTTTAGAACAGTCACTACAAAACATTTTCAAGTGTTACTTAGCATCACTTACCTTTAATAGAAGTGAATATGTAGAATAGATTCAGCATATGTATCTGGGCCTTTCGTTTTAAATTAAAGGTTTATAACATTTTGATAGATAGATCACAACAGAAAGTGTATTTTCTTTGCATATATTCCTTGATTATGAAGGATCAAGTACATGTCTATTTGCAATCTGTTTTATTTTTTTTACTGGAGACTCACACTTTTGTTAAATCTGTCTGAAATTACCAGCAATGAGATGTACACATATATAAATATGTATACATGTTTATGTAGACATGTAAATGTACATGTGCCCAAATGCTGAGACACATATTGTCTATTAAAACTGTTCTTTTCCACCACCCTAAACCCTTTCAAATTAGAAATTCTAAAATTTTCTCCAGTATTTGATACAAACAAGAAAAAAAAAGTCAATCACATAATAATACCTGTCCTTCACTCCTCTCTCAAGAGCGGTCTTCCTAAGTTCAGAGGAGAAGTACGAACTATGTATAATGAGAGGGTTGAAAAAAGAAGGCAGTTGAGGAGCATAATTTACATCCAACAGTGAAGATTGGGTTCTGGATTAGGTTCACACATTTAGCGTAGTTGTAAAGCATCCAAAAATTGTGCTGATGTTGCATGCATAATTAATTGTTTGGCAATGAGCAACTGATGATGCACTCATCTCGCTCCCTCATACTCAGCTACTGAGAAACTGCAGCTAATAAAGGTTTTCTAAATCCATCAGAGTTAAATCGTAATTCCTGTTTCAAAAGTCAAATATCAAAATACACAAGATCTTATAAAAATCTCATTTAAGTGGTATAAAGTAAAGCCATTTTCTTTTAGTGAGTAGACTGAAAAGTTAGAAAATAGTGCTTATTACTGTTAAGTCAGTAAAGAAATGTAGCATTATAAGACTTGAGAAAATTCAGTGTATTTTACATCTCTATATTGCAGCCTCTGACATTAATAATTTTGTGTGCAGTCTTGTTCCAATAATTGTCCACCAAAAAAATGTATTTACTTTTAATTTATTGGTTGAACAAATAGCAATTTTACCTGGAATTTAACTCCCATTTTTGGTGTTAATAGTTGCTAATTTCAGGAGTTTTCTCCATCTGAAAGTATTCACAAACATCTTGAAACATTCCACAGCATGATCAAAGACTATGAGCTTGTTCATAGGATTGGGTCACCTGGAGGCCAGCCTGGGTACATATTGATAAACGTACATACTGTCTGTAGCGGTTCGTGTTTCCATAATAAAACCAAATGAAATGTGAACTGTAGCAAAGTCTCTGCAAAGCAGCGTCCAAACATTGACTTGAAAAACATGAGTCTTAAATGAGTGGAATGTTGATTAGATGATTCTAGTTTCTGTTACCTCACAGCGTATGTTTGTCTTAGACAATATAGTTTCAGTGTAGCTTGTTAGTAAGAATTCAGCAGAAATGCTTATCCACTTTGTCATTGAATTAATACAAGCACGAAGTAAGAAATAGAAAAAGGCAGTCGTGCTGCATGCTATACTGAAAAACATAAGAAATTACATCATCATGCCTTTCAAACTAAATTTGATTAATTTTTTTTAACCTTTTAGCAAAAAGTGATAAAACTTACACAATGACATTTCGAACTGCATCTCTAAAATACTCTGTAGTTGCTTTAGTGTTTGTTAACTAAGTGTAGTTGATTTAGTGCTCTGATGAAGCCTTATCCTCTAATAAGTTTCATATGTGAGGAAGGAATATTGTTACAATTTCCTGTTCCAAACCACAGCTTACTGTCCAAATTCTATTGGTTGGGAGGTTTGGTAATCACTGGAAGAAAATGATTGCTTCTATTGTATAAGTGTTTCCTGTGATTATTGCCCCTCCCCCCTTATATTTGTCAGAATTTTTATTTCCTTAAGAATTAAGTACAATACAAATACAGTAAGATAAATCACTTAAATACTCAGGAAACATGAAATTCCTTCTGAAAATAGCTACCTCCTTGAAATGTTTTCATATTTAGATTGAGTTGCATACATATTTGACTAAATTGCCCATTATCTTTTCTGAACACAAGTTGGTTTTATTATTATATTTTTTAATATATGTTTAAACCATAACATCCACAACTGTGTTCTGAATGTGTTCTAGGAATATCCCTTTTTGTGAAGCTGAGGGGGAAAAAAAAATATTAATCACACCTCGCACAACATTTGAGTAATAAATGGTTTTCCTCTTTTTCAGATCTGGTTTGCTTTTGTCAATGGCTTTTCTGGACAAATTCTTTTTGAAAGATGGTGTATAGGTCTCTACAATGTGGTAAGATGGTTTGTGTGTTTTCAGTTATTTTCAGTCATAATCATGAAAGTTTCTTAATTAAGCAATCTTTAAGTAAGTTCTCACCTCCAGAGTTTTACAATATGTTTGTTTGTTTGTTTGTTTGTTTGTTTGTTTGTTTGTTTGTTTGTTTGTTTGTTTTAAAATCTGCCTACTAGATGTTTACAGCAATGCCTCCACTAACTCTTGGAATATTTGAGAGATCCTGTCGAAAAGAAAACATGCTGAAATATCCAGAGTTATACAAGACTTCCCAAAATGCACTGGACTTCAATACTAAGGTAGATTAAAAAAATCACATACACTTAAAGCAGAAATTAGTAGGAATTCAGTATAGTTATCCTTTTTTGTTCTATGCTACTCCATAATTAAAAATTAACGGGATTTTTATTACTACTGTTTCGAGTTGTTCGCTTGTCCATGAATGGTGCAATCATATTTATCCGTTTTTAGTAAGTATGGAAAAGAACAGCAAGCATTTTAATTTTTTCAGCCCTGATTTTTTTTTTTCTCAGCGGGTAATAAAGCTGTCTTCTGTAGGCAGAAGTGATTAGACCTCTCTGGTGCTTGGCTGTATGTATTTGTACTGTTATATGGAAATGGATTACTGAAGCCTGTGGAGAAGTGTTGCAGGGAACAATAAGACCTGTCATTAGATTTGTAGGGGGAGGGACTTGATACTATTCTTTGTCAATTCGGAGTTGTGATTTTATGGTTTAATTTTGTGTTCTGGGAAAAAATACCTAGAGACAGTTAAGAATGTGTCAGGGTGGATCCAAAGGAACCTGAGGTTATTTTTGGTGGAAAATGGATGACATTCATCTTGGAGAGACTAGCAGAAGAAGAAGTAGTAAAAGAATGTAGAACTCTAAATATATAAAATATACATACTTTCTACAATTTGGCCATAAATAATCCCTTAAACTAAATGAAATTTTTTCCTGAATCTGCAATTTCATGAATGCTGTGATGTTTGTAAGAGTTCCTTCTGATTTTATATGATTTTTCTAAATGTAATTGGGACATTTCAGGCAATGTCATTGTATCTTGAACTTGGGGACATTTTCAATCTATGCCTACATTTGATAGTCTGTAGTAGATGTGCAGAGCTGATAGAGCATATATATCTGTCATATCTGTGCCAGTTGTGCTGTAAAACTGGAGTATCCCTATCTATAAAGATTTTTGTCTAAACTATCTTTGTTCACTGAAGAATATGAGATCTTTCTCCTTCCTCACTTCATCTCTTCACCCACAAAACCAAATCTGAAAGTTATAAGAAAACTAGGGGAAATAGTTTCTTGTGTCATTGTGAATGCTTTACAAATACCAGACTTCTCATGGTCTGTTTATATAAACACTTCTGTGTTGTGATAGTTTTAGTAAATAATGTGAGTCATGAGTTACAATTGTTGCATTTCTCTGTTTTTAAATAAGTCTGTGATATTTTTATTATTGCACAGATGTATTGTTGACTTGATTGGAAATTCTGGCTGGCTGTTCCCATAGAACACTTGCTATGAGTAAATGTCTACAAACTTCCCAGCTACAAATTCCCACCTATATAAGTTGAATAGTCGGTGTTAAAGATTTGGAAACATTACTGCCTTGAATGTTGATGCAGATGTTTGTTATGGTAAAAGGGATCAAAGGTTATGAGGTCATGACAGAGGTTAACGGATTAGCATGTGACAATAAGAATTTGTCAGGAAAATGGAAAAGTAGAACTAATTTTTCTTGCATCCACCTGTGCTTTCTGTCAAATAAAAACTTCTGGTAATGACATAGCAAGAAGGAGAGACAAAGGTTAATGAGTAGCACAAGTTCAAATGTGCAAAGTATTGGAGTGTGAATTGGATCATACAACCTAGTGTAGTTGTATAATCTAACAAAAGACTTTGAGACATTGTGGAAAACGTTATGAGGCAGGCAACTTAATTTCAATTGTTTGAACACCTTAACACTTATAATACGCATCAGTTAGTTACAGCAAAGGCTATGACTGTCAAAGCGAAAAAACATGAAAAAACCTGATTGCTATCCTGATGGAAAAGGGTTGCATATTTTTGATTAAGTCTTTTAATGTCTTTATATAATGTATTATGGAAGGCATCAGTAGGTTGTTTATTCTTAAACTTTTAATAGAGTTCTTTTCAGAAGGCATATTTTACAAATAAAAACAAGTTTGAGAGTAAAATTTGAATTATTTAACTAGTACATTACAGGAATTTTAATATGATGAAGCTGTGCACTTCAAGAACGGAGCATGTAAAGAGAAATCTAAGAAAGATACTTTTATTTCTCCTTTTTTAACTCCTTTGTATGTGGAAATATGTTAGGTAGGTATATGTAAAACTCGGATTTTGGTTGTTCTACTCTCCAAGTTTCTTATTACACAAAATGTAAATTACAAAAGCTGGAGTCCTTTTTAATTCCCTACTTACAATGTAGCAATTGTTCCAGTTGTCTGGTTTAGTTTCATTTTTCAGATTATATTCCCATATGTATATATTTTCATTTCCTTTCCAATTTGAAATTAAAAGGAGGAGATAATACACACTTTTTTTCAAAACATAAAAATAAACAAATGACCCATGAAGAGCTAAGAGGCAGAAAGTGCCTGTCAGTTATATTACCTCACAGTGGTGGCCTGACAGAAACACATTTTGTGAATCTAACACACAGATAAAAAGAAAGGTCAGGGTTCACAGAGCTAGTTTATTGCAAATGGTTCTCATGGATTTTCTGTTTTCCCTTAGGTTTTCTGGGTTCATTGTTTAAATGGCCTCTTCCACTCATTCATTCTGTTCTGGTTTCCACTAAAAGCCCTCCAGCATGGTAAGTATTATGAAAAATAAAAATGCTGAAAGGTACAAAATATCTAAATACATTATTTTTTCTTAGGAAAGCTTTATAAATGCTAACAGGTTTTTGTGATTAAATTTCAAGATACCATTTCTAGAACTTGAGCAGATGTAGTATATTTTAAATATTTAATTTAAAATATGTTTAGGAGTAATATTACGTACATATGCATAAAACTATATAAACAGCTTTTAAGTAAACTGAAGCAAGATGGAGAAAAAGAGATAGCTATTTAATGATGCTATTTTTTTATATAATATGCTACGAAGGTAAATACCTACAAGATCTTAAATCACTACCATCCCTTGTATTGTCTCTTACGTTTTGTAACCTTTTATGCCTGATGTTACTCTTCTGTTACTTCAAGGGCATACTAACCCATTAGGTTACATCGACATCAGTAGGCTTGTGACCGATGAAACTGGGACATCTTAGACAGCTCAGTCCTCTCACTCTTCCTAGTTCAACTGTTGTATATATACATGAGTTGGCAGAAGGAAACAGGACAGTTGGGAGGAAAGCTGTATTAATTACGGGAAACGAAAGCACTGCTTACAGTTTAGGGGAATGTCTGGGGGAGGGGAGCTCTTATAGGGGTGGAGTTTTGTTTTGCTTCCACTTTGTGGGAAGAAAAGAGTGTACCATGCAACTTTCTTGTAAAATTAGTAGTCTTCTCAGTTACCCTGATACAGCCAGGCAGTCTGCCATGTATAGGGGACAGAAATAATCTCATGGACAGTGGAACTGTTGAGACTAGATAGTGAGATGGTCATAGCTGCTTGTGCCCTAAAAGGTTAAGAGGAAAACTTCTTGCAGAGTATATTATACTCAGTTACTTCTGATGAGTAAAGTGAAGTAGGTAGAGGCCTGTTTTCACTGAAAGGCCACTGGGTGTGAGTTCAATGGTTTGTATTGGAGAGGTTTAAACAGCCCAGGAGGAAAGAGGTCCCATAATGTCAATGCATACTCTAAAACCACAACCTCAAATACAAACCAAAATCCCTGTTCAAACCTGTAGCAAATCTGTGTGACAGATTTATGCATTACATGATGGAGAAGTATTTAATGGGTATATGTGGTAATGCAGAATAGAGTTAATGTGAGAATGGCAAAGCCAAGATACTTGCACAAGCCCTCATGAGAGCACTGTAGCTCAGGCCTCGTGGTCTCGCAGCCCCTGGGCTAGAACTGACATGCGGGCAAGTGGCCCCTCTAAGTCTGAACAAATTGTCTTCTGTCTTCTTGTTTCATTTCTAGAGAAAGGCCTGGTGAGTAAGAAGAGAATTGGAACAAGGGGATTGTGTACATGGTGGCAGTATAATCAGTACCTGCCATGGACCTGGTTGCTGTACAGGGTTCTTCATGGAGGGGAAATGAGCACAGAATGGGAGCTGCTGTTAATTAAATCTCTGATGGATGTGTGTATAAACAGGAAAGGGAAATAATGCTGTTAGTTTCCTAGGGAGAAACTGATGAATACTAGAGAGATGCATCAGAGAGAGTAGTTTCTGTGAATAGTTCTCAGACTTCACCTTCTCTTAGCAAAGAGGAGAGGTGCAGGAGAATTCTAAGACATGAAAGGAGGAATGGGAAGAATGGGGGACAGCTCAGCTTTGTGTGTAACAGTGCTGAGTCCCAACACTCTGACTGATGGGAAGAGACTTAGCTGCCTGCCTATTCCTCTGTTTCATCCTCATTATGCTCCTTACTGCTAGGTATATATTTTAAAGCAGCAGAGTGCACATTTGAGCAGGTATTTATTAGAATGTTGAAAATCAAATCTTGAAGATCATGAAAATCTCTCAAAGCTCATCTTTTTTTGAGCACTTTTTCTTTACTCTTTAGTCTCACTTGTCCACCTCTTTCTTGTCTCTAAGTGGAAAATTTCCAACTGCATATGTTGTAGTGGATTCTACCAAGAAATATGCAATCAGAGAATAGGAATGGATTTGTAAGAATTGTTTGTCAGAATTTGCTCCATGGGACCTAATCATCGTACAGTACACAACTAGAGTCTTTCACTCCATGTATTGTCATTTCGATACAAAAAGTGACAAGGACATAAATCTTTACAGAAGCTTCTCGCAAATGCAACTCTGTCAACCTAATAGTAAATGGCAGAAGCCAAACTTAAATGTACAAGTAAATCTACCAACTAGTCCCTCTTTCCTATGATCTTTAAAATGAGCCATGGCCTCAGCTTTGTTTTCAGGCTTCTAGATCTCTTGTAGTCCTTTGTGGGGCGCTAGTCTGTCCAAGGAAAAAGTTAGATTGGGGAAGCACCAGGAATGCAGCCAGTATCACTAGAGCTAAGGAGACAGCCATTGTGAGCTCTTCATCTTGGAATGGGAGGAGGCTAGGTTAAGGAGGGCTGTTTGCAAGCAGTTTTATTCTAATTTTTTGTGTGAACTGTCACCTTCTCTCTCTTTCAGAATATCAATAAATAGATTTCTTTTTTTAATGTGATAAACTGGCCTCACAGGTCCTGAAAAGCTTTTAGAAGGAAGCAGTCTTCATCCATGACTAAAATTAATTCCATTTCAAGCATGTGTAAAAGTGATGTGAAGGCTAGAAAAATACTCAACACAAGTATGAAAACATACTTAATTAGCAGCATTTAATATACCATATGCTAGCTGAAGATAGTGGAAAAATAAGTCTTTTCAACTACAGACCATGTTTATCAGCTTGTCACCTTGCTCTGGCCAACCCAATCAGAGGAGTTTTAAACCCTTCCTCACCACTCCATCCCCTCAGAAAAAACCCAAGCATCTTTATTCTTCTCTTTCCCTCAACACACCTTTTAAAAACCTATTTCCTTATGCTCTCTCAGCATTAGCTTATTCTTTTTTTTTGTCTTGTACTTTTATCCTTCCTTACTACATGCCTAGCATTTTGATCTCTTTTTATACGATGGCAGTAAAAAGTAATATCCCAGTGATTAGAGCTTATACAGCAGAGTAAGTGCTCTGGTTGAGTTGCAGCGTGTGAACAATCTCGAGTGCTAAAAGCATTTCTAAACTAAACATGTAAAAATTTAGCAAGCTCAATGCTTCTAATTGAGAAGTATTCTGCCAGAATTCCCTCTAGATAGTTCAGTTGTGTGTTGTCCCATGTCTGACAAGAACTTTCACAGAACTAGGATCAGAAAAGCCCATGGGTGTAATGATGTTACAGAAAGCTACTGTTTCTAGTGTAGTTCCTGAAGTCACTGAAAGTTTTAAAGGACTTAAAATTATAAAAGCCATAGATCTCTGCTGTTCAATACAGTTCAAGGTGAAATCTGCTGTCACTACCCTGTAAGAAATGCTACTATCTCTTTTGTACCAAAAATAAGATTTGTGTGTATATATATATACATATGGCTAATGTGGGTATTTAAATGTTTTTATTTTTATCACTGTTTCTTTTTCCAGGTACTGTATTTGGCAATGGTAAAACTTCAGATTACCTGCTCCTGGGAAACACTGTATACACTGTAAGTCTTCCTACAGCTATCTGTTGCTCTATCAGCTGGCTGTCTATATTGGCTCTGTCTTTAACTTTTACAGAGATGTGGTTTTACTAATATTTATAATTCTCTACATAGAAGACTTAATTCATTGTAGTATAAGAAATGGCTCTTGAGTGACTCCTTGAGAAGCTTTGAAGTGCATTTTGCATTCTAATTCCAGTTTTTAAAACAAAGCAATTTAATAAAGACACGGAAGATACATCTTTCCTTTACTGGAAACTGTTTGGTTTTTTAAAAATCATGGAAATTGTAATTCCCTAATTAGCATGTTCATTAATCATAGAATACCAGAATTCCATGATCATAGAATCCCAAACTCCATAATATTGTGATCGCTGCAGCCAAGGCTATCACTAACAGGTATATTAATTTAAGGTAATTTTCTGCATTGGAGAAATCACAGGTTATTGGGTGTGGAACTGGTTTTCAGTCTTGTGAAGATACAATTCTGTTCTCTTAATTTATTCTGAAATATTTATCAAGCTATCTTGAAAGAGGGATAGAGCCTCATGAAACCAAGGTTTGGTGACAACCAAACTGCCAGAATTACACCTGATCCACACCTAACAGTAGTTTTCTGTTACTCGTATAGATATTAGTCATTATCAAGTTTTATCTTTTAATCTTTTACCTCCTAGAAAAAAATTAATGAAGCTAAATATCTGGTTTTACTTGCTAGGTACCAGTTACCCAATAGATGAGGTTTCTCCAAGATCTCTATTAGAAGCAAAATTAGACTTGTGCTTACTCTCCTCTGTTATTGAACATTAAGAGTTTAATTAATTTTTCAATTTCCTGTTGTTGGCAGATACAAAAAAGAAATTAATTCTTCCATCAAAGTAAGGAGGCTGCAATACAAATAGAAATTCACATCAAAATTGATTTCCTTGCAGAATAGGGAAACATCATAATTGAAATTAAAGTATTCTAGAATACGTTTGAGAACGTAGCTACTATTGACATCTATGTCAATATGAGAGAACATTTTTAATAGTGTTTTCTGGTCAGCTAACCAGAAAGCTTAAAGACCACAAAGGGTCAAATAATCACAGCCCGTTGTTTGTATTTCCTACTGCTGTGGCAGTTAAAACGTTTCTTCTGGCACTTGGTACATGGACTTTAAACTGGTTCTTTCCGGCACATTGAAAAATTATTTATTCACACATTCTTTTGAAAGTTCATTTGTTCTATGCTTCCCTTTCCCTATTCCAAAAGACAAGTACAGAATGTTTTGTGAGCCACAATCACATACGAACATGCAATCTATCATATGATGAACTGATCTCCATTAGGGATGGATAGAATATCCTGAGTGTTTTTCGTTCAAGTCTTATTAAAATCAAGATGCAAGGTCACAGTCATTGTCATAGCTCAATCCTGACAGAAGTAGTTCAACTGACACAAGTCTATTTGTATTGTGATCTCATAACACCAAGTAGTGTTTAGAAGTCAGTCATTTATCTCAATGCAGCTGCTTCCCCCAGTATTGATAAATACTTCTTGAGAGTATCTACCAGAACCACCTGTTGTTCTAAGTGAAACAGGTTCTTCCTGGGGAGAGGTTCTCTGCAACAGGTTTTCACCCTATCTACAAATGTTTCATTGTTTAGTGTACTTAGAATCACGGAATGTTAGGGATTGGAAGGGACCTCGAAACATCATCTAGTCCAATCCCCCCACCAGAGTAGGATCACCTAGACCAGGTTGCACAGGAATGCGTCCAGGTGGGCTTTAAACGTCTCCAGAGAAGGAGACTCCACAACCTCCCTGGGCAACCTGTTCCAGTGCTCTGTCAGCCTCACTGTAAAGAAATTTCTTCTCATATTTAAGTGGAACCTCCTATGTTCCAGCTTACACCATTGCTCCTTCTCCTGTCATTAGACACCACCTAAAAAAGCCTGACTCCATCCTCCTGACACTTTCCCTTAATGTATTTATAAACATTAATAAGGTCACCCCTCAGTCTCCTTTTTTGCAAGCTAAAGAGGCCCAGCTCCCTCAGCCTTTCCTCATAAGGGAGATGTTCCACTCCCTTAATCATCTTAGTGGC
>VYZX01028738.1:0-12108 GCA_013401335.1 Brachypteracias leptosomus | reverse complement strand
GGGGAGGGGGGGTGCAGAGAGGGCCTGGAGACTCCAACCCCCCTTGGGTTTGTTGGGGGGGGGGGTTGTCCCTACACGTGACCCAGTGGGTCTGGGTCTCCCATGGGTGCTCAAGGCTCCACTCTTGACCCATCACCCCCAGGAGCTGCTGATGGGGGTCTGGATGGAGAGCTGGAGACCTCACTTGAGGTCTCTGGGAGCCACTGCTGATGACATCTGGGGCACGTTGTCACCTGGAGGTTCCTCCAAGCGATGAGGAAGCTCCTTGGTTCCTCCAGCAAGGAGCAAAGCCCATGTTGAGGCTGTTGATGGACAGGTTGGGCTCTGATTGGAGCTTTCTTCCCTCAACCATCTGCAGATGGAGCCAGGGTCTGGTGGGCTCCCAAATCTCAGCTCCAACCTTGGGTTTGCTGCCCAACGTCACCTTCCCCTTGGCCACCTCGGGAGGGTTGGGGCCAGTTCCAGGTCAAGAGAGACAAGGAGCTACTGGAGAGAGTCCAGGGGAGGCTGTGGAGATGCTGGTGGGACTGGAGCATCTCTGAGCCCCTGGGGCTGTGGAGCTGCAGAAGAGAAGCCCCAGAGGGGATCTGCTCAATGCTGCTCAAGAGCTCAAGGGTGGGGGGCAAGAAGATGGAGCCTTGGGGACAAGAAGATGACTCTTGTCAGTGGTGCCCGGGCACCAAGTGGAACCCAGGAGGTTCCATGGGAGCAGGAGGAGAAGTTGGTTTGGGGGGAGGGTGTTGGAGCCTGGCCCAGGCTGCCCAGAGAGGTTGTGGGGTCTCCTTGTCTGCAGAGATCCCAAAAGGACCTGGATGTGACCCTGGGGGAGCTGCTGGAGCAGGGGGGTTGGCCCAGAGCATCTCCAGAGGTCCCTTCCCACCCCTACCACACTCAACATTGACCTGCCCACCCTGGCACTCAACGTTGACCTTGTGGCCACTGCCTGAGGAGCATCCTCAAGCCAGGAGCTGAGGAAACCAGGAGGAACCTCCAGGAAACTCAACTGAGGGCTCATTTTGCTGCTCTGCAGCTCCTGAAATTAAAATTCAATGTTTTCCTCATTTAAGGAGAAGGAAAAAAAAAAAACCAACCCCCAAACTCGTGGCATTTGGAAATGTTCCTCTGGAAAGTTCAGTTGCCACCTTTGTCCTTTACCTTTTCAGATTCTGAATTAAGCCCCTTCCAGGATCTGCTGCTCCAAACCAGATGGAGAAGGAAGCAAGAAAAGAAGGTGGAAAATGCATCCAAACTCCCCCCCCCAATTTTTTCCTGCTTCATGGAGTTGATGGAGAGGGATGAGGTGAGGAACATCACACCCAACAGGTTCTCCAGGAGCTTCCACTCCAGAGAATCATGGAATAAGAGAGTGATGGAGGTTGGAAGAGGTCTTGAAGGTCATGGAGACCAACCATCAACCCAGCCCTGCCAGGGCACCACTAACCCATGGTCTTCAACAACACATCTCCACACCTTGGAGACCCTCCAGGGATGGGGACTCCACCACAACCCTGCCCACCAACAAATTGTCCTTCATGGGCCAACCTCAACCTCCTTTTGGGGCAACTTGAAGCTGGTTCCTCTTGTCCTGTCACTGGTTCCTCACCCCATCCTGGGGCATCACCTTGGAAATGGGGCAAATCCAGCCAAAAAAGGGGCAAATCCAGCCAAAAAAGGGACAAATGCAGCCAAAAAAGGGACAAATCTAGCCAAAAAAGGGGAAAATGCAGCCAAAAAAGGGGCAAATCCAGCCAAAAAAAGGGGAAAATCCAGAAAACCCCAAAAAAAGGCAAATAAAGAAAAAAAGGGCAAACCCAGCCAATAGAGGAAAAGGGGCAAATCCAGGAAAAAGAGGCAAATATAGGAAAAAAGGGGCAAATCCAGCAAATAAAGAGGCAAAATTAGCCAGAAAAGGGGCGAATAGAGAAAAAAAGGGGGAAATGGGGTGAAAAAGGGGCAAACGCAGCCAGAAAAGAGGCAAAGAGAGACAGAAAAGGGGGAAATGCAGCAAAAATGGGGTAAATGCAGGAAAAATGGGGTAAATCCAGCAAAAAGGAGGCAAAGCCAACCAGAAAATGGGCAAACTGGCCAGAAAAGGGGCAAATCCAGCAAGAAAAGGGCAATTCCAGGAAAAAATGGGGTAAATAGGGGGGAAAAGGGTCAAATCCAGTAAAATAAAGGGGGAAATGCAACAAAAAAGGGACAAATCCAGCAAGAAAAGGGCAATTCCAGGAAAAAATGGGGTAAATAGAGGAAAAAAGGGTCAAATCCAGTAAAATAAAGGGGGAAATGCAGCAAAAAAGGGGCAAAATGACCCATGGAAATGTCTAAATAATAATATCCATCCTATAAAAATATATAATACTAATATAAATATATAATATTAATATAAATATATAATATATTGACACCAGCATCAGGATGTGACCCTTGAGTCCTTCTTGGGAGGAGTGTGAGGAGACAAAACTTCTCCTCACTCCCATGGGCACCTGTCCCAGCCCTGGGGGTTTTCTAGGGAGCATTTGGGAAGGTCCTAAAAGAAGGAGAAGGGTGAGGAGATAAAGGGAAGAGAATGTGGGATGGTGGAGAGGTGGGACAGATGGGATCTTTGGAAGGGACCTCTAGAGGTCATCTGGTCCAACCTCCCTACACAAGTAGGGACCTAGAAGACCAAGCACCAAGATCAAGCATCCAGAAGATCAAGCACCAAGAAGACCAAGCACCCAGAAGATCAAGCACCAAGAAGACCAAGCACCCAGAAGATGAAGCACCCAGAAGACCAAGCACCAAGATCAAGCACCAAGAAGATCAAGCACCCAGAAGACCAAGCACCAAGAAGACCAAGCACCAAGAAGATCAAGCACCAAGAAGATCAAGCACCAAGAAGATCAAGCACCCAGAAAATCAAGCACCTAGAAGATCAATCACCCAGAAGACCAAGCACCAAGAAGACCAAGTACCCAGAAGATCAAGCACCCAGAAGATCAAGCACCAAGAAGACCAAGCACCCAAAAGATGAAGCATCCAGAAGATCCAGCATCAAGATCAAGCACCCAGAAGACCAAGCACCAAGAAGACCAAGCACCAAGAAGATGAAGCACCCAGAAGATCAAGCACCCAAAAGATCAAGCACCAAGATCAAGCACCAAGACCAAGCACCAAGAAAATCCAACACCAAGAAGATCAAGCACCAAGAAGACCAAGCACCCAGAAGACCAAGTACCCAGAAGATCAAGCACCTAGAAGACCAAGCACCAAGAAGGTCAAGCATCCAGAAGATCCAGCACCAAGAAGATCAAGCACCCAGAAGATCCAGCACCAAGACCAAGCACCAAGAAGATCCAGCACCAAGAAGATCAAGCACCAAGATCAATCACCCAGAAGATGAAGCACCCAGAAGATCCAGCACCAAGAAGATCAAGCACCAAGATCAAGCACCCAGAAGATCAAACTCCTGGCAAAGGAGCATCTCCAAGGCTTGTCCTAAACCTGGAGGACCTGGAAGTGAGGAAGGAGCAACCAGAGGGTCTGAAGGTTGGGATGAAGGTGGGTTCTCCAGGGCTTTGGAGGAGACCATACCCAAGTTCTCTGCAATCCTTTTCTTGCTCATCTCCGTGGCCTCCTGCCGGAGCTGCAGAGCGTGTTGGGCGATCTCCTCGCTGGCCACGTTGGAGGTCATGATGAAGATGGCATCCTTGCAGTCAATGGTCTTCCCCTTCCCATCTGTCAGCCTGCCCTGCAAGGACAAGGAGTCAACACAGTGGTGGCAGCAGGAGATGCTGGTCCAAAGATGAAGGAGAAGGAGACAGGTCCCATTTTTGCCACCCCGAGGGGATTTGTTTTGGAAGAGGTGCCCAAGAGAGGCTGGAGAAGTCTCCATCTCTCCAAGGAATGTCCTGCATGAGGTCAGGACGTGCTTGATGGAAGCTCAGAGGGGAGGTGGGGAAGAGAAGGCTCTGGAGAGACCTTCTGGTGGCCTTTCAGAGGACCTACAAAGCTGGGGAGGGACTTTTCACAAGGGCTTCTGGTGGTAGGACGAGGGGTGATGGGTTCAAACTGGAAGAGGGGAGGTTGAGGTTGGGAATTAAGAAGAAGTTCTTCACTCTGAGGGTGGGGAGACCCTGGCCCAGGTTGCCCCATCCCTGGAGGTGCTCAAGGCCAGGTTGGAGCAACCTGGTCAAGTGGGAGGTGTCCCTGCCCATGGCAGGGGGGTTGGAACGAGATGATCTTCAAGGTTCCTTCCAACCCAACCCATTCTATGATTCTATGGCTGGACCAACCTCTGATCTTACAGGTCCCTCCCAACCAAACCCATTTTATGCCCCTGAGACCATGGAATCATTGAATGGGTTGGGTGGGACCTTCAAGATCATCTCCTTCCAACCCTCTTGCCATGGGCAGGGAGACACCTCCCACTAGAAGGTGACTTTACCTCATCAAAGAGCTGCAGCATGATGGTGAGGACATCTGGGTGGGCTTTGTCCACCTCGTCGAAGAGCACCACGGCGTTGGGACACTGCCTGAGCTTCTTGGTGAGCTGCCCACCCTCTTCATGGCCCACGTAGCCTGGTGGAGACCCAATGAACTTGGCCACCTAGGAGGAAGCAAGAGGACACATGAAAGGTGGTCCAGGGATGCCAAGGAGGACCTCTTGGTATCTCAGCAGGCTTTGCTGCAGACAAACCAAGCTCTGTGGTCTCTGTGATGTCTCCTGCACCTTGGGTAGCCCCAAATCAGCTCAGTTGAGCCCTGAAGAGAAGGACTTGGGGGGACTGGTGGAGGAGAAGCTCAAGAGGAGTCCTCAGGGGACACTTGCAACCCCCTGGGCTGCAGCAAGAGCAGCGTGGGCAGCAGGGGAGGGAGGGGATTGTCCCCCTCTGCTCCACCCTCAGGAGACCCCACCTGGAGCTCTGGAGCCCCCAGCACAAGAAAGATCTGGAGGTGCTGGGAGGTGTCCAGAGAAGGTCCACAAGGATGGTCAGAGGCTGGAGCACCAAGGACACACTGAGAGAGTTGGGGTTGTTGAGGCTGGAGAAGAAAAGGCTCCCAGGGGACCTTCTGGTGGCCTTGCAGGATCTTGGAGGGGCTCCAAGAAAGCTGGGGAGGGACTTTTGAGGCTGTTGGGTAGTGGTAGGAGTGGGGGGAATGGCTCCAAAGTAGAGGTGGGGAGATTGAGATGAGATGTTAGGAAGTTCTTCCCCATGGACCCCACCACAACCAGTCAACCAGGTCAACCATGAGCATGTCTCTTGTCTTCTCTTCCCACACCCCTTCTCTTCACTGCTTTGGATAAAATAAAACAATTTCTGGACCTTCCAGCCCAGGTCAAGAGAGACAAGGAGCTACTGGAGAGAGTCCAGGGGAGGCTGTGGAGATGCTGGTGGGACTGGAGCATCTCTGAGCCCCTGGGGCTGTGGAGCTNGGGAATTAAGAAGAAGTTCTTCACTCTGAGGGTGGGGAGACCCTGGCCCAGGTTGCCCCATCCCTGGAGGTGCTCAAGGCCAGGTTGGAGCAACCTGGTCAAGTGGGAGGTGTCCCTGCCCATGGCAGGGGGGTTGGAACGAGATGATCTTCAAGGTTCCTTCCAACCCAACCCATTCTATGATTCTATGGCTGGACCAACCTCTGATCTTACAGGTCCCTCCCAACCAAACCCATTTTATGCCCCTGAGACCATGGAATCATTGAATGGGTTGGGTGGGACCTTCAAGATCATCTCCTTCCAACCCTCTTGCCATGGGCAGGGAGACACCTCCCACTAGAAGGTGACTTTACCTCATCAAAGAGCTGCAGCATGATGGTGAGGACATCTGGGTGGGCTTTGTCCACCTCGTCGAAGAGCACCACGGCGTTGGGACACTGCCTGAGCTTCTTGGTGAGCTGCCCACCCTCTTCATGGCCCACGTAGCCTGGTGGAGACCCAATGAACTTGGCCACCTAGGAGGAAGCAAGAGGACACATGAAAGGTGGTCCAGGGATGCCAAGGAGGACCTCTTGGTATCTCAGCAGGCTTTGCTGCAGACAAACCAAGCTCTGTGGTCTCTGTGATGTCTCCTGCACCTTGGGTAGCCCCAAATCAGCTCAGTTGAGCCCTGAAGAGAAGGACTTGGGGGGACTGGTGGAGGAGAAGCTCAAGAGGAGTCCTCAGGGGACACTTGCAACCCCCTGGGCTGCAGCAAGAGCAGCGTGGGCAGCAGGGGAGGGAGGGGATTGTCCCCCTCTGCTCCACCCTCAGGAGACCCCACCTGGAGCTCTGGAGCCCCCAGCACAAGAAAGATCTGGAGGTGCTGGGAGGTGTCCAGAGAAGGTCCACAAGGATGGTCAGAGGCTGGAGCACCAAGGACACACTGAGAGAGTTGGGGTTGTTGAGGCTGGAGAAGAAAAGGCTCCCAGGGGACCTTCTGGTGGCCTTGCAGGATCTTGGGGGGGCTCCAAGAAAGCTGGGGAGGGACTTTTGAGGCTGTTGGGTAGTGGTAGGAGTGGGGGGAATGGCTCCAAAGTAGAGGTGGGGAGATTGAGATGAGACATTAGGAAGTTCTTCCCCATGGACCCCACCACAACCAGTCGACCAGGTCAACCATGAGCATGTCTCTTGTCTTCTCTTCCCACACCCCTTCTCTTCACTGCTTTGGATAAAATAAAACAATTTCTGGACCTTCCAGCCCAGGTCAAGAGAGACAAGGAGCTACTGGAGAGAGTCCAGGGGAGGCTGTGGAGATGCTGGTGGGACTGGAGCATCTCTGAGCCCCTGGGGCTGTGGAGCTGGAGAAGAGAAGCCCCAGAGGGGATCTGCTCAATGCTGCCCAAGGGTGGGGGCAAGAGGCTGGGGCCAGACTCTGGTCAGGGGTGCCCAGGGCCAGGCCAAGGGGCACCAAGTGGACCCCAGGAGGTTCCATGGGAGCAGGAGGAGAAGCTGGTTTGGGGGGAGGTGTTGGAGCCTGGCCCAGGCTGCCCAGAGAGGTTGTGGAGTCTCCTTGTGTGGAGAGATCCCAAAGGAGTCTGGATGTGGGCTGGGGGAGCTGCTGGAGCAGGGGGGTTGCACCAGAGCATCTCCAGAGGTCCCTTCCCACCCCCACCACGCTGGGGTTCAGTGAAGAAATGCCCAAAACCCAGTTCTCTCATCTTGGTCTGGTCCTTCTCAGCTCCTCCCTACCCCCTTCCTCTTCTTCTTCCTCCAGACACCATCATTCCTGGTCCCAGCCAGTTCTCCTCCTCCTCCTTCTCCTTCTCCTCCTTCCCCATCTCCATAAACCAATGCAGAAGCTCCAGTGTTGAATGATCTTCACTCAGATCCCTCACGAGATGTTTCTCAGCCTGTGGTTTATGGATTTGGGTATCAATCAAAACCACGAGGCCACCAAAATTCCCACAGAATGGCAGAGCTTGGATGGGACCTCTGGAGATCATCTCCTCCAACCCCTCTTTCTGTAGAAGAAACCCATTTACTCACCTCGTGCCTCTCCTGGAACTCAGACATGTCCAGCCTGATGAAGCCCTGCAAGAGAAAGGAACATCTCATGGGAGTCTGGGCTCCAAGCTTCATCACAGGTAGAAGGTTCCTCCAGAGCCTACACAGAGGAACTCAAGGATTTGGGGTTCCTGAGGACAATCAGCACCAGAGTGGCCAGATCCACCTCAAAGTGCTTTGAGGAATCATAGAATTGCTTGGGTTGGAAGAGAGCTTGGAGATGATGGAGTCCAACCATCCCCCCAGCCCTGCCAGGGCACCACTGACCCCTGGCCCTCAGCACCACATCTCCACCCCTTGGAAACCCCTCCAGGGCTGGGGACTCCACCACTGCCCTGCCCAGCCTGGGACAACCCTTCCCAACCCTTGCCAGGAAGACATTGATCCTCATGGCCAACCTCAACCTCCCCTGGGGCAACTCTGAAGATGAATATTCCAGGTCAGATGGACCTTGAGGGGCTGGAGCGTGGGCAGAAAAGGGCAAGAAAAGTGGGGAAGGGGCTGGAGAACAAGGAGAAGGGGCTGAAGAACTTCTGAAGAGCAGCTGAGGGAGCTGGAGGGGGTTGGTCTGGAGCAAAGGAGGCTCAGGGGAGACCTTCTGGCTCTGCACAACTCCCCCCAAGGAGGTTGTGGTGGGATGGGGGGTGAGATCTCTTGTCCCCAAGTGATGGGACAAGAGGAACCAGCCTCAAGTTGGCCCAGGGGAGGTTGAGGTTGGAGCTGAGGAACAATTTGTTGGTGGGCAGAAGCTCAGGTCATTATCTCGTTACCTTCTTGACATCTTTATGGATGTACTTGGCTGTCTGCTTGGCCAGCTCCGTTTTCCCTGAGGAGAAAAGAGTCACATCAAAGGAGGGTTGTCCACTGTCCACCTGTCTGTCCATCAGCTTGGCCCCACCCCACCGTTATAACCATTAAATGCACTGGTGGGAAGAAGGTCTCAAGGAAAAGGGATGTTCTTCCTTTCAGAGAATCATTTAGGTTGGTCACAAGGTCTAGTGGTCATGGAGGTGTTGGACAAAGGTTGGACTTGATGATCCTGGAGGTTTCTTCCAATCTTAATGAGTCCNTTTGAACCCCTCCAGGGCTGGTGACTCCACCACCTCCCTGGGCAGCCTCTTCCAGTCCCTGACCACTCCTCCAGTCAAGAACTTCTTCCTCATGTCCAATCTAAACCTCCCCTGGTGCAACTTGAGGCCATCCCTCTTGTCCTCTCATGAGTTCCTTGGGAGAAGAGCCCAACCCCAGCCTCACCACAACCTCCTTGGAGGTAGTTGTGGAGAGCAATGAGGTCTCCTCTCAGCCTCCTCTTCTCCAAGCTCAACCATCCCAGAACTTCTTCCCAACATCCAACCTCAACCTCCTTGGAGATAGTTGTGGAGAGCAATGAGGTCTCCTCTCTCCTCTTCTCCAAGCTCAACCATCCCAGAACTTCTTCCCAACATCCAACCTCAACCTCCCCTGGTGGAAGATGGATTCGAGGTGACTCTCATCGAATTGTGGGGTTGGAACCACTCAGCAATGGAGTGAAGCCACCTCAAGCTAGGGCAGATCCTGCTCTCCCAGGACATCCTGGAATGGGAAACTCTTCATGGGTAGGGAAATAGCCCCATTAAATCCTTTTGAACTGGGAGTTGGGCTGGTTGGGGCTCTGGGGGTTACTGGTGGAGGTGAGGAGGTCACTGGTGAAGGTGTGGAGGTCACTGGTGAAGGTGAGAAGGTCACTGGTGAGGATGAGGAGGTCACTGGTGAGGATGAGGAGCAGCCATGGAGGATGTTGGGTAGAGAAGAGGCCCCTAAAGAACCATTCTCAATAAACCCACCAAGTCTCAAGCCCCAAATTAAGCCCAACCCCCCCCAACTCAGGTTCCTCCTGGAGCAACATCTGCCCCACCTTCCACCCTGTCCCACCAGCACCCTGGGGGGGGGTAAACTGGGACCTGCTTCCCTCAAATCACCCCAAAAGGGCAGGAAAAATTGGGAATTCTTCTTGGAGCAGGAAAATCTTGGCCCAAAATTTGGTGGTTGAGTTCAGGTCAAGGGTTGTTGGGTTTGGATGGTGCCACGTTGGAGATGCCAAGGGGTGGGTGTAGAGGGATGGGGGTGGATGGAATATATTTGATACATTAATAGATATTAATATTGTAATATAGATCAATAGATCAATAGATATTTATAGATATTTACAGGTATTGATGGATATTTATAGATATTTATAGATATTTATAGATATTATAGATAATATAATAGCTAAACACCTCATANAGGGATGGGGGTGGATGGAATATATTTGATACATTAATAGATATTAATATTGTAATATAGATCAATAGATCAATAGATCAATAGATATTTATAGATATTTACAGGTATTGATGGATATTTATAGATATTTATGGATATTTATAGATATTATAGATAATATAATAGCTAAACACCTCATAAATAATAATAATATAAAATAATAAATAATAAATATTTATATTATAGATATTTGCAGATATATACAGTTATAATTTACAATTACCCATATTATTATTTACAATTATCTATGGTTATTGATGGATATTTAAAAATATTTATGGATATTTACAGATATTTATAGGTATTGATGGATATTTATAGGTATTGATGGATATTTATCAATATTTTTGGATATTTATAGATATTTATCAATATTTTTGGATATTTATAGATATTTACAGATATCTATAAATATTTATGGATAATTATAGATATTTACAGATATTTATAGGTATTTATAGATATTTATGAATATTTACAGATATTTACAGGTATTTATAGGTATTTATGGATATTTACAGATATCTACAGGTATTTATGGATACTTATAGATATTTACAGGTATTTATAGGTATTTATGGATATTTACAGATATCTACAGGTATTTATGGATACTTATAGATATTTACAGGTATTTATAGGTATTTATGGATATTTACAGATATCTACAGGTATTTATGGATACTTATAGATATTTACAGGTATTTATAGGTATTTATGGATATTTACAGATATCTACAGGTATTTATGGATACTTATAGATATTTACAGGTATTTATAGGTATTTATGGATATTTACAGATATCTACAGGTATTTATGGATACTTATAGATATTTACAGGTATTTATAGGTATTTATGGATATTTACAGATATCTACAGGTATTTATGGATACTTATAGATATTTACAGGTATTTATAGGTATTTATGGATATTTACAGATATCTACAGGTATTTATGGATACTTATAGATATTTACAGGTATTTATAGGTATTTATGGATATTTACAGATATCTACANTGAGCCTTCAGAGCTGCTCTGAGCCCAGTCTCAAACCCATCTCTTACTGGTTTGAGATGGTTTTCTAGCACCATGAAGACCTGGTCTACAACCATTGGGGTGGGTGTGTGTCCTGTTGGCTTCACCAGCACCTTCCTGAGGAGCAGGGAGTTGGTGGGTGCTGGAGAATCACCCAGATGGGTTTTCATTCTGCTCCAGGACAAAGAGGAAGGTTGGACTTGATGGTCCTTCAAGGAGTGATGGTTTGAAGCTGGGAAAGGAGAGATTGAGGCTGGAGATGAGCAAAAAGTTCTTTAATCTGAGGGTGAGAGATCAGGGGAAGAGGCTGCCCAGTGAGGGGGTGGAGGAACCATCCCTGGAGTCCTTCAAGGTGAGGCTGGATGGGGCTCTGAGCAGCCTGCCCTAGGTCGAGATGTCCCTGCTGGTGGAGGGAGGTTGGCCCAGATGACCTCTGGAGGTCCCTTCCAGCTGAAAACATTCTATGATCCTAGAGGACTTCTCCAACCTAAATGATTCCATGATCATCCCTGGCAATAAAAGCCCATCATGAAGTGATCCTTGTCCAGCAGAACCTTCCTCCCCCCACCTCCCACCAAGCTCAGGGCAGCTAAAGATAACATTTTATTGTCCAAACTGCCCCTTCTCAACACTTGGAGGGCAGGTGGACCTTGGGGACAACTCATCTGCTTGAGGGACACATGTGGTGGAGTTGTGGTGGGGACATTGGGCTGTGGGAGACCAGTTGGAAGGATCTTCTAACTGGTTATTTGGGTCAAAACTAGAGGTGGGGAGATTGAGATGAGACGTTGGGAAGAAGTTGTTGGCCAGCAGGGTGGGGAGACACTGGCCCAGGTTGCCCAGAGAGGTGCTGGAAGCCCCATCCCAGGACATTTTGAAGACCAGGTTGGATGGGGCTTGGAGCAACCTGGTCTAGTGGGAGGTGGCCCTGCCCATGGGTTGGAACTAGATGATCTTTGAGGACCCTTCCAACTCAACCCATTCTATGATTCTATGATTGATGATTCAATGATTGATTTGATGATTCAATGATTGGTTCCATGATTCCATGATTGATTCCATGACTCTCTTTGACCCAGGGAAGGGCTCTGAGCTTGGTGAAGAAGCAACCCAACTTCTCCACGGGCTTCTCCCCCACCTGGACATTACCTATTCCAGAAGACCCCAAGAAGAGGAAGACCAGGGGGTGCTCCTCGTCGTACCAGCCATTCTCCTTCCTCCGGATTGCTGTGGTTGGAAGACAGAGAAAACAAGAAGACAATGAAACCAACAACTAAATAAAGAAGAAGGAGAAGAAGGA
>VYZX01028725.1:1695-17024 GCA_013401335.1 Brachypteracias leptosomus | reverse complement strand
ATTGGATTATACCCTTTTTCCTACACTGACCAGCATAGTTTCAAATTGTAGTAGTATTTTAGCTCTGGTATCAGTGCCACAATTTGATCAATGGTTGAAAAGTAGCTTAAAAAAGTCTCAAATATAGCTTTTATTTCCTTCCATAGAGTCCCCCACTTGACCCTTCTTTTCTCTTATGATGTAGCTGGCAGAAAGATCAAGTTTGGAGTCCCTGAGAGCTCTGTACCAAGGAATTTGTCCCATAATACTGCCCAAAATGTTTACAGTGAGTGGCACAAAGTAACTGCCTGAGACTTTGTCCCATGTATTAGTGCAGGATTATAAGTAGCAAATTCAACAGAATTAAACAAAACCAAGAACTTTCCACAGTTGTTAGGGTTTTTTTCCATGAATTTTCCTCTTGTTTCCACTGACAGTCGCAGAGCGCAGTTAAAGGATTTTCCTAAATAAGGCAAGTTTAGTCCATTGACTAAGTGGTTTTGGCAATTCTAGTTGTATCCAAAGCTTATCCAATGAAATCTGTTTAGCTTCAGTCTTATATTTTTGAAAACATTCAAATAAAATGTCCTCAGGTGTTATATTCTGTGAAGCAATGTGGGCATACATGTTGTGATGAAAAATTGAAATTTATTTCATTGTTAATGGTTTACAGGTGTTGTGAAGACAATGTTTGAAGATCAACACAGAGGTTATGCAATTTGCTTTTCAAACAAAATTGTAATACATTTCTATGACTGCCCAGGGGCCAGCCCCAGTGTACTGACTTTCTTGGAAACCCTGGTCATCGGTTTGAAAACTCCTCAATTGCAGGTTCCTGTGCAGTTTTAACATTTCTTGAGCTACTTACAGATTTGGGTACATGTCAACAGACTATCACTGCTTCCGTGTAGTGTTCTTGTAAACGACATAACATGTGGGTCTCTCTACTTTTATGGGTAGTATCAGCGGAGCTATTTTTGTGAATAAAGCAAACTAGTGCATTCTGCATCTGCAGAGTCAAAATCAAAGCCAGGCAGCTACACGGCACAACACACTTGGTTACAAGGTGCTTCTTGCTTTCTCAAGGAGAAAAAAACCCCAACACTTTTGTTTTTCATACAATATAATAATGCTATGGTTTATAACCTATAAATCCTCTGAGTGTTTTCACCTTGGTACAGCTATCATCCCATAGATAGGAGTCTCCTCTGTGTGGTAATAAGACTTTTCTCAAGTTCATACCTGAATAGATTTAATTAAAACCAAACAAACAGATCAGGTAGTATTTCAGGACTTGAGATATGGACCAAATAATGGCTTTCTGACATATATCTAGATTAAAATAAATAAATGCATGTGTGGCTTAAGGAACTTCTTTCCTAAAAGGCCTATTTGACTTCTATTCATAACTTAAGTAGGTGGTTTAAGATATTAGTGAGCAGATTTGTTTTCTGCTGATTGAACCAACATGAAGTATTGTGGCACTTTATTGTTTCGGAAACTGCTTTACTGGGTGTAATTTTTGAGCTTAGTTACACTGTGAAAAGCTGTTATCTAGCTAACATCTCTCCTACGCTCAGGGATGCCAGTATATACAGGGCTATTAAAGAAACTTTTAATAACAACTTTTTAAATCCCTGAGTCAATGTTGCAAAGACTTCTAAAATGACTTTAGAAACTTCTTCCTTTGCTGAATTGCTTTATCTTATTGGTCATTCCTGTGTTGGATTCTACATTGAAAAAAAAGGATCTATTTATTCTCCTGTCACCTTTTATATCTTTTATCTCTTCTTTAAGAAAACATCTGTCCATTAGCATACTAATAGCATCTCTGCTGGTACTTAATGGAACTTCTTTTATCTTTATGGTCCCATCTGGTTTCAAGCTACTTTCACAGAAAGAATGGAAAAAAGAAAAAGTTGAAAATCTCAAAGGCTCTCCTCTCCTCCTTACTGATGAAAAAACCTGTACATGGGTATATAGATACAGGCGCCATTCTTTGGTGAACCTCTTCTCCCTCATGCAGGACAAAATGGCAAGAGACTTAGAGAGAAAAGCTACAGATTGTGTGATGATGAGAACAGGTCTACAGGATCAGACCGCATGTCTACCTAGCCCACTATCCTGTCTTCAAACGTGGCTAGAAGCAAATAATGGTATGTAGTGATACTTCCACCTTACAAAACCCTTTGCCAAGTTGTGCAGGTATCTAGGGAAATTATTACCATCTGAATAACAACAAACAATATTAATAATGATTTGCATAGGAAGGAAAAAATTAGGGTAACTCCAGTATTTGTCTCCCTTTCCTGCTCACTTCTTTGGAAGAACAAAGCCTGTGGAAAGAAGAAACGATTAATGGATGTCCCTAAACAAGGAGAGGTATCTGTTGTTGCTGCTCTTCAGTATAAATCATGTGCTGGGTATCTTACAGCATCTGAAAAGATGCTTGTGATGTAAGACTGATCTGCTAAGATCTTACATGTTAGGTATCTAATCAACACATGAAACAACCAGCCAGTGGATTTCAGTAAAGCATTCATATATCCCAGGAACTCTGGACAGTCTGAGACAGTGGGGATGTAGATACAAAAAGAAAATGGATTACAAAGGACAATACATCACAAAGCCTTTCTTCATGATTTCAGTGGATACTATGAGCTTAGGCTATGACACGCTTGTGAGACTTTTAAGGATCAAAGTTGAAAGATATTAGTTTTAATGTATTTGTTGCAGCAAAGTAGATCATATCCATGTACGTATCCATGTTCGAAATTAGCAGAAAATCAAAGCCAAAATTCCTGTTGAAGAAGTAAATTAGAGGATAGAAGGATCTTCAGTGTAATGAACAAACCTGAGTGAACGCAGAGCATAGATTTATGTTTTAGAGCTGACTCCAAAAGAAGGGAATTACTTCAGTCTCCTCATCCTCTTTCTGTAGCCAAGTAATAAGACAGATTGAGGTCATCTGTGCCCACTAGTGTGACCTACCCTAAGGTTGTATGTGAGCTTGCTTTACCCTTGTTCTAATCCACTCAACACTTATTCGATGTCTTTACTCTTGCAATGAGTGCAACCTAAAGTAGATTAAGATTTGGCACCATGTTGGTTTAAAAAAATATTATTTTCTCTTTTCTGCTGCTGTAATCTTGTTAAATCTTGGGTTTGGGCTAGCTGTCTCTTCATCATGCTATCATGCAATGCTTTGTATTTCATCTGATATGGCAGTGTTCTTCCACCTGGAACACTCTTCCATACCTGAAGAAAACTTATTATATTTTAATGCTTGTCTCTACCAAGCCAACATTCCTAAGTCCTCAGAAGGATTTTGCTTGCAATGGTTGCTTTGATGTATCAGTTCTGATCTACATGTTCTCCTGTTGGCATCATGCCTGTTAAGCCTTCTGAAACGTGGAATACAGTGCCTTTGTTTATTATGAGACAATGCTTTTAAATACTTTTTATATTTCTGTCCCCCCACTATTCTTTTCATGTAATGTCACTGTTGGATATAAATAAATGAAGGTTGCACCAGATAATAACACAGCTGCTTTTTCAACAGAAAGTTCAGGTGAATCAAACTAGAAGTCCAAAATTTCATTATTGATCAGTGTGAAAGCTCAAGGTCTTCATAAACCTGAAACATCTTTCAATGTCATCATCAGGCTTTTACTAATTAATAACTTGTGATTAATGTTTCAACAACTTGCTTCCAGGCAAGATCCTCTGAGATACACAGCCAACACTTTTAAATTATTGAGATAGTAAAATGCTACACCACTTCAGGCTGTACTTTTATCAATCATATGTATTTCAGTAAGTTCAGGTATTTTTGCCTGTATTTTGATGAAAAATCTTCACTGAAAAGTTGTAAGCATGTAGTGTATAAAAATGAGATTAGGACAAAAAATTCAAAGACATCTCAAATATCATGCAGTGGTATTCATGGGTATGCTGGTGCAGGTGTGCATACAGCTAGGGAGCTTTCTTCTGGATATCAAGGAACCAATGATTTGGAAGACATCACTAGATGGTGCTGGTAAACATATCTTTTCATGTTGTTTTTCCTTAGTGTGCAAATAACTGCTCAGTCTTGGGAAGAAATGTTATTGTTGTTGGGTTTGGTTATGCAAACAGATTTACAACTGGCCTATCCATTTCCTCTTTGAGGAAAATGAAAATGATAACGCGCTCTCTCTCTGTCTTCAATCTTTTAGCCTTCAGGGGTGTTATTATTCGATTTTATGTCTACATCACCTGTGAGAAAGATATTCTTTGTTTCCCCTCCCCAAACAATTTTGCCTACAATACTAAAAATGCAAATTTAGATACTCTTAGACCTTTCTGGCACGTTGCAATGAACTTTAACAATGACGTTGATGTTTCTGTCACTGTTACTGGCACAAACACCCAGTCAACAGAGTTGTTGTTTCAGGCTCTCTGAAAATTCAAGCAGACCTCACTGTTAGTGTGTTGGTATTTTTGGAAGATATTATTTGCAAGTGTGATATCTAGAGTATTTTCTATTTAACAAACAAAGCTAAGATAGAAGAAAAACTGTGGAAAAAAAATGTTCTTTCAACTACAGCTGAGTGATTTTTCAACCTAAAATAGATATTTATATAAATGCCAAAAAAGTACTTTTTAGCTTTTTTTTCAGTGGTCTCTGGCACAGGAATAATAATAATAATAATATGACAGGTTAACTGTCCTGTGCAGGGCCAAACTAATGGGTCATAAATTTGTCAGAATATTTGTGCATTTGTTAATGTCAGTGGTAAGATTCCCTCTGGTATTAGAGGGAACATGACCAGACCTGCAGAGTATCTCTATGACATTACATACATAAAACTTCCTCAGCAAGGTGGATATGTGAGAGGAGCTCTGCAGATGGCAGTAACTGATTAGCTGCTTGCAATAGTAAAATAAGCATCTCAAACTCTAAAATTGTTCACTCTCAAAACTTGGCACAGTTTTTTTCTGAAAAGAGCATATTCTGGAACGGGCTGCCCAGGGAGGTTGTGGAGTCTCCTTCTCTGGAGATATTCAAAACCCGCCTGGACGCCTTCCTGTGTAACCTCATCTAGGTGTTCCTGCTCCGGCAGGGGGATTGGACTAGATGATCTTTTGAGGTCCCTTCCAATCCCTGACATTCTGTGATTCTGTGATTTTTTTCCCATTCTTCATGACTTACATTAATTAAGCTCCAGGGTTTGCTCAGTATCATACTTCTGTTTTATTGTTTGTTCACCATGTATTTGAAAGTCATTGCAATGGTTTTCCAAGAGCAGTGTATTTTGTTAGTCATCTGCTTGTCTAAATACATGTTCTCCTTCCAGAAGTACTGGAAGTTTAGTGCATTTTTTGTAATTCCTTATTCAAAGACCTCCTGCAGATCTGGTAGGTTTTCCCTACACTTCATCTCCCTTACTGGATCACAGTGGCAAATGATTTTATTTTTCATGTGCCCTAGAAGAAGACCATGTGTAATTTTTTGTTTAATGTCAGCAAGCTTTAAAAAAGTTGATATTTAACTGGTGTTAATTAAAAGCAGGTTTTTTTAACATGTCTTCTATCTCTCTATTTATAGAACAAAGACTACAATTTCTATTATCATCTCAGTTCTTCGGCCACTGTCTTGATTTTAGCATAGGTCACATTTATGAAATGTCAATGTATTCAGAGAAATTCAGTATTCTAGTCAGCCATATTATTTAAATCTCCTTATGAAGATATAACAGATAAGACTGGATAAAACTCAGTGGTAACTGGAGAAAAATTTCAATAGGCTTCTCTTTCAAAACTCTAAAGGAGCATTATACATGTTGCTCTTAAAATAGCATTTACACCAATCATAGGAAAGCAGTATTATGCTTATGCAATTTATTGCTTAGTGTTGCCATGAGGCAGGTTCCGATACCTCTTATGCATAACCTACAAATAGCTCTACACATTAACATTAATGATCTTGGAGAGTCCTGTGTTTCCATAGTCATTGGAATTTGACCTGAAAGGGAACACCCTCAAACTCTAGACTTTGTACAACATGTTTTGTCTATAAATTGAAAGGCACATTAAAATGAAGATCACCATCACTTCTTTGCAGATGAAGAAAAGTGGGGCCATTGTCTTACTCAAGGTTGTCCAGGTAAAAAAGAGCTAGATGTGAATCCAGATCCTGTTGGTCATCTTACATTTCAGGTCACTACCAATTAAATATTTTAAGGTGTAATAATCTTGCCTATTTGAATTAGAAGATACATTTTCATATTATTGGTGACAAAATCTTATTGTAACAGTCTAGAAAGGTTTTATATAGGTTTTTTGGGTTTACAAAATGTTTTGAGTTTTGTAATTTTACAACATTTTGAAAGAAATAAAAATACTACCAAAAATTACTGCAATAACTTTTAACATTTGGGGTTTTTTTAATAGATGTAGTTTATTTTAGCCTTTAAAAATAATAAATATGAATAATACGTTATTTCTTACATGTTCATTACTTTTTGTTAACATTGTATTTTGTCTGTATTTGAAATTAAACAAAAAAAAGTAATAGATTTTACTTCAATAAAATGGTGAACAAAAATACCCACTTAATGAGAAAAAAATTGCATATAGAACAGTAAGAACATGAAAACATATGAGAACAATGCTTGTTCTTGTACAACAAGCTGTTGTGGATACATTCTATCTTTCTTTGGTAACATATCTGGCAAAGCGAGTCTAAATCTCTGACTGAGTCTAAGTGCTAAGGCAGTACAAATGATTAATAATGCAGCAGAAAAATAGAAAAAAACCCTGTTAGTAAATTTGCTATGAGGTAAGAGATTTACTTTGTCAAAACAAGACTAAGGATCAGTGTCATTAGCTGTCTACGAATCTTTACAAGAATGTGTAGTTTTGAAAAATTACTTTATGTAGTTAACGTCAACTGTTTAGTCCTATTTTAAAAAGGAGCTATTGCTGCCTGCACTTGAATTTTTATTAAGGAGGTACACTGTCTAGATTGTCATCAACTTTTAATAATCCAGAGGAAGTAGTGAGGAGATTTAAATTTTAAAATATTCTAACCGATAGAATAACAGGACAATCTTCCCTAATGTCATTTAGAAAATGAGTAAGAAGATTCAGGCTTGACACATATTTAATTCTGAGGTTGTCCTTTACCACATAACTCTGATCAGAATGTTCCTCCAGGCAAGATTGATAACATGGAATCTATACATACATAGCTAAACATGATCTGAAGAAAAATCTGTATATACAGATCATGTTCTGTTTTGCCTCTGGGGAGAAATAACTTCATAAAAAGGAAAGAAATGTTTTTAATCATCCAGTGTTCCACTTTTCAGTAGTTAATTATGATGAAAAGGGAGCTCTCCTTGAAACAGCCGATGAAAAAAAAAAAAAAAGAGGATAATCTACTTCTGCAGATATATATGTTATATAAGATGTTCCCTTTTTAGGTCTGAAAAGAATCAAAGGAAATATATGCCTGCATTTATTATATTTTTTTTTTATATACAGACAGTACATTGCAAGATTTTCAAAAGAGCACTTTTTTCAGCATTCTTAACTATTCAAGAGAGGAACACGAGGTCCTAACACAACATTTTGATTTTATAAAAATCATATCCTATGAAAACTAAACTTTCCTAAACTTTTTAAAAAGAAATCCACCAAAAAACCCCCTCAAAAACAAAACAGCAACCCAACAAAAATGTGAAGTTCTTTGTCACAGTCTGAAATCTCCTTGATGACCACTAATGAGGGAAGTGCTCTTGTAATACTCATCTTCAGCTAAAAATGGCACAGTCTGATATGAGACAAACCTAAGTACTAGATTTTCAAATATATCCTTATTTCTTTGGTAAAATCACAGAAACTTCCAGACTGAATCAGAACTATGGCTAAATCTAGCAACCCACTACTTGTGTTACTAGATCCTTCAGAGGAAAGTTCAAGATACTTAGAAGTAAGAAGATACAGAATAATGTTCCTAGTAAGAAAAATTCTTCCAAAGTGATGAAACAAAAAGCAACGAGATACTCTGCTCCCCAGCAAGTAGGAGTTTCAGGGGACCTCTGGGTTCTCAGACCAAGGTATATAATACAAAAATGAAAATACATGACATGTGACTTTCGATGAATTTATAAATATTTGCTGATAGAAACTGAGAACTAGTTAGAAACTGCTTTCAAGTAACTACATTTCTTTATAGATTCACCTTATTTCTGTTGAACTGAACCCCTTTAAGAAGCCCAAAGGTCTGATTAAAACAGCAGATGTTTAAAATGACAGGAGACAATTCTCAGAAATGTCCTTAGTGAGCTTGAGACCTTCAGACATTTTTCCCATGTAGAGCATATTCTGATGAGTATGAACCTTTTGCCTCTAGACCCACTTCACTCCTTCCCAGTTCGTAAGCCAGAGTATACATGGCCCTTTAGGGATACTTAAAAAAAAATCTAGTTGCTGTCAAGCACTTCTGAAAATGAGTGCCTCACTCTTCAAATTCTTGGCAGACAGACAGTGTTTTGTGCAATTTAGGTTCATCATGCTAACATTATACAGATCACTTCTTAAAATAACTGGAATAAGATGGCATGCAGTATTGAATCAGAGAATCCATGAGGTGCATCACTTGGTAAAAACAGTACATAAATCATCAGTTATGAGCAGTAGGGGTTAGAACCTAAGTTTTTTATTTAGTCCTTCATCTGGAAGAATTTCCCTTGACTTCCATGGGAATTTGCTTTGATGAAAGATGTCAGTACTTGACCTTAGAGCTTTCTCCTAAGTAGAGAACTGTTTCACCGGATGAATCAGATTATAATTTCTTCTGTAAGGGGGATGCCATCTTCTTATTTCAGTGCATATTTACAAAGCATGCACAGAGATGTAGGGCAAGGCCTGGTTAGCTGAACTTTTGAGAGGTGTCAACATACCCTACAGCTAAGGTTAAATTAGGAGGAATGAATGCATAGGAACAAATATCACTATCTACATTTTACTGTGGTGCTGTTTGGTCCCTTGGTATTGACAATGTGCCTTGGGTTATATCTTTGGTGCACTTACCCTTTGAGCTTAGGAAGGTAACCAGGAAATCCTATATTATATAGATGCAACTTCACAAAGGTGAGTATTAAGTGTTCCTGTGTTTGAGTTTTCAAGTTTAAGTTTCTAAACACAGTGGGGTTTTGACAGCACTAAATTTCTGCCTTTGGAAACAAACTTAGGTTTATACTTGGTTTAATGAAGAACACTTCTCATACTTTGTGCCTCTTGGATAACACTTACTGTACTAGACATTTAATTGCACCACCTAAGTCAAGATAAGGTGATATAGGGAAACAAGAGGATTTTTCCAGTCCTAGACATGTATTTACAAGACATATCAAGGAGGTAAAATGCCATATTTCTGAAGTAATAATCCAATCTGCTAGGAGTACACTGCATGGTCTCTACTCAGGTGAGAGAATGTGATCCTTTACCACCACCTGGTTTTCATCTGTCTTCAGCAACAGCACAGGAAGATTCTCCAAACATGAAACATTGTTCCTGTGATCGTAGTTGAGACCTCACTTATCCAGAGCTGTGAACAGCAGTGGATTGAATAAGTCCTGGAGGTTACTGTATCTTCCCCTTGCCTCTACAAGTAGCTTGGGGCATGCATAATACCTAGACACTTAATCTCAGGTCTGATTATTAGGGTACGGATGAAAGCTCATATTTTCATTTTATTTTAGTAAAAGCCTACTTACATCTAGCCTCTTTATTCAAAGAACTACCCACATCTTGTCTTACACCAGCTTTTCTTATATAACTTTTCACAAGGAAAAGTTAGTCTGCATCACTTTCTGGACAAGATCCTAATCTGACACTTTGCAAGTGTGTCACAGTAGTCCACATAAAATTTAAGCCTTTTCATCCATCACAGAATCCTTTCTGTCGCACGGCTTCATCCCTAACTGGGATGCCTACTTATATGGCAACATATCCTGAAAACTTACCAGGCTGCTTTAATTGACAAATAAGGAAGCCAGATCTGTGTAAATTTTGTATAAGGATAGCACACTGTATGATACTGAAGGTGGATATATGTTTCTGAATATGCAAACCAGCCAGTTAGCAGTTCCAGATTCCTGGAGATAAACAATCTGTAAATATTTAGATATATAGAGCTGATAGCCTTTTTTTCATTAAATAGCGTATTTGATAGAAATGAAGCCTACTTGACCAGCTCTACAAGTGGTAAACCTTGACATTCAAACTGTCACTACATCAGCTGAGAATCTGCCTTAATGCACTTTTCTAAAGAAAAGCCATTGATCTCCATGAGCTTTGCATGATACCAAATCATTGTAAAAAGTCAAAAAGGCATCTAATTCTCCCTAGTAAAAGCAGTTTCCATACAGCTAACTTTACAATGGAAAAGTGACATGATAAGCCCAAGTGTCCTTGAAAGGTTTCTGTGCTTTTCAAAGGAAATTAAGAAGGTTCTCTGAGGTAAGATGAGGTCTAAGGCTAATGTGCCTGGTTGTAAATTCAGGCACGGGGATCATTTGTTCAGAGGCAATATGATAAGTGGTGGTAAGAATTAGTTGGTTTAAATGGTACATTAGATGACAACAAAAGCTATCTCTCTCTTGTAAAGTAGTACTCAGATTTTAATTTATTGCTTTTAATTGCTAATAACATATGGATGAGGAGAAGAACTTTGTGGTGTGCAAAGGGGATACATTTTTCCTCTAGGATTTCAAATATTACATTTTGGGAAAAAAAACAGCAAAAGCAACAACAAACAAAAACCAAAGAAATAAAAACCAACACCACACACACACAAAACTCCAAACCAAAAACCTTTTTCTTAAATTAAAAGTAGAATGCTATAAATCTTGTCAATATTTTATACTATTTCTACATGAACTGGGTTTCTGCAAATAAGTATTTTCCAATTTCAGATATATGCAAACCCAGGAATTTTTGTGTGAGGCTGAAAATGCCTAATATGTCATTCATTTCTATTTCTGCAGGAGTATAAGGAACATTTTTTTCCCTATATTTTTTGTCATAGGAAATTAATTTCATGTAGCTTGTAGCACCATGAGAACTTGAACAGGTAAAGAAATCCCTGTCAGAGATGGCAGGGCAGAATCTGCTTAGGAAGTTAGCTGTGTTTTTACAGAATTGTCAAAAGTTCTTGCTCTTTTCAGTTATGGGTCAGAAATTATTAATAGGTTAAATAGAAATGTTGTCATTAATTTGCAGATGGTCTGTAGGTCTGAGAAAAGTAGGAGATGGGGAGCTAGCCCAGTAGGATGATAGTCTGTGAAGTAATAGGGATAAGGAAACACAACGTCCATCTATACACCTCCTTGTGAAAGATTTCTAGAGTGAGCAGAATTTGCTTCTGAGTCACTGGACCCATAAGCAGCTGTGACTCCTGCTTTTCTGATGAATTCTAGCTTTATTTGTTATGTTATCCTGGTGCCTACTGTATCTGGGCCAGGGAGGATCTGTCTATGGCAGTAGCGCCTGTTTCGTTACTTTATCTGCATTATTCATAGCATCAGAGTCACTGATTCTCAGTGATGCTCTTGCCTCCTACCACATCACAAATAGTTATAATATTCATATGAACACTACTACTACTAGTCAGCTGGGAGACTATTTCTGCATTCCACAGCCTCCATTTCCCTACTTTGCGAAAAATATTTCACAAAGGCGGGTAAGTGTTACTATATCTGAGCTATGGCTTCAGTCATCATTTATCTTTACTTGCCTTTCCTTCTCTCTCCCTTCTGTTCAGTTTTCTACCAAGTTAAGGACTACTATTGATGTCCTTGTGCCCCACCTCTGATTCTTTCTTGTCCCTTAGTGTTTGCTCTCCATACTGTCAACCTTTACTATTCTTGCTCCCATTTTTTTCCCTGAATCTTTTCATTGCCTAAACATCCCTCTCTTAAATATCCCAATTACCCCGTCATTCCTGTACGTCTCTAACTCTCTCCTCCAGACCCTACCTAATCATCTTTAAGATTAATTTGTGATTGCTGCATTTATTTTGTCCTGTATTGAAGTTGTTATTGTCCTGACAGATGTTAATCCCACAGCAGGATCAAGAATGCAGTAGATTGCACTTCCCACCACAAGTGACTTATGTTAGTGAGTTAAGGAAGCTCCACAGAGGTCTAACCCTGGACTAAGATTTTCTCCCAGATGGATAATGACAGAAAACATTGATCCGTAGCACAGGAGGTTTCTGCCAAGAGACTACTCAGTCAGAACCAGCTGCCTTTTGCCCTAGATTCTTCTTCTGCATAGGTTCACCATGGTAGCTCCATATCCTGCTCATACAGTTTGTTTGGTTTGGGCAGGAGAGGCTCAGGCTGGCTTCTGGCCTGTCCTCTTGCTCTCCATGCATATCTTAGCATGTGTTTTAGAGCATGATTCTAAACAAATCTAAGAAATCATTGGTGTGATTTTGAAAGCTTGAGTCATTGGAATGTTTCTTACAGTTATGCCTCCCAAGTGGCATGTATCTTACCTACTGAAAAAATGGGGAATTTATGCAGCATACTCATCAACATCCAGATTTTATAAAATGTGACTGATAGATCCTCAGAAAACATAAACACTCTGGGGTTTGGGGATCCCTGCTCCATGTAGTGTCCAGCGGTCAACAGCTGCCCACTGACTCCTGGTAACTGCATCTCTTACAGCCTCTGTGTCTCACACGGTGAGTTGGGTCTTACGTGCAAAGACTGGCGCTTCCTAGTGGCCTTGAAAAAGTTGACAGCATGACAAAAGAAATCATTTGGCTACTGGAGGCATAATAGTGTGTAGAATATGCATCTACATATGTTGGATCTTTCTTGTTAATGACAACAGAAACATTTCAACTTGGAAGAGTATGAAAGGCTGACACAGGGTGAACTCATACAGCCAATCTTTGTCAGCATTTCTAGAGGGCAATGTAATAACAGTGGGGAAAAAAACCCTGGCATCTACAAATCACCAAATAGAGAACAGTCTTCAGGAAGCATTTAAACTGAAGGACAGTTAAAATTTATGACTTAGGCATTTAGGCTCAGGCTTTTCTGATCTTATGTGTCAGAACAAAGTCAGCTGTAAAGCGATACCACAAAATCATTAGTAATGAGGGAGACGCAACTGTCAGACAACAAAGTTTCAAGTGGAGTTTGAGATAAAGAGAAAAATAAATTTATGATCTAGGTGCTTGGAGTTTTCTGGGTTTGTTTGGTGGGGAAAAAAGAAATGTCATCTTCCGAAGTGATGTATTGAACTGGGTGTAAATGGAAGGAAAAAAAAAAAAAAGAAAAGAAAAGCTGCCAAAAAATAGCAGTTTAAAGCTTCCCAGACACATTTTATTGTCTTTTTATAGAAAATCTTGTCTTTTTCTCCCTTTTTTTTAATGACCTCATGGGAATTTGAAACAAAGAGTATTCTTGATTGTGAAATACTGGGGAAAAATAGTTAAAAACTTGTGAAGACTTTATGGATGTCACATGTCAACATAACGTATCTAACATGATATTCATATAACTGTTCTGCCATGCAGTATTCCAGAAAGTTTTTAACAAGTGAGTTGAAAGTCTCTTCTGTCTTCTCTTTAAAACCAATTTCTATCTCTTTTTCTGGGTAAGAAATTACCTATGTCATGTACACATGTGTAGATGGAGGTCTAAGTGTCAGCTGTTGATGAGGGGACCACAAAGAAGACTTCGTTTACCTAAGTTCAGATAAATTCCTTTTATAGTCAATATAGATAAAATAATTAGCAGTTTTGGAGTGCAGAAGTATGGGTTTTTTTCAGATATAGGATGTAAATGATCATAAAGCAGCCCAGGATGATTATCTCACTGATAAGACATTTATATTTGGTAAGCTGATCGTGTCCTAGAAGACAAATATTGCACATTGTGGTCAGGATAGATCACAGAGAAAATCACATATCATGAATTACCATGCTTACAAGCAAGTGCTAAAACACTGGTATAAAGATTATGACAGTTATAAAGATTATTCTAGAACTCAATATTTAAATATTTTCACTCTTGTTCTTCGAACTGATGACTACCTACACTTCAACATTTTTAAGGCTGCTTCTGCTAAAGACTGAACATCACAAAAGCACTTATTTGATGCAATGTTGTTACTCAGAGTGAATGTAAACTACAACCTATTTCCAAAACTCAATAAAGAACAGAGGGAGAAACTCTCTTTGCTTACATCTCCAATTCAGAACTTAACCCCAAATCTTGTTTTTTCTTCTAGGGTCATAGGATCACAGGAAAGCCCACATGGGAAGGGATCTTAGGAGGTCTGCAGTCCAATCTCTTTTTCCAAGCAGAGTTGGAGGTAAAGTCAGACCACATATCTCACAGTTTTATGCAGACTGGTCTTGAAAATCTCGAATGTTGGAGAACACACAACTTCTCTGGGCAACTTGACTATCTTCAGAGTGAAATGCTTTTTCTTCTATCAAGTCTGAAACTCTTTTGTTTCAGTTTATGACCAATTCTCTCCCATCCTCCCACTCTACACCGTGGTGAAGAGCCTGGATCTCTCTCCTTGATATCCTTCCCACAGGTATTAAGAGGCTACCATTAGGTGCCTCCTGGTTCAATGTGACCAAGTCCCTATCCTCACAGTTGCAAGTGCTCCAATCCCCCCCAGTCTTTTTGTTGTTTATCAAAATCCTTTTAATACTGCAGTCCCAAAGCTGGATGCAGTATCTCGCTGTGGTCTAGCAAGTGCTGAGTGAAGGAGGATGGTGACTTTACTCAATTCTTCTGGCTCTGTTCCTGCTGCTACAGTCCAGGATGCTGCTGGTCACCATCGCTGCCAGGGCACAGGATTAGCTCATGATTAACCTTCTGTCCTCCACGACTTCCTGGTCCTTTTATATATTTTCTATATTAGTAGATTGAGAACATTAAAATATAAACTTATTTTAAGGTGTATTCCACGGGTCGTAAAACCTCGATCTAGCTCGGTTTTAGAACTTTTACCTTCCTGAATGGTCACTCGCCAAGGAGGCCAGCTCCAGTGTCGGTAAGTCCGCACTGGGGAGGGAAATCGTGGCAGAAGGGACCGGCAAGGAGCTCTTTTTGGGCGGGTTTTGAAACTTTTTGCAGCCAAGGCGGCAGCCAGCCGGCTCTAAGGGGCGGGCAGCTGGTGGGCGGGCTGCTGAGGCGGCGTGGGCGGAGGGCGGAGCCAAGAGCCCCCGGCGCCTGATCTGAACGAGCTGTAAACACCGCAGCGGTGACTCACGGCGCCCACACCTTGCACCTCGCAATCACCTGATCACCGTTGATCAG